>JAAOMT010000781.1:8609-19376 GCA_016748015.1 Geosiphon pyriformis | reverse complement strand
ATTAAATGTTTCAAATTAATAAATTTTTTCAAAACTTTTAAAATTAAGCTTTATTAAATGATAATATCTTAGATTTGTACAAAAATTTTTTTGTTAAATTTAAAGCTCTTTAATTTAAAAAAATGAGTTTAATATTAATTATAATAAATAAGAAATAAATTATGAGCTTTATACAGATAAAAAAAAAATTTTAATATTAAACAATTATTTAAATTATTCGAAATTATAAGATAAATAGTATATGTAAAACAAGAAATAAATTTAATATTTATATCTTGAAATACTTTAAAAATTTTGTATTATTGTTTATAATTCTGTAAATAATTTTATTATACAAATTAATTGTTTTTTTATTAAAT
Source organism: Geosiphon pyriformis (assembly GCA_016748015.1). NCBI lineage: Eukaryota > Fungi > Glomeromycota > Glomeromycetes > Archaeosporales > Geosiphonaceae > Geosiphon > Geosiphon pyriformis. Next base: position 19,017 of record JAAOMT010000781.1, on the reverse strand, counting down.
ATATACAAAAGTTTTATGACAATATTTTTTTAAATAATCATATAGTATTTTTTTAATTGTAAATAAGACTTTATATAATTAAAAATTTTTGGTTAACTAATAAATTGTAATACCAATATATAATCAATAAAAACAGTTTAATAATTAATAATAAAACTAGCTTTTTTTATAATATTATTAAGTAATTTAACTAGTTATTATCTTGTAAATTTAATATTTTTCCAATAAATAATTTTATTATTATATTATAAAATAGTTTATAATTATAATATAGTAAAAAATAAAATGTTTTAAATTTTATGTTTTCTAATAATATCTATTTTTTTTTTTTATTATGTATTTTACAAGTGAAGCCCAACTGCTGTCTAGTATACAGAGCCAAACTAAAAGACTCAAACTAAATGCAGCTTATGCACTTACTACATGTGACTAGTCACTTAGGCCAGACAAGACAACACTACACACTTATAATGACTCGAGGACTGAAATCTAAACTAGAAAAAAAAAGTTTAGGCCTATGACAGCCAAAGTTAACAGAAAAAGAACCCAAAACACCAAGTATCTAAACCACGCCATCAGACAACACAAATGCCTTGCAATATAACAAACCTGATATCACCTCATCATCCCCAACTGAACCAGTCTTTTCCATGCTCACCCTATAACTAGATCTCACCAACCAGATCCTACTATAGTGTAGCTTAACAATACTCCTTACAAAATCAACAACAACACCAACAGCCACCTTTCTGATTTCAAAAACCTTAACAACCTCTGAGCACCAATCACACATAACAAATTTTTTACACAGAACTGAATACAAGTTAACATCCAAAAAACAATGACTGAAAAACTGCAGAACAGCAGAAGAGAACGAGACATGAGAACCCACTAAAGAAACCCAAAAAGCAGTGGCCTTAGCAAGGATCTCATTTTGGACACCAGCATCCATAGTACAAGAAAACACATAATCGGGCAACTCCACTTCCCTACACAATAAGCACAGCACACCAGGGTAATTCTTATCATACAATCTCTTATAAACAGCCACAGGGAGTTGATAGTGCACAGTTTTCATCAAATACGACTGCAGCACAGAAGACTTCTGGTTAGTAGACCCAGTAAGCATGTGTGAGTTAGTGTGCCACACTCTTGAGGTAGCACTCCAGTTCACACATTTGATCAAACTACTCCAAATCACATCACGGCCAGGCCCAGTTTTCCAACATGCCTGGTATACAGACCTAAACAGATTTCTAACAAAATGGCAGGCATTGCCAAACATGACCATACTTTCAGTGATTAAAAGCTGTTTCTGCACCCCAATGAGCAAAAAAAACTAAGAACATGCAGTAGTACCAGCAACAGCATCAGCTTTAATGTTGCCACAAACACCAGAATGACCTTTAACTTTGACCCAACTCATGCTTGAATTTTTCTCTCTAATCAAATCAAAAATGTAACGTCTCTTCACCCAGCATAGAATTTAGAAATCAGACACCAGATGAGACAATTCAGAGACACACATATTAATGGCAGCTTGGCTATCAAGGTGTACTATTACTGCACTAGAAGATAGAACACATTCTAATGCCAAAGCAACAGTCTGCAACTTAATTAAGGTGAAAGACATCAAACCATGGACTCTAACACCAATACTACAGTCTATAACAGAAAAATATGCAGCAGCACTACCAGCAACACTAGAAGAGCCAAAATCTTTCAGTGAACCATCTGTAAAAATCTCAAAAGGACCAGACCATAACTCATGTAAACTACTATGCAAATCAGAAAACTCTTCAAAAGCCAGAATGTCCAAACCAGAAAGTTAATTGGCTCTAGCCAGACCAAATAACAAAGCACCACCATCACACAAAAATTCAGATGTGAAATCAAACCAATAAAAGACAGGCCCTCTTGGGTCAAGCCTTTTCCACTGGTGAAAAGTCTTTCAATCTATCACACGACTCTTCTTATTAAGCAACCTGTCTCCAAAGACAACACCAAATTACTTTAAAAAACAAACAGAACCAAAGTAAGAAGCACTCCCCAGCACTAATGACATAGGAAAACTACTAGAATCACAAAAAGCACTTGACAGGAAACTGCAGAGGATCCAAAGGAGCCCAATTCAGAACCTGCAAATTCAGGAATCTATGATCAAACAAATGCCCCAAAATGCTCAAAGCATTAGAAAATGTGACCATAGCAGCCAATTTGCTCTCAGCTTGTATCTGCTTAAAAGATTTTAGGCCATACAATAAGGGGTGATGCAAAGCTATATCAGGAAAGTCATGAAGAAGACCAGCTTTAAGCTTAAAGCCCTTTCTGACTAAGGCATCTTACTTGTAGCACACATTTGAAGAAACAAAGCTGAATTGAGTACGGTAATTAACAATGGGCTGTAAAACAGCTGACACTAAATACAAGAACTGATTATCCGTGATAGTCTTCTTGAGCACTATATTGGCAAAATAGCAAATATCTGAATAAGCCTTGGCCAAACTAGGCCTAGACAGGCCTTCTGTTAACAAGAAAATCTCCAAATATCTGTGTGCTTTGTATCTTTTGGCAATAGAAATTGGCCACCCATTAATATTCAGAGAAGCAACCTTAACACCCTGATTAATAGGAATAGCCACAGTTTTCTCACTATTAATAGAAATATCATTAACCAAAAAGAATTCACTAGTAATCTCCAAGACATACTGCATTGATGCTTGGCAATCTCCGATCTAAATAGTGTCATCAACAAATGCACCAGCTGCAAAAAAGAAAGACATCTCACCACTACTCTCAACTTTGCCTGATTTAGCCACAAACTTAGTATTAATCCAGTACCCACATAAATGCTCATGTCTTTTAACTTCACACAATAGCAGATCATAAAAAATTCTCTAAAAAAGGGGTGAAAAAACCTTACCCTAATCCAAACCATTATGTACTCTATAACCATTTGAGAGGCCAAAATCAGTCATCATTCTGTTAATCCTATCCTTGTGAATACTGCCAAAAAACTTGATAAATCTGTCACAAATTTTATATGCCATAGGTTAGTCTTTAAGTGGTGCCAACCAACAGAATCATATGCCTTATGCATATTCTGCAAAACCAACCAAAGTTCTTTATTTTTCTCAAGAGCGTCTTCAACCACCAACCCAACAGCAAACACCAGAACCTGAGTAGAAGTACCCTTTAACACTAAAAAATTGTCACTGTGGAGAACACCAAACTTGTTGTAAGTAAAAAAAATCATATCAGAAAAAATCTTAAAAAGAATCTTTCTGGCTGTCTCAATTAAAGCAATAGGGTGAGTATTCGTGAGAATTCCATCCCAATTATAAGATTTAAGGATCATTAAAACTCATGCTTTCTTTTACAAGACTAGCACTGTACCAATAAAGAGACATTCATTCAATAGCATTAAAAAGCGCACTATTACACTCTCACCACCATGCTTTCAAAGTTCATTCAGAATGCTAGACAAGCCAGCAGCTTTGCCATCAGACAGACTACCAACAACTACAAGCAACTGACTCATGTTAATTACATCCATCACACCAGAAAAAACATTATTTCTAACATAGTCTAATGTTATATATTGATGAGCCCAGTGATCAGACAGCACAGAAAGCATCACACATTTCCTTGTCCAACCTTCCATGATTCTGTCAACATTCAATTTTACCCTATCTGAATCTAACACCAGCTCATCATCAACCAACAAGTGATCTAACACCACCTTCTGAAAGGGTCTATCCAAAACACTTTTGATTATACTGCTCTTGTCTAAACAAAACTTCTTCATATGTTTCTCAATAGCTGCTCTAATAAAAGCCTCCTGTGCCAATTTCAATTCATATATTTTGGACTTCCTGTACTCTTTTCTGACAATTGACAAATATTTAAGAATGTCTATTATTTTTTGATCAGCATGAACCATGTCCTTTAACACAAGAGCCTTATTAGCATCCAAAGTTAACCATTTTTCTACAAAGTAATCAAACCTGAAAGCATCATCAGATTCCAAATTCTTAACAATCTTGGCAATCAACAATTCTAACCCCAGAAATTTAGAAGATCACTTATTTTTTGAACACTAAAAATCACTGAACCAAAGCCTAAAAAAGATTTCATCTGCAAAACCCACCAATGCCCCTTCCAGTAGCAACCACATAGCATCTAAATTATGACCCACAGCTGCAGCAAAAAACCTATTTTTTATTATCAGAATCCTGGTGGAGGAGCAATCTCTAAAGTGAGACCACTCAGTACTGTTCACATTCTTAATTTTGAACTTCCAACAATTTTTGTTAGCTTGTTTGTGCAAACCATTCAACTAAACATCTAGAAGCCCACTCAGACTGACCAATATCTTCACAGTATTGTGGTCCATGTCAAAAAAATCAGAAACAGAACTGACCCAACATTTTGCAACAGCAGAAAATAGACTCTCATTAACAAAAATGTAATCAATAGTTCTCTCAGCACCTCTTAAATTGCACCTTAACCAAATGATAGCCATTAAACAAATTGACCAGACTCAAACTCAAACAGAACTTGAAACTTGCACTTCTTTCAGACTTGCACTTATTAAAATTTCCCCCCAAAACCATGAAAGTACTGGTGTTAACAGCCTTAGCAATGATAGAGTTAATCTCAGATGCTTGCCCAAAACGGATGCCAGCAGAAACACTAGCATACAAACTGATAACAAACACTGAGAGATTGCCCTTAAACAGAAGCCGCACTGAAATAACCTGACCAGAAACCACCTCAATCTTAGAAACATGATGAGCCAAAGAATTGTTCATAACAACAGCAACACCAGCACCAAGATATCTAACATCCAAACCAAAAGTAAAAATCTGAGCTCCATCATATTTATCCTTGATCCAAAGCCAAGAAGAAAATTTCAACTTTGTTTCAGTAATGAAAGAAACCATATTCTCAGAACTTATATGACAGTGAACAGTATCCACTTGCTTTGCAAAAACATTGATACCACGAATGTTACACATAACAAATTTCTAAACCAAACCACTTATTGGAATGAAAAAAGTAATAGAGAGCCAGAACCAGAACACAAATGATCCAATCTGATTAATACTGAACTAATTGAAGCTTCCAAAGATGTCATTTTCGACTCTAATCCACCCATCTTGGTGGTTAAAATCTTGGAGCTACTTAAACTGAAACCAGAAGTATCATCAACAACAGCAAAAAGAGAGAAAGCAGAAGACTTTGGTGTACCATCCAAAACCATATTCAAGTTAATTTCTGGAGCCAAAAGTGTAGAAACAGCCAAAGGAAGTTCACAAAAAACAGATGGCAAAAGCACTAGTTCCACAAAGCTCAACTTTCTCACAATATCAGAAATCTGATCAGTTAAAAGCTCTAAAGACTGTTCCAAAAACACTAAGTGATTGAACAAACCAGAGATACCATAGAGATCAGCACTATTAGAAAAAGACCAAGCACCAATAGAAAATTTAGCACCAGAAGACAGACCAGTACCTAATGAAGATGAAAAACCCAAAAAAGAAGAAGAACCACCCGCAATTTAAATTCAAGTTTTGTCACCAAAAGAAACTGGACAAATAATAGATGCCTGCTTTTTTTTATATATGTTGGCCAGGTAAATTCAATCTTGATTAGTTACCATCTGCTTCTCACAAACTCTAGAATTCCCACCAACCAAACACGCATCTAAGATATGTTCAAACTGTTTGCATGTGGCACAACAAGCCAGAAAAAGACCAGCTCAGCACAAATTTGCACCCTTAAAAACAAGACCAAAGCCAATAACAGCCAACTTGGATGCTTTATTAGCAAAACAAACTACAGCACATCTGTCACGTACATAAGAACTAGGATTGCAACCAATAAAACAGATCCTCTCACCATACAATTCAAGTAAACCAGACAAATTGTGAGCAGTAGTACCAACTGATAAAGTATAGAGCAAAGTCTTATGCTAATCCCTAAATATTCAAGATTGTTTATCCTTAGTTGTTAAGGCTACTCATACAGAATTCTTTTCCATAAAAACAGACCACTTGAAAGCAACTAAATTAGCTACTTCAAATGAATCAAACTCCACTAAAACTTTTTGCCACAAACTAATCAGTTGTATTTTAATAGACATCACCTTACCAAATTTGGAAAAAACAGATTCCACAGCTGATTTGGAAAGATTGACTGGAATTTTCTTGACAATTATTTTCTGATCTGAGCAAATGTTTACTTTTCTTAGATTATTATTAACAATAATTTTCTTACAGATTGCCAATTTCTTTGCCTTATTCATATTAAACTCAAAAGTGAATGAAGTTCTAATGATGCCTGGAAATTTTATGGGAGTCAACGTCCCCCCAAAATCATTAATTCAATAAAAAATTTTTTTGATTGCAATTAACTTATTACTATTTGTTTTTTCTGATATAGCAGATAGTTTAATATTCAATGCAAAAGATTTGACTGGCTTGAAATTGCATCTATTTAGGACATGTGACTTGACATTTGCCAAATGCTTAACACCAGAAAATTTAGAAACTGGAAGTGTTAATACATCATTGTTGTCATTGCTCAAATTGTCAAAAAAGGAAGTCTTTGGTTTGCTGTCTAAAACATATGTTCTAATATGAGTTTTTCTTAGTGTAGTGTCATCCATAGTATTATTGATTTTCAAGGCATTGAAATCTGTGTAACTGGTCTTCTCCACAACTGTATCCTTTATGTTCTCTAGATTTGAAATACTGCTAATACTGCTTGCTTCACTGTTTACTTTGCTGTCTTAGGACTTCACAGATTTGTCACTATTAGTAACCATATCTGTAAGAACCAGAAAGCCAGCCGAAGTTCCGACCACATTGCCAATGATGGTAAGTTTTTTGGGTTTTTTGTAAGAGGCACTACATGAGTAAACACTCACTAACCGTTTGGTTTTGACACCAGACTGGATCTCCAACCCAACCAAAACAGGCACCAACTCATTAGCAGAAGAGCTGACTGGATTTATACTCATGAACAAAGGTATGTTGGAAGAAATAACTGTGAAAATAAAGAGAAAAAGAAATAAAGAAAATTTATTTCTTTGGTATATTCTAACTCTTATTGTGACTAGGAGAGTTTTAGTGTTGTTAGATTTTTTAAATAGGTGTTATCAATATTAATTGTTTTAATAAACTAAGTATTAATAATTGTAATTTTATTAGAATAAATTTTATTTTAAGTACTAAATTTTTTAATTGCTAAAAATACTTAATAGAAATTAAATTTTATAATAAAAAAATATTTTTTCTGCTTTTAATATTACTGCTATATATATACATAAATTTTAGTAATTTTTACACCTTTTCTGAGTTATTACTGGAATTTTTAATATTATATTATCTACTAACTTCTAATATTTAATTAGTTATTTATGTTATATATTAATTTATTACTATTTTTTCTCTATTATTCTATGAGTATACTGGTTAAATTTTTTTAAGTAATTAACAAATTAAGTTTTAACTGGTTAGAAACACTAATTTAAACACTTCAGAAAAATAGTGCTTTTTTTAAAATCTTTTAAATAATTTACATTAAATTATACTTATTGTATAAAAAATTGTGCTTTGTGGTTTGTAAACAAAAATAAGACAAAAAATAATAATTATAAATATAATTTGACAAGATTATTTTGTAAAGTATACTTTATATAATTCTTTTTGTAATTTCTATAGTGAAATTTAATTTAATATAATATACAATTTCAATATATATATTATTTTAAAAGTTAATGTATAATTCACTAAATTGATTTATTATAATAATATAATAAATGTAAAAATTAGAATTTTGAATTTTTAGACTTTATTTTAATATCAATTTAAATAATTATTTTACAGCTAAAAATTTTGTCTAAAGTTATATCTTTTATAAACTTTATTATTTTTTTAAAAAAACTTTAGATTTAAAGTAATCTAATAATGGCATTTAATGGCATATTCATTTAATAATGTTATAATGAGATTTACAGTTTTTGGTTATTATATAAACTTTAAAAATTTGATAATAGATAAATTTCATAAGAGAGAGAAAAAAAATAAATATTTCTCTGCAAAGAATATAATTGGTGTTTTTACAAAAAAATGTAAAACTAAATTCATGTTTTTTTCTGTTTTAATTAATGAAATTCAAGTACAGATTAAATGTTAGGGTACAATAGATGTAATAAAATTAAAAATTAAACACCAACTTATGCAAATAGAAAATAATATGGCATTAGTTTTAGATATCTTGGCTAACTTTTTCATACTTAACTTAGATTATCTTCTCTTCATAATTTTATAATTTTATAATTCTGTACTTCTGTTACAATCCACTTAAATAATCTTGCTTGCTTTTATGGATTTTGTACTGTTTGCTCGGAATCCATTGTAAATTAATCATAAAAAAATTATCAGATTATGCATATTGCTGTACCATAGCTTTATTTAGTTTTTACCAATTAGAATTTTCTATCAGTAGTATCTTAGATCTGTCAGAATTTTGCATGTGCCAATTTCAAAAAAGTTTATAAATACCCAAAGAAAAAAAGATCTTATTATAATAACTCATGAATGTCTTTTTCTTGTAGTAATTATACCTAAATAATCTATAAAAGAAAACCAAAAATTAAGGCTAATGCTTTGTATTATGTAAATCCGAAATTAGACTGGTGGTATTTACTTTAATTTTAACTTTAATACAATAACATAATATAATATATTCTTTGTCATATGTGTATTTTAAATGTAATCTGATATCTTCTTGGAATTTTCAACTTTATATGGTTTTGATCATTTTATAACTGAGATCTCATAGAGTTTTTCATTTGTTATATATGCAATATCATATGTTTTATTAGCATTTTTTTTCTGATTGAATATAGACTTCCAATATATTGAGATATTAATTGCTTATTGCCACTACAAAAAAATGAGAAATGTAATGGCTTTTACTTTAAACACTTAAAAAAAAAATCTTACATATATAGTGAATATTTAAAAATTAATAAAGCACTTTTTTTAACATAGAATAAATATATGTATTCATAAATTTTTCCTCTAATATATTGCAATTCTTGAGAAAATTACCATATAGTCAAACATATGCATCAAAACTAAAAAAAAAACACAAAGTTATTTTCAAGTACTTTAACAAAACAGAACTTAAAAAAAAATACTTACAAAACTGGTAATGTTTCAAACAAGAGTTACTTCAATTTTTTTAAAAATACATCTTTTTCTGGCTCCAATAAACCTTTTTTTTTCTTATTATTAAGTTTATTTTTATTTTTTTTTCTTATTAATCTGAAATATCAGTTAGTATTTCAAGTTTTAATATAAATTATATGTATATTGTTTAGTATATCTTGCTACTAAATGTCATCATCAGTGCTCTGAGTTACCATATGCTTAATAACTTGAGTTTTTTGATAAGTAGCAAGTGTTTTTGTTACTCTTAATATACTTACCTATATATTAAGGCTTATATTAAACTGTGGCTATAGAAAAGTTATGATAAAATTTATGATTGAGAGATATTATATATCTCTTCTTTTTTCAGTGTTCATTTCTTCTTAAAAAATTTGCAGAACTTTGTTACCTCAATTTTGTGCTTAGAAATAAACAAAAGAAGATTATTACTAATGTCTAGAAAATAAGTAACCATCTGGAGCTCTTGTTATATCTTGCAGCTAAAAAGTATTATCTTTTCTGAAAGTTACAGAGTATTTTCTGTCTCCCATATGATATATAAGTATGCAATGCACCAAGTGAATATTTACTATAAAGGTTTTGTCTTTATGTAATATACAAGTTTGCATATATATTTCATATAGTATCATTTACTCTGGAGATTATAGGGCATTTTTTGTCTCCTGTGTGGCATATAATTCTGCAAATTTCTATACAGTACACTATGCCGTAGGTTATAGACATTATTTGATTCTGTGTAATACAACTGTAAAAGGTAATGAAAATTTTATATACAAGCTTACAAATCTGGTTTCTAAGTTTATTGTAGCTCTGCTTTGCTTTTTATTCATAGTCTTCTAGATATTTGCAAAATCTCTTTTTCTATATTGCTTTCAATAAGTTTAGCTTGGAGCTGTTATTAAAAAATGATTACATTGTCTTAAGATATTTGGTAAAAATATATATGTATAATGCATTTTAAAGAAAGTTTACAAGAATATATAAGTTAATAAATATACAGTATCAGAAATATTCCTATTTTTTGTTTAGTTTCAGGCTTTTATTAAAACTTTAGCATTATTTTATGTAGTAAAAATTTTTTTTTTCTAAACTGGGAAAAAGTGTGCAAAGAAGGAAAAAAAATAGAAATGTTAACTTGTCAATTCTGAACAATCTTTTTA
>JAAOMT010000128.1:2594260-2733912 GCA_016748015.1 Geosiphon pyriformis | reverse complement strand
TCCCATCTCACGAAATTCATTCAATGTGTCGTTATAATATTCATTTTGTAATTGATCACCAGGCCTTAATTGAAATTATTGAAGATAAAAATCAGGAGATAGCACGAAAAGCTACTCTTTTTATTGGAGAAATTCTCCAGCTATCAAATCGGTTGCTATCTTTATCCCGTTCAATTCGTATCCAAGTGAGAATTCAAATTTTTGGCTAGCAAAATCATCATTTATATTTATTCAATATCGAAAATCTATATTCCTCGCCAGTCACTTCCCAAACTTTTCAAACTTGCAACAAAATTTGAAGATGAAATTGTGCGTCATAACGCAACTGCGGCCCTAGCTCACATTGATAATCTAAATAGAACTCGAATTCGGTTACAGTCGAATGATTTGGCAGAAACGGGGGCAACAACAGCTCTTGAAGACCGGCGAAGAAGAAGTGCACGGCAGGTAGAGAACGTCAAGATTACGATGGGAATTCAAATAGATGATGTTCATTTTCGAAACATGCTTTTGGATACCCAGGTTTCGTTCGATTACTTTGTTATGATCCGCAATGTGTAAGCATTCTTACTTAAGCTTATTGGGCATAGATGATTTAAGTTGACGAGGATAATTAAATATAGGTTTTAAATACCAAGGAATATGCCAAATGGAAATTGGAAACATTGATGGAGTTACTTCAAGGTCCTTTACTTAATCCTCGAAGGTTAGAAGAAGCCATAAAAAGTAAATATCTGAAGCGATTGATTGGTTTTTTTCGACCTTCAAGTCGTCGCTTCTCTGATATTGTCAAAAAATCGGTATTTAAAGCAAATTTAAATATTTATTCTAAGATGATTTTCTAGCTTCTAACCTTGTTAACCCAGACTCTTGATTATTAGGAAACTCAACGGTTTATAAGTTTAGGGTGCACGCTGATAACAACACTGCTGAAAAACACGGATGGGATTAAGTTTTTGGAGAGTAACAAATTTTTGAGACAAATCGCTGAAGGTTTGACTCAACTTGATCCGGTAACCCATTATTATACTTGAGAATGTCAATACAAGTATCATTCTCACGCGGAAGTAAAGAACCAAGAAAATTGTTTTTATGCCTTTTGGGCACATAGATAAAGGGTACAGTGGAATCAGAACCTTTATTCTCTCAAGAACGGATTGGAAACACTCTCACCTCGGGATACTTTACTATGATAGGGGTTCTAAGTAAGTTCAAAGATGGTGTCAGGCAAGTAGATTAAATTTCTATATTATTTCTTTTTGATCATGATATCGTCATTAAATATTGGGAGACAATAAAAAATTAAATAGATTGTTGGAGAAGTTTAAAATCTTCAATACGTTTTATCACTTGAGTGAACTCCGAAGTCGTGAAGATCTAATCAAAGTCATAATCACTAGTTTGGACTATAGCCTGTATGTACCAAATTCATTTTTTGTTATGGATTTATTTATCTCTGCATATGAATCTACAAATTTAATCTTTTTATTTTCTGATAACAATTACTTTTATTCGCCCGAAATGAATACATTAATAGTGATGGACATCCTCGTATTATTCTCTCTAAAGTAATGACATCCGGCTACAAGGTAATTATTTACAGCCGAAGTTTATTGAAAATATTCGCTCACCGAATTCTCTGATACAAAAAGCAAATGAGACTTTATGCAACAAAGCATCTCGGCACCATTTTGCGCACCTCCACCAAAAAATTTAACGATTGGGGTATTAGATTATTAATCACTCAGGTTCGTTTCCATTCTACTTTTTTGTTTAAGTAAAAAAACCCAAATCGAAGTTTTGAAATTCACCTTGAAATAGCTCTATGATCCCGCTATGGAAGTTTGTGAAATGGCTGTCCGCGTCCTTGAAGAAACTTGTAAACATAAGGAAAATCTTGAATTACTTGTGAAGCTAAGACCTAGCTTGGATCATTTGGGTGAAGTTGGCAATCCCTTGCTTCTTAGGTTTCTGTCAACATCAATAGGTTTTCGATATCTCTCCGAATTCGACTACGTAGAAAGGGAAATGGATGATTGGTTTCAGGTACTGTTAAAAACAGTGCAAAATTCAACTCTTGACAACCAATATTTTCAATTTAGTGAAAAAATCAAAAATTTGCTCTTCAGAGCCGTAATCAGTACTATGTTACCCAACTTGAAGTATTACTGGCAACTGCATTAAAACTCGGCGGGGACAGTGGCAGGGATGACGAGGATGATATCAAAATGTAACTTTATTTGATCCAGATTCTTCTCGTGCTCTTAAATAAAAACACTCTCAGATGAAGAATCAACAACTAATTTATCAAAGGCAAACATTTGATGGAACGACCCCACCACATTTTTACGGCGAGTTGGCAAAAACTGAAGAAGGTTGTCAACTATTAAGAGAAAGGGGTCATTTTCGAGAGTTTGCCCGTTTTGTAAGAGAACATGGAATGGAAAGACGAGATTCTTCTATAGTTTCAAAATTGAAATCCGTCCTCTGGGCTCTGGTAAGCCAAGAGAAATAAATTGATTTCACTCGGCAAAAATATATTTCTTCTGATTAGTCATTATTTAATATACTTCAACTAGGGTAACATTGGTGCATCCAAGAGCGGTTTGCCTTTCTTAGAGGAAGAGAACATAATAAAGGATATTGTTCATATAGCTGAAAATTCCGAAATTCTTTCGCTAAAAGGGTAGGCATCTTTCTTATCTTTAAGAGCATTTCACGTGATTCTTTCTAATTAATTAGCAAAATTTTGAATACCTTCACAGAACGTGCTTTTTTGTAATAGGTTTGATAGGGAAAACTGCTCAAGGAGTTGAGACATTGGAAGAACTGGGTTGGGAATGTGTCTATGACCCAGACACCGGTGTAGGCACAGGTTTATGTGTTCCAATGAAACCACAGCAATTTCTATCCGTAAGTGTGAAAAGGCGACAATTAATATGCTCCTAATTCCAATGTCTAAAATTATTGACCTTATTTTTTAGTTTCCAAAATGGTCATATAATGGCTTTGTGACTGCACCATCTACAAATAGGCCAGTAATGCCTAGTTCTCCAGTGGAACGTGATCTCTTGCGAGCTCTCACTAATCTTACCAATCGGATATTATCGAGTACTGGATCCAAGAGTTTGCAAAAGTGGAACATTAAGTTTTCTTTCAATATCCCCTTTGCCTTGTATCTCAAAAGCTTATTAACCAAAAAAACCCTTTTTTTATTTAAAAATTAGGATAAGAGTTCAACACCCGGAGATTTTCACCAAACTTGACACTTTTCTTAAAGTTTATTACATGCTTGCATCCTATCAATATCGTCTACCTACTCGCCGCCTTATTACTGAACTTTTTGATGTGAAATTCACTACTCAAACTCTTGACCAACTTGATAAGCTATTGGGTGACCCGCAGCAAGACAATGTAAATAGAGAGGTCATCCCACCCATGATAAACAGCGATGAAACTAGGTCTACCACGGTGGCAAGAACTTCGGTCAATAAAGACTTGGAGGTAGATATACGGACAGAAAATATGCTACCTGATCGTCCCCACCGAGGTAGCGATGTTCTGGGTGCGGTCATGTCCGAACAACACGACACAGGTGGCGATGATGTAGTCCCAAAACAGTCATTGGCACCTATTTTAATTATTAAAGGGTTTAACGTGTGATGTGCTCCGTGTTGGTAACTCTTCAGCCAAAGTAATTGTTGATATTGCTTGCGTGTGCCTTTCATAATAGCACTTTTGCCAATAATCCTATTTTTAAGGGATTTATCTTAACGAGTGAGTTCTTGATTGAAGTTGAATCTATAAACAAATCTCCTCCGTTGAGATTTATTCTGTTTGATCTTATCCCAAGCCAAATCGAGTATGTATATATAACAGCTTATGTAAGCTGCCCTTGTAAAATAATTTCGATATATAAATATAAAATGGAAAATAAAATCTTGTCAACTGTATATGAATAAGGGTTATTGTTGTTGCTGTTGCTGCTGTGGTTGCCAAAGCGCTATTTGAGAAAAAAATAAATGTTATTAATCAATATCTAAAAATTAAAAAGTTTATCTTGAAGTCATACCTGGTCGTTGACCTAAGGTATTAATAATATATGGAGAAATTAAGTTTAGCTGGGGTTGATTTACCGACATTTGCTGAATGGGTGTTTGGAAAGATTGCATTATTTGTTGCTGTGACTGATTCTGTGCCTGAGAAGATTGTGGCAATGACTGTTGCTGTTGTTGAAGAAGTGTTTGACGGAAATTTGTCGGGGTTGGCATTGGTATTGGTATTGGTACTGGTATTGGTTTATCTAAGTAAAGAATACCGATGAGACGACCGGCGTTCGGGAAGAGAACCATCCCGTTATTTGGAGTATTCGGAAAATGCACGCGTGCCCCCTGCATAATTTTTCATTTCGATACCATTGAATATCTCATATGTATATGTATAAAAGATATTCGCGTATTTTTACTTGCCATTTTTCTTTTGTCCAAGTTTGTCAATAAGCTGCCAAAGTATTTTTGATTTTCATCAGGGATATTGGACGTGGGAAGAAAATAAACCAAAGGCAATTGTCGGGTCTTTAGATCATTAGTAATTTCCTTGATAGGGAAGATCCCGGTAATCTCCATTTTCTCAGGCCAGAGGTGAAGATTGCTGAAATCAAAGAAAATATTTAAAGCAAAGATTAAAGTTTGCAAAAATGATAATCCAAAATAGGTCTAGAATAGACTTACAAGTCTAAATTTTGCGCCGGAATGGCATTTACGTAACATTGTGACTCGCGCCTGGTATCTGTATTAGGTACACTTGACTGCCAAGTAATTTGTCCACTCCAAATTGATAATTTTTTGAGTTGCTGTTGTTGAGGTTTGGGCCTTTGTTGTTGTACATTAGCCATATGCATGAAAAGCTGTGTAGGACTCTTATTAACTGAAACCTGAGCGCCAATGGTGTTTTGCGTGGAAAATTGGCCAGAAAGCAAATTGGCTGGGGATTGCCCTGAAAATCCATTTGTAGAAGGCTGTATCGTAACCAAAGCTTTTTCAAGTTTGTGCTGACTTTGCGCAAACTGAGCTTTTAATTCCTTATTTTTCTCAAGTAATTCTTGATTTATATGGGTTGAATTCCATGGCACTTCTGGTGACCTTAGTAGAGTCTGAGGTAAACCAAGGGGACGTGTACTTTGAATAGGCTGTGAAACGGGCATGGCAACGTTCAATGGGGTCGATGATGCTCCCCTTGTAATTGTTGCCAAAAGTGGACTTTGTAAATTTTGATTTAGTGCAGGGCTCATGGGGATTGGAGAAAATACAAGAGGTGGGGTTGCTTGAATATTGGGTGAAGGTTGGGGAATAGGCGAAGAACGTACAGGCTGTACATTTTGTGGAATTTTTTGACTGGTTAACAGTGGGGTTTTTTTTATTCTCATGTTTAATGAGTGTAGTGTGGGTGAAGAATTTGGGGTTTGTCTAAGCGAATGAGAGACGAGTAGTCCCTGATCAGATTTTTCATTCTTTCCTTCATGTAAATCAACTGAAGGCTTTTTTGATGCTGGTTGGCCAACTACATGTCCCATCTCTAAAGATTCATCCCGCTTTCGTTTTTGTACCACTACTAAGTTTATTAGAAATATCATTTAAACATAAAAAGGTGCATATTTTATGAATTGAATTTAAACATTGTTATAGTTTGGATTTAGACAAACCTTCATTCACTGAAGGTATGGGTAGCTTAATCTCTCCAGCTAACATTAAGAAATGTCCTGAGTCTATGCCTTGGCTAGTTTCCACATGATTTCGATTGACCTGAATAATAAATACTTAATAAGGCAATTTTTACTACAATAACGGAGGCAATCTTACCATGTTTATGAGGTTCTCTAGCTCAGTCTTCTGTCCCTCAGGTGTTAAGAGGGAAAGAAATATTTGTTGATTTTTCATCTCTTCACAAATTTGTGCCATAGAGAAATTATCAAATTTTTCATCAAAATTAAAGTGTACAAGATCAGCCAAAGGTTCACTGTTAGAAACGAGGATACAGTGCCGTTTAGGTTCTAAGCTATCGGGGTTTTTTCGTGAGTTGTATGTTTCAAACATCTCGAGTGCTGATACTAAACCCTCCGCCACAGCATTTCTGGCCAAACCGCCATGCTTAAATTCTAAACCTTGTAACTGTGCTTGAAACTTGGTTAAATCCGACATGAAATATCTAGACTCAACGGGACAATCGGAAAAAGGTCTATAGTGCCCGAAAACAACTAGACCACACTTAAGAGTCGGGGTCATCCTGTCTTTAGACGCGTTTTCTTCATTTTCTATAAGTATGGGTTGTTTGAGCTGTTTCAACATATTCTTGAGATAGCTTTCAAGCAGGACTTCAAAATGATTGGCTAAGGAGTGGGTGCCATCCACAACCACTACCACCAAGATTTCTGGTGGAGAGTGCGAAGAATTTATGGCCGGCATGATTGAGAAGCGCACTGCTATTGGAAAAGTGTCTATTAGGGAGTTAATTAAAATTCTTACAGTCCTTTACGGAATATTTATAATAAAATGCTTTCAACTGAATTTTATTGGTGGTGGATTTCCATTGTTCTCGCAGCAATTGCTTAGAACCTACTATATCAATGAATATCGCTAAAACTGATCTATTTTACTTCTATGAGTACATAAAGAAAAAACGGACAATGCTTATTATTTTTAAGTTATTTTTATTAAAAAAAATGTTGCAACCAAAAATATATTAATATGTATTGTAAATTTTGAAATTTTATTTTGATATAATATTTTATTTATTATAAAACTTTTTTTCTGCTTTATTAAGTGTATTTCTTTTACAATCTATCAACATACATGTGATTAATTATTCAAACCAATCAAAATTACTTATAGCACTTTCAACCATTTTTATTATTTTAAAACATTTTATTACCATATTTTACAACAATTCAAAAATAAATTATTATTTGAGCTTTTTAAAAAAACTTTAATATCAAGGTAATTAAAACTAAACTTTAAATCAATGCTTTTATTAAGTTTTGCAAAATATTTATTAACAACATAGCAAATTAATTAATTGGTTTAAAACAATGTTTTTTAAACTAAATATTTTAATAAAACAAAATAAAATAGTTTTATAAAATAAAACTAAATAATTTATACTTTAACACTTATAATAATATTAAAATTAAAAGTTTTTTACCAAATTTCTGAATATTATAATATTTTATAAAAAACAATTGAAAATTTTCTTTCTTCCATTTTTATAACCACAATTAAAGCAAAAAATAATAAAAAAACAACTTTTTTCTATTGGTTTTAATAATTTTAATACTTAAAACTTTTTTTAAAAGTAAAAACAGTTAAACAATGCTAGTTTTTATAAATAATAAAAACATAAAGCAATTTTTAATTATTAAAAATGCACTTTTTTTAGCTTTAAATATAAGTTTTTTTATTTATAGTTTTTTTTAAAAAACCAACTAAAATTAATTTTAATATAATTACTATTATTATTACTATTATTATTATTATTATTATTACTATTATTATTATTATTACTATTATTATTATTATTATTATTGTAAAAATATTTTAACCTTTTTTTTTGTACATCTTAAATTTTTTAAAAAGCCTAAATTTTGTAAAAAAGTTTTTTTGTTTTTTGTTTTTTTTTGTTATATCTATTATTATTTCTCAAAAAACAAACTCTTTTATTATGAATTTAATAATCTTTACTAATAATTCTATAATTAAAAAAAATTAACTAAAAATATTGTTTCTAATTTTATTAGCAATAGTTTTGTTTAAAAACATAAAATATTAATTAATAATATTAAATACTTAAGTAATAAAGTAAATTTAAAGTTTAAATTATTTTTGTATAAATTAAATCAGTTCTAAAATATAAAAACAAATATAAATAATATAATAAAAAGTTTTTGGCTTGTAATATTAATCATTATATTGGTAATAAAAATAAAATGTTCTTAAATTTTAATATAAATATATTTAAAGCAAAATACATTAATATTAACAAATTAATAAATTATTTTATCAGTTTTTTTAGCTTTAATATAAATATTTTTTTTTATTAATATGTTTAATAAGTGAAACCCAACTGTTATCTAATATATAGAACCAAACTAAGAAGCTTAAACTAAATGCAGTTCATGCACTTTCTACATGTAGCTAGCCACTCAGGCCAAACAAGGCAACACTACACACCTATATCAACACTAAGACTACCATCCAGACCAGAGAAAAAAAGGTAAAACCTGCAATGGCCAAAATTAACAGCAAAAGAGCCAGCAATGCCAAGCATTCTTACCACCTTATCAGGCAACAAAGAACCCAAGCAATGAAACAAACCAGAAAACAAACTGTTATCCTTAACCAAACCAGCCTTTTCTATTCTCACCCTAAATGCTGACCTCACCAACCAGGCTTTAGAGTGATGTAGCTCAACCAAACACTCAACAAAACCAATCACAGCACTGACAGCCTCCTTCTTACTGTCCAAAATTTCCACCACCTCTTCACACCACTCCCTCAACACAAACCCTTTACACAGAACCGAATACAAACTAATGTCCAAAGAACACCAATCAAGAGATTGTAAAACAGCAGAGGATAATGAGCCACGAGGACTGACCATGGATAACCAGTCCAAAGACACTGTGACCAAAACCTCTTTGTGAACCTCCACATTATGAAAACACATAAAAACATGGTCTGGTAATTTCACTTCACGACACAATAAGCACAGCACACCAGGGTACAATTTATCATACAAACATTTCCTAACTGGCACAGGAAGCTGTCAGTGCACAGTTTTCATCAGATATATGCGAAGACAAAAAGACTTCTGACTAATAAAACCAGCAAGCATATGTGAATTGGAATGCCACACCCTAACAGTAGCATTCCAATCCATGGCCTCAATCAGCACACCAGGAATCACATCACGGCCAGATCCCGCCTCCCACCATGCATGGCAAACAAATTTATACAAATCCCGAACAAAATAATAAGTATTGCCAGAGACCAGTATATTTTTAGCAACCAAAAAGCACTCCTGGACACTGATAGGCAAAGATAAACGAGAAAAAACAGCATTCTCAGCAGCAGTATTAGCCCTAATATTACCAACAATCCCAGAATGTCCTTTGATCTTAACCCAATATACAGAAAGATCCTTTTCGTGAACCAAATCAAAAATCCAGCATTTCTCCAACCAACAAAAGGAGCAGAAATCAGGCACAGACAATGACATCTCAGAAATGCATGCATCAATAGCCACTTGGCTGTCAGCATACATGATCACTGTACAAGAAAACGAAACACACTCCAAAGACAAAGCAATGACTTGCAGTTTGGCCATAGTAGAAGACAACAGCCCATCAACCCTAATGCCAATACTCATATCAATAGCAGAAAAAAAGGCCACCACACTACTGGCAACATCAACACTACCAAAATTTTTTAATGAGTCATCCATAAAAACCTCAAACAAGTTAAATAAGACCTTATGCAACTTACTAACAACTACAGAAAACTCCTTAGAATCCAAAATGCTCACTCCAGAAAGACAAGTAGACTTCACAGAACCAGCCAGCAAGGCTTCAATACCACAAAGAAAATCAAACACAACCATAAACCAGTAAGGAACAGGACCCCTTGGCCCCAGCCTCTTCTAACGTCGAAAAGTTGCCCAACTCATAATATGCCCCTTCTTGTCAAACAATCTATTACTAAAAGCCACACCAAAACGCTTCAATGAATAGACTGAATTGAAATGCAAAGAACTCCTCAGAATAGAGGATACATGAAAATTACCAGGACTATGGAAAGCATTGGGCAATCTATTCGACAAAGACAGCTCATTGCACAGAAAAATCTTAATCACGCCTGCCAGAAAATTATTCATGGAGCTAACACACAACCTAACAAGAAACTGCAAAGGATTCAAAGGAGACCACTCTAGAATCTGCAAATCGAGAAACCTGTGCTCAAACAACTGGCCAAGAATACCAGAAGAGTTGGAAAATAAAATCAAGGCAGCCAACTTCCCTTTAGACTGCACCTGCTCAAAAGACTTCAGACCATATAAAGATGGATGACACAGAGCCTTATTGGGGAAATCACGGGACAAACCAGCTTTAGACTTAAGGCCTTTCTTCAACATCACATCCCATTTGTTATACATATTTGATGAAACAAAGCTGAACTAAGTGTGATAGCTAACAATAGGCTGCAAGACAGCCGATACCAGATACGAGAACTGTTTATCAATGATAGCCTTCCTGAGAACCACATTAGCAAAGAAACAAACATCAGAATGCACCTTGGCCACACTCGGCTTCGAAAGCCTCTCAGTGGACAAAAAAATACCTAGATAGTGATGAGCTTCACTCTT
Organism: Geosiphon pyriformis; assembly: GCA_016748015.1. NCBI lineage: Eukaryota > Fungi > Glomeromycota > Glomeromycetes > Archaeosporales > Geosiphonaceae > Geosiphon > Geosiphon pyriformis. The sequence continues at coordinate 2,723,499 of JAAOMT010000128.1, read as the reverse complement.
TTTAGTTATTAAAACAGGCAGACCATTAATACTCAAAGAAGCAATTTTAACACTTTGATTGATCGAGATGGCCACAGTCTTCTTATTGTTGATGAAAATGTCATTGATAACAAAAAACTTACTCGCAATGTCCAAAATATTCTGAGTAGCAGCTTGACAGTTCCCAACCCAAATTGTATCATCAACAAAAGCACCAGCTGTGAAATAGAATGACAACCTACCACTGCCCTCAATTTGATCTGATTTCGAAACAAACTTGGAACTTATCCAATACCCAAAAATCTGTTTATGTCTTTTAACCTCACACAGAAGCGAATCATAAAAAATTCTTCACAAAAGGGGCAAGAAAACTTCACCCTGATCCAAACCATCACAAACATAATACTCATCAGAAAGACCAAAATCAGTCATCATCCTGTTGAACCTACCCTTATGTATACCATCAAAAAATCTGATGAATTTGTCGCACATTTTAATCCTCTGCAAACTAGCCCTTAAATGATGTCACCCAACAGAATCATATGCTTTTTACATGTTCTGCAGGACCAGCCAAAGTTCTCTATCTTTTTCAAGAGCATCCTTCACAACTGCCCCAACAGCAAACACCAGAGATTGTGTAGATGTGCCCTTCAACACAGAGAAATTGTCATCATGGAGAACACCAAACTTACTACATACGAAAAAAATTTGATCAGACAGAACCTTAGAGAGAATCTTCCTGGCAGTTTCAATCAGAGCAATAAGATGAGTGTTTGTGAGAACACCATCCCAATCATATGGCTTAGGAATCATCGACACCCAGGCCCTTTTCTAAGAAACAGGCACTCTGCCAACGGACAAGCAAGCATTTAGCAAAACCAACAGACAGCTCAGAACCACCTCATCGTTATGCTTCCACAGTTTATTGGGAATACCAGACAGGCCAGCGGCCTTACCATCAGGCAGACCACCTACCACCAGAAGCAACTCCTCTATAACTATCTTTCTTATAACACCAGAAAAAGCATTGTCCCTTACATAATCCAATGGCATGTACTAGTGAACCCAGCATTCAAACAATGATTAAGATATAGTGCAAACTCTCGTCCACCCTATTATGATCTCGTTTACCTTAGACTTTATCTCCTCAGATTCCAAAACCAAGTTATCATTAATCACCAAATGATCAAAGACCACCTTACAAAAAGGCCAGTCCAAAACACTTCAGATCATGTCACCCTTATTAGAAGCAAAGCTCTCCATGTACTTTTTTATAGCTTTCCTAATGAAAGTCTCCTCTGCCAACTTCGACTCAAACATTTTTGATCTTTTGTATTCTTTGTGAACTGATGACAAATGCTTGAAAAGAACAACACTGTCCCCACTCAAGATGACCAAGTCAGAAAAAGTGCTAGTCTTGGCCTCATCCAAAGTAAACTATTTTCTCACAAAATAATCTACCCCAAGCATATTACCAGAACCAATCTTACTAACAATCTTAGCAACGAGTAGCTCGAGCCCAAAAAATTTCAAAGAATGTTTATTCCTAAGGCACTAAAACTCACTAAACCAATGCCTCGCGAACATCTCATCAGCTGACTCAACCATCTCCCTCTTCAAAATCGCCCACATAGTATCTAAATTACCACCAGCTTTAGTCTCAGAAAAAAAGTCTATAATCAACAAAAGTTTATCCGAAACACAATCCTTAAATTTATTCCATTTAGCAACATCCACATCCCTAATTTTGAACTTCCAATGATCCTTGTTAGCCTGTTTGCACAAACTATTCAACTGAGCATTCAAAAGTTCACCCAAGCCAACCAACACTATGACAGCACTGTGATTTATATCAAAAAATTCAGAAACAGGTCCAATCCAATGTTTAGCAACAGTGGAAGACAGGTTTTCACTAACAAAAATGTAATCAATAGTCTTCTCAACTCCTCTTGAATTGCACTATGTAGGTGTTCCAGCCAAATAATGGCCAGCAAAAGAATTGACCAAACTCAGACCCAAGCAAAACTTAAAACTTGCACTCCTTCCAGATCTGCTCTCATTAAAATCCCCACCCAATACAATGAAAGTACTAGTATTGACAGCCTTAGCAATGAAAAAATTAATCTCAGATGCTTGACCAAAATAAGTGCCAGAAAAAGCACTAACATACAAACCAAGCACAGTTATTGAGAGCTTGCTTTTAAACAAAAGTCACACAGAAACAACCCGACCAGAGATCTCTTCAATCTTAGAAACATGGCGAGCCAAAAAGTTGTTCATGATCACAGCAACACCAGCACTGAAATAACCAACATCCAAACCAGAAGTAAAAATCTGAACTCCATCAAATTTATCCTTAATCCATGGCCCAGCAAAGGACTTCAACTTTGTTTCAGTAACAAAAGAAACCATATTTCCAGAACTCACATGCCAATAAACAATGTTTGCTTGCTTCGCAGGAACGTTGATACCCCAAATATTGCACATTGCAAATTTCCAAACCAGATTGCTCATTGGGATAAAGAAGGAACATGAGAACCAGAACTAGAACACAAGAGATCCAATCTCACCAGAACTGAACCAATCGAAGCTTTCAGAACAGACATCTTAGATTCCAGACCACTCACCTTGGAGGTAAGAACCTTCGAACCACTCGAACTAAAAATAGCATCAGACACATCAGCACCAGAAACAGAGGGTATAAACAAAGTCAACCTACCATCCAGAGCCATATCTGAGTTCACAACTGAAACCACAGGGACAGAAACATCTGAAGGGGAAACACAAAAAGAAGGCACCAAGGGCACCAACTCAACAAAACTCAATTTTTTCATAATACCAGAAACCTGGTCAGTTAAAAGTTCCAAGAAGCATTTCAGAGATGCCAAATAACTGCCTAAATCAGAAACATCGAGGGATTCAAAGGACATTGAGAGAGAGTTCATGTCTGAGGTTGAACCAACACCAGAAGTATCCAAAAGAACCATACGAAAAGAAGAGCCACTAGCAACCTGAGCCCATGTCTTGTCACCAAATGAAACTGGCCACACAATAGAAGCCATCTTTTTCTTATATATCCTGACCAAATGAACCCGATCCTGATCAGAAACCACCTGCCTCCCACGACCACCAGAATTTCCACCCATCAAACAGTTAACAGAAATATGACCAAATTGTTTGCACTGACTACAACAGGCCAAAGAGAGACCAGCCCAACGCAAACTTACACCCTTGAAAATAGGAATTGTGCCAATAGCAGCCAACTTGGATGCCTCATCACCAAAACAAATTACAGCACACCTATCACAAACATATGAACTAGAATTGTGGCCAATAAAACAAGACTTCTCACCATAGAATACCAATAAATCGGAAAGATTATGGGCAGTGATGCCCATTGGAAGAGTATATAGCAATGTCTGATGCTGATCTCTAGATACTCACATTTGTTTATCATTGATTGCCAAAGCCACACACACAGAATCTTTTCTCATAAAAACAGACCACATAGAAGCGACCTAACTGACAACTTCAGACAACTCAAATTCAACTAGGGCCTTTTGCCAAAGACTAATTAGCTGCATCTTGATAGACACAATCTTGCCAAATTTAGAGAAAACTGATTCCACTGTCAATCTGAAAAGATCTATTGGGATCTTCTTGACGATCACCTCTCAATCTGAATGGCTGTTTGCTTTTTTGACATCATTATTAACCAAAATTTTCTCACAGATTGCCATTTCCCTAGCCTTATTCAAACTAAATTCTAATATAAAAGATGATCTAATAATACCAGGAAATTTTGAGGGAGTGGAGGCTCCCCCAAAACCATCAACATGATAAAAGATTTTTTTTAATGAAATTAATTTATTACTAACTAACTTGCCAGGCACTGCAGAAAGCTCAATATCAAGCACGAAAAATTTTGTTGTATTAAAGTTCCGTATTTTCAAGACACGTGATCCGAGTGACAGTGACTGATTGGACCCAATATTCACATAAGGAGGAAGATTCAGCACAACATTGTCATCACTTATACATTCAAATGAAGGCCACTTCAGAGGGTTGCCCAGCGTAAACGTCTGGGTGCGAATTTTTCTCGGCGTTGTCTCATCCATGTTATCGTCTTCACCTGATTCTGCATAACTGGTTTCCTTGGCAATTGTGTTCGCCATATTTTTGATGTCCGAGAGATTACTTACACTGCTAATAATACTGCTAACTTTGTTTTTTCAAGATATCTCAGGCTTGATGCCAACACCACCAAGATTTTTCAAGCCCAAAGGGCCAGCAGATAAGTCAACCACAACACCAACAACAGGCTTTTTTGGCTTCTTGTAGGATGCACTTCAAGAGTATACCATATCCACACACTTGCTTTTCACACTTTGGCGGGTCCCTAAACTAGCCAAAATCAACTCAGAGCCACTAGCAAAAGAGCCCACTGGTTCTATCATGACAAATAGAGGTGTAGTAAAAGAAATAGCTAACAGGGACTAAAGGAAAAGGGAGGAAGAAAAGCGAATACTTCAGAATATCTATGCTCTCATTGTGATCAGAGGATTAACAAGAGAAAAATTTTATTAAGAAATTTTTTATTAATAATATAATATAAATAATAATAAAATATTTCTTTTTTTTTAATGTTATTTCTTTAAAAAAAATGAATTAACTTCAAAATTATAAAGTTTTTTGTAAAAATACTTATTAAAAAATTTTATGTTTTAAATATTAATTTATTTATTATAAAAAAAAATTATTGGATTTATTTTTACTTTTAAAAAAAATTTAATTAAAACTATAATTTTAATATATAAAATAAAAATTTTAAAAAATAAAAAGTATATTTAAATTAAATTGTAATTATAAAAGAAATTTCTATAAATATATTTAAAAAAACAATTATTTTAGTCTTATTTAAATTTAATTAAATAATATTAATCAAATTGCAATTTATTAAGCTATAATAAAAACTATAATTGATTTTGTTAAATTAAATTAAATTAATATTTTAATATTAATATATTTTATTTTAATTAAAAAAAATTTTATATATATAACTAAAACTATTGAAAATTATATTACTTAATTATTTAAGAATTAACTTAAAATGCTTTTGTTTAATTTACTTATAAGTATAACTGTATATAATTAAGACTAAAAAACTTCTTTCTCTCTTTTGTCCAAAATTCTTAAAAAAAAGTCAAAGTTTTTTTACAATTCAGTATGATAAATCCAAACCCTTTATTTTTGATTACAAAGCCACTATTGACTGTAGTATTGCTGTCATGAAAAAGACTGCTGGAGTTTCTGGTTCTAAGGTTGGCTTTAGACCTGTTCTTCCAAGAAAAAAGAGGAGAGATAGTGCTTTGAAGGATGGTTCTGGTGGTAGAAATATTGGTCTTAAAGTTCGAAATAGTTGTTCATGGGGTTCAGAGACTGGTAATACTACTAAGTCTGACAGTATTGATATGGAGGAGAAATGTGTGGTGGAAAAGACCAGTTTCAATTATGGTGAAGATGATGCTCTTACTGGAGAAGATTTTAATCAAACACCTACAGGTTCGAGAGTTAAAACCAAAAAGGCATTAAGCAAACCATTAGGAAAGATTAATTTTTTATTAAGCAGTGATGAAAATGATGTTTTTTTGGACACTTTGTTGGAATTACTTCTACTTTTGAAAAACTTGGTCAATATTTCTGTTCACAAATCTTTTGCTTTGGATATTGGATTAGACAAGATGGTTGGAAAATCTTCTCAAGAGAAGCTTTAAGTAATCAGAAAGTTGTTTTCAAAAATTAATGGTTTTGGGAGGGCCTCTACTTTCTTAAAATTTGCTGAGATCATCAGAGTGACATTTACTTCTGAATTGAGTTTGGCACAGACTTCTAAAAAAGCTGAAGAGGCAAAGATCTTGGTGAACACTGATCTTAAAAAATTATTTGGACATTCAGATTGGGCTATAGTATTAAAGAAAATTCCAGTTGAAACATTAACAGAGACTGTGTGCATTGCACTATTCAAATTTGGTGTAATGGTGTCGATCAAGATACAGTTGGTGGGTTTGTGGCAGAAAACTATAGTTGAATTTAGTAAGAGTAAACAGGCTGATTTAGTCACAGCTTGTTGGTCTATCCTAATTGGAAAGAATGCTGTGTGTGTGGCCAGAGCTGATCTAGACAAGGAATTATGGAATGCAAGAGATTAACATAGGGTGCTGCTCTATATTCTACCAATGGGAATGACTACTCATAACATCTGAAATTAAATTGGTTTTGTGGATGAGAAAACATATGCTCAGACCAGATATGCTGTTGTTTGTTTTAAATTAGCCAATTTCTTGAATGCTGTCATGAGAACTACTCCAGTTTTAAGGAGTGTAAATTTGTGTTGGTCTCACTTGGGTTTTTCTAAATGTGCTAAGTATAGAAAAATGAGTCATACATTTTTGGGCTGTGCTGTGAGTGAGAATTTTTTTTCTGAAAAACTTTTTTACAAATCTCTCTCAAACATAGATAAAAGCAGGTTGGCAACCATCTATGCCAAGTGTTTGGCTCCAATTGCTCATCTTGTTGCTTTTGGTGGGGTTTCTTGGGTAAAGATTGCTGGTGGATAATTTTTTCTTCCTCTCCCTGTGTGAAATGTTTTGGTCAATTTTGGCTCCTTTTTAGAGATAAAGCCTACTCTTCCTGATATAAGTAATGTTGAAAAAAGATTTGTTGTTTTGGAGAGCAGTCTTGCCAGCCTTATGGGACAAATTAGTGAGTTGGCTAAGAAGTTGGACTCATTCATGCCAGCAGTTTCTCAGCTTAGCCCTGGATGTTAGCTGTCAGTAATTTTCTCATCACAAAATTGGATGGGTGATGTAGTGACAAGAGAGGGCTCTGGTAAGACCATGAGTGGTGTAACTGCTGCAATTTTAGATTTTTCTGCTTCTCCTGAAGTAAAAAGATTGGAAAACATATTGGAAAGACTTTCTGCTTCAGTTCTAAGTCTAACAGCAAGATTTGATAGTTCAATTTTGGCTGGTGGTGTATTGCCCAAACCTTTTTCTCAATAACCAGTCTAGTTTGAAAGATTGCCACATGCAATGTTAGAAGTATAAATAATTTTACAAAACAGGATGATATAATTTATTGGCATAAAAAAATGAACAATTTGATTTTTGTTGTTACCGAGACTAAGTTGAGGGGTAAAATCTGTCTATGAATTATAAATAAATTTGATAGTGTTCGGGTTTTTACTTCTGGTTTGGACTTTGGTTATTTGGGTTCTGGTGTTGCAATTATCATAAACAATTCTTTGATAAGACATATGTATAAAGTTTCCAAAGTTTCTGGTTGACTCCTCTCCCTCAAGTTACTCTTCAAGAATAATCTATCTGTGTCAATTTTGGGGCTTTATGCTGGTGTTTCTTCAGTGGTTTGGTTTTCTCAGGCTGGTGAAATCAACTTTTTCATTGCAAAAGCAGTGAATAAATTCTTTTTTATTATTTTAAGTGGTGATTTCAATGAAGACAGTGCCCAAAAGTGTGCTAGTTTCAAAAAGTGTTTTGATTTAAGTTTAGTTAATTTTTTAAGAAGAAGTTTGTTTGTCAAGATGCTTACTTGGACCAATTCTTATGGTGTTGCTAAAGCTCTTGATTACATTCTCATTTCTTTAAGTTTGGTCAATGCTGTAATAGATGGTAGTATGGCTGGTGTTGAGGACTATTTTGATACTAATCACAAAGTTGTTTCCGTTTCTGTGGGTTTGGGTGGTTTGCTTGATATCCAGTTGAGTTTATTATGCAAGCAGATAAATAAAAATCATTGGAAGTTTGATGTCAAAAATGCAGATGAAGTAAAATGGGGTGAATTTAAGGATGCTACTGCAGCCAATACTGTTATGTTCTTGGATGAGTTTGGGTCGGCCAGGAATTTCTCTGATCTGGATGCTATGTAGAATATTGTTTGCAAAGTAATAATTTTTTTGGCTGATGGAGCTTTTAAAAAGAAATGATTTAAGAGTTATAATAAAGTGTTTACCAAGGAGTCTTTCAAGTTGCATAACTTGGAGATTTTGGTCTTGAAAATAGTTAAGACTTTTCATGAGATGGACTTTGGCTGGTTTAAATCTCTTTTAAGACACTGGGTTTCTCTGGATAGTGACAGGGCTTCTGTGGTTCGGGATTTTATGAGCTTTGGTGCAAGTTTGAATAATGTCTATTCTGTTCTCTATGGTATAAGGAGGTCTTATTGTGCCTTTAAGCTTGCCGAGTTGTTGCAAACCAAGGAGTTAGGCATTAGATCAGCTATTGAAAGAAGAATGGAGAATTTTGTGGTTAACAAAAGCCACACAATCTGTAGTGTTTTAGAACATCCATTCTGCAAAGTAGTATTGGACCATTTGGTTTCTGATAATGATTTAATTTTGGACCCAGTAGAAGTTAAAAGTAAGGTGGATGGTATAATAAAGGGCTGGATAAGAAAGAAAGCCATGCTGAAGAGTGTTCCCGATTTGTGGTAGCATTAATACCTGCCATTGGATTATGTCAATAATAATGCTTTTTCTGGTGTAATGAATACTATCAGTTTAGATAACTTGATACATGTGATTAAGGATTTACCAAATAGTAAAGCTGCTGACTTGTTTGGCATTTCAAATGAACTTTGGAAACATTGTGATGGATCTGTGCTAAGCTTGCTTCTGGATCTTTTAAACATTTGTTTGGTATGTGAGTTAGTTCTTCATTGTTGGAAAGAAGTTTAGGTGTCAATGATTCCTAAGCCCTATGAATGGAAGGGTGTTTTAACAAATATTAGACTAATTGCTTTAATTGAAACTGCTTGTAAGATTCTTTCTAAGTTGTTGTTTATCAGAATTTTGTTAGCATACAGTCTATTCAACATTCTTTGTGGAGACAATTTTTCCATGCTTAAGAGCACTACTATTCAGTCTCCTATTTTTGCCATTGGTTTGGTTGTTAAAGACATCTTAAAGAAAGATTATAAACTCTGGCTTGTGTTGCAAGATATGTGTAAAGCCTATGACTCTGTGAGTTGATATCACTTGCATAATAGTTTGGTCTAAATCAAAATATGCAGGCATTTTATTAGATTTTTTGGTTCTGTTCACAATAATTATGTTAATTGAATTATGACTAATTTCGATCTGACTAATAGGTACTGGGTATATGACAGTCTTAACCAGGGTGAAATTTTTTCTCTTTTGCTGTGGAAGATCTTTTACGATCTCCTTTTGTGTGAGGTTAAGAGACAGGAAAATTTGTGTGGATACCAAATTGATACTAAATTTGTTGCTAGAACAGGTAGAATAGAAAACCAAGGCAGTTTGACTTCATTTCTGGCTGCTGATGCATTTGTTGATGATACTATTTGGGTAAGTAGCAGTCAAGCTGCCACTCAGCATATTTTGAACACAGTGAGTGAATTTTTTAAGGTGAATAACATTTCTATCAATAACAAAAAAACTGTGGTCATTCCTATCAATTAAAGAATTAATGATGTGTCATTGTCAATTAGTGGTCTGCCAATTTCAGTTGCTTGCAAGAAAAAGTCTCATTGGTACCTTGGCATCTATTTATTATCTGAGAATTTGTTCAAACCCAGTTTGGCTAAGGTGTATACAGACATCAGGTTTTTTGTCAATTTGGTTCTGAAAAAGGCTATATTAGACAAACAGTTTCTTTAGTTAGTGTTAGCTGTATTGCAATCCATTGTTAGTTATAGGACTCAGTTTAGCTTTATTTCTAGGAATGTGTATACAAGATGAGATATATTGATTAGGAGGGGACTAAGACTTAAGGCTAGACTTCTAAGAGACTTTCCCAATGAGGCTTTTCACTATTCATCTTTGTATGACTTGAAATTTTTTGAGCAATTGCAGACTGAGTACAAGGTGGTTTCTGTGCTGTGTTTTTTAAATACTAGTGGTGTTCTTGGTTGTTTGTTCAATCATAGGTCTCTGGATCTTCAAGTTCTGAGTTGGTCGTCTATTCACCCTCTATGTTGTCCAGTTAAGTTGTATGTCAGTCCAGTCAATAATTTTTTGGATTATGACATGTCTCTTAACAATCTCTCTGTTTCTGTGTTTCACTTTTCTGGTGAAATGCCAATATTTACAGTTCTGAGAGCTTCTTTGTTTTATAATGTTTTTTTTTCTCTTAAAAAATTTGGGGTTGTCTTTGCTGAGTAGTTGTATACCAAAAAAGAAGGTTTGGTTTTCGATTGGAAGAGCTTTTAACATTGGAAGAAACTTAATCCAAGGGGTCCTGTCTCTCATTAGTTGACTTTGGCTTGTGACTTTTTGGATCATTCTTTTATTTCTAATGATTTGCATGTTAAAGGGTTGCAGGCTATAGTTTTTGCAGCTCAAATAAGATCTTCAAATTGGGTCAATGTCTCTTTTCTGCAAATATAAAAGTTATTAGTGTTTACACAGATGGATTGTTAAAGGATTTGGGTTTATGTAAGATGAAGTGTGGTACTGCTGCTTACTTTCCTGATCTAGATTTGGGTATTGGTGCTAGGGTTAGTAGATTGGTATTATCAACTATGGCAGAATTGCAGGCAATTGCTTTGGCTTTGAAATGTGTTCTTTCTGACAGTTTAGTAGTAGTTTATTTAGACAGTCAGGATGCTCTGAATGCTTGTGTAGCTGAATCAGCTTTGGTGTCTTTGGACTTTCACAACCAATATTAGATAGAGCAACATGGTATTGTTAATTTAATTAAGAGAAAGCAGCTTGATGTTTTTTGGTGCAAAATTAAAGAGCATTTGGGTGTTATAGATAATGAGCATGCTGATAAGTTAGCCAGTCTGGTTGTGAGTTCTGATTTGGCACTTCCTGTATTGGTTAAGAAAAGATTTATCAGGACTGGTGGGGTGGCAATGTCTGGGAACATTCATTATTTTGCTTATAAGATTTTTAGGTCTATTAATTGTGCTTATTAGGAAGTTGGTTCTGGTTTTGATGTTATTGATAACAGTTTACTTGGTGATGTAGATTGGTCTCATACTGCTTTGGTATGGCACTCTGACTCTCATATGGTGGCTGGCTTTATCAGTAAATCTACGGCTAGTTTGCATTCTTATTTTTTAAAGGTCCTCTACTACCATCTATCAGTTGCTGTATAGAAGCATTTGTATAATAAGGTTTATTCAAGTGTTTTGTGTTTGCACTGTAGTGAAATGGAAAGTTTTGACCACTTTTTTGTTTGTACATTTGACTCTGAAACCCGTAAAAGCATTTTTGTATCTCATCTGGCCAAGTAGTATTGTGTGTCTGAATTGGGCTTATCTTCATTTCATGTTTCACAGGTGTTTTTTTTGTGTGTATCTGATAATGTATTATATACTCCCATGGGCAAAAGCTTTATGTTCAGTAATTGAGTTTAGAAAGCTATGTCCATTTTGGGTAATGCCAAGATCACGAGAAAGTTTATTGTTAATTTTGTTCAAAAATTGGATGCTATTCACTGCACAGATATTTGGTTGGTTAGAGCTAAATATAGGGCTTTAATAGAAAAAGGTAGTTTAATTCCACTTGATAGTTCTGTGTATTCTGTAACTCATGATTTGTCATGTATGTTTTCAGCTGGAGTGATTAGGTTGCTTGGAATTATTGAAACATTTGGTGTCTGCTTTGGTTTTTGTAAACATTGCTGTTTTTTTTTTGGTGTGAATAGTATGGTTTCTGTTCTGATAGATTTATAGTGTTGCTTTGATCAGTTTAAATAACTGGTCATGTATAGAAAGTACATAATTTGTACTTAGTTTAGATCACTTAGTTTGATATATTGCAGTAGGTGGCTTTTGGGCCTTATTCATTAAAAGTTAATAAAAAAAAAAAAAAAAAAAAGTATATAATTTAATATATTATTAAAGAAAATTAATAAAAAAATATGTAATATTAATTATTTATTTAATATTGAAATTAGAATTTATTATATTACTTTATATTTTAAATTTAAATAAGTTTTAAATTTAATGTATTATACTATTTTTGTATTTAATAATATTTATTTATTATAGACTAAACTATATTTAATTTATTGTAAAAAATATAAATGTTTTAATTATTTTGTATTAGAATACAATTTTTTTGAAAATTTTGTTTCTTTTTTTAAAAAGTTTTATTACAAATTACTTTTAAATAATAATTGTTTTTATTTTATTTATTTATATATTAAAAAAAAATTATTTTATGTTTAATAGTTTTTAATAACAGATTATAAACTTAAGTAGTTTTATTTGATTAAGTTTTTTATAATAGTAATTGCTATAATATTTTTTCTGAATTTTTTTATTATTAATTTTTTTTAATATTGTTGTTCTTTTTTTTCTTTTTTTTATCTTAAAATAATTTGTTAAATACTTTTAAGCATTTTTTAAAACTTTTAACAAACTAAGTTTTTAAAATTTTTTACAAATTAATCATATTTTTGTTTGTTTTATTTTTTTTACTATTTTAATTAGTATTTAAATTTAAACATAGTCATAATTAATTTAAGTATGTTTTTTTACTTTTTAACTAATATTATTAACAGTATTTTATTTTTAAATTTTAATAGTTTAAAAATTTTTATTATTAAAATTAGTAAATTAAAAACCAAAATAGTTGTTCTTAAAATAATTTACTAATTAGTTTTATTTAAAAAATAAGTATGTTGTTACAAGTGATTATTTGGGGTCTCAAAGCAAATAACAAACCCATAACTTGGTGCTCAATTGATATAAATGCTTGGGGATATCTGAAGGTATTGTTTTATCTGAAGGTTTTGTTGTGGAGTCTTTTGTATAATGAACAGAGATTCAACAGTAATGTAGTTGGTTGTTGAGTTGTTTTCCCAATTTCTGTCTTCAGCTTGATGGCCAGTTTATTCTGGCAGTCATGCCCTTCTGATAGCTAACCATTAATATATATAATTCTACTCTTATTTCTGGGTCTTTTACTAGGCTGTCCATAACATCAATTACTCAGTGCTTTAATCCTTAATTAATTAGTATACAACAATAAAATCAAAGAAAATAAAAAAAATAAAAAAAAAAAAGAATAAAAAAATGAGCCAAGACAATGTGCAAGTTAGTATCCATCAATAGCCGTGATCAAGAGCTATTGTTCCAGTAGAGTTAAGTAGCAATTACTATTAACATAAAGTGTTGATAGTAGAGAGTGGATTGAGATAGTGAATAATTATTTATTGATATTGGTAATGTAAAAGGTTTCTAACTGTTTAATCTCTTTTTACTTCTAACACTACTACTATATATACATAATCTGAGTTCTATAAGATCACTTATATTCTCGAATGATGTGCTATAATTTCTCAAGCAATGCTCATATTGCTGAGCAATATGTCATATCTTCTTGACATTGCTCCATATTGCTGAGCAATATGCCATGATTTCTGACATTGCTCCACATTGCTGAGCAATGTACCATGATTTCTGATATTACTCCATATTGCTGAACAATATGCCATGATTTTTAACATTGCTCTATATTGTTGAACAATATGCTATTACTGGAGGTTTTTGGTCTCTTTTCTTAAATGTTGTCGATGCTTGTTTGCTGTGAATTCACGTTTTCTGAATGTGGTTGAACCTCCAGTAACTGAATTTATCTTCAAATTATCTCCTATAATTTAAACTTGCTGGGCTTATGAGTAGAATGGCCAATTCTGTGCCAGTTACTTTGTATAGTTACGTTGTAGTAAACGTCAACTCTTTCCCAGGAATTGCTCGTTTGGAAGCTTACTAAATTGCGTGTAGTTACTTTTGCTGTGAAAGTCAACTCTTTTACAGAAATCTTGTCTGTTATGATAATAAAAGAAAAGAAAATAAAAGAAAAGGAAAGAAAAAGAAGAAATGAGGAATTGATTTGTTAAAGTCATTTTGGATCCAGACCTGGAAGTGTTTTAACAGTCTACTGAAATTGGTAGCTAATCAATTTCAAACTGTTAGTTGTGTTTTTGAGGATTTTCCAAGTGCAATAATTTAAAGAATTTGGTTTTTCGAATTATTTAATATTTATTTCTTTTTGTGTGTATAGGAATGGTTCTAAGTAATAAATCTAAAGTAAGATACATTTTCTCGAAAAAAGAAGCTCTTCTTTTATACAACTTGTTATAACACTATTCTATGAACTTGAACTTTGCTATTTTCTACAATTTTGCTGAATCAAAGATACATTTCGGCGAACTATTAGATTTTTCAGTGAACTATTAATTATTTCAGTGAACTTTTTGAATGTTACATAGTTTGGGGTATTGCATGATTGATCATCACAATTAGGTTACATTTGTGTTGTGTACAAATTGGGTTATTAATTAAATGATAATTTCGGATATTTTGCTAATGTAATAAGTGATAATTTGAAACGATAATATATGCTAATTAATGATAGGAATTATAAGATAATTTTATGCTAAATAATATCTCTAATTTTGTCTGGTAACAATGCTCATGTGTTAACTACTACTCACTTATTGGTCTACTATTTTCTATATCTGTTTTCTTTTTATGAGTAATATTATCTCCTCTTTTTTAATATTGAGCTCCATTAAAATCTTTGTTTTGAATTAATTCTAATACTTTTTTTTTAAGTATTGTTTGTTCAACTCTGTTCTTCACATCTTCTACTTGTGTATTGTTCATTCTTCTCTATTGGTTAATGGTTATGGTTTCTATGTCAGAGTGTAACAGTATTTCTGAATAGTTCTGAAATATGCTGTGTAGTCAATACATTGTTTTAACATGTAGTATTGAATTTGTTTTCTTTCCGATGAATTTTTCAATTTGTTGTATTATGTCTTAGTTGAATATTCTCTTAGATTTGTTGATATACAACTCCTGAATATTCAACTTTTAATCTAACTAGTAGTAGCAGTATGATATTGGAAGTTGTTCTGTCTATTGTTTCCAATTTTTCTTTGTAAGTTCTTCTGTTGGTGTCATAACAAGTATTTTTCCAAAAGTGTTTTTTACTTTTTCTATTAAGTTATCTGTCCAGTTTTTTTTGTTTTTTGGTAACCACTAATATGGTGTGTTTTTTGTCTTTTTTTTGGTGTTTTGATAGCAAATTGTTTGGTTGTTAATGATAATTTCTATGTCTAACAGTTGTTGATTTAAGGCTTGAAACAGTTGTTAAGCTATAATGTGAATATGATTTGGTATTTCCATTTTTCTTGGTTGCTTTTTTTACATGTACTGTGTCTTTATATACTCTTTTGTTTGTTCAATTTGACGTGTTTGGTTCAATAACTATGATTGGTTCCAGATCTCATGGAATTTTATTTGGTTGGACTAGTATTCTTTGTACTCTCAGTTGTGAAATGTTATTGGTGAATGATAATACTGTCTGGTGATATTGTTTCAGTCGATCACCATGTGCTGCTTTGACTAAGATTTTGTTGTCCCATCTTAATTTATAAGCTTTATTTCCAAGAATTTCTTCTATGTAAAATGGTCCATCCCATTTGGGGTCAAATTTTCCACTCTATTGTTTTTCTGTTTTGGTATGATGTAAAAGTACTTTGTCTCCAATCTTGAATTCAACTGGTTTATTTGGTAGTTGGTTATTGTGTCTTTCTTTTTGTTTCTCTTGTGACTTTTGAATATTATCAGCTGCTTTTTATCGTCTGTTTTCTAGTGTTTTCATTAAGTCATATGTTCTTTTCAACAATGTTTCTTAGAAATTGGCTTCTGTTATTGGTTCAGTTGGATATGTATTAACTTCTATCTTAATTGGTAATGTTGTTGTTCTACTGTATACTAATTCAAATAGTGTTGCTTGTATAGTGTCTTGCTTCATTGTCCAATAAGCAAATAATACTAATGATATAACCAAATCCCATTCGTCCTGGTTTTCTTAACTGATCTTAGCAATTGCTTCACACAGTGTTCTATTGAATCTTTCTATTAATCCATTGGTTTGTGAATGGTATAATGATGATAATAGTCTTTTTATCCCAAATCTTTGACTTAATTCTGTCAATGTTCTGTTTACAAAATGAGTTCCTTGATCTGATAGTAGTTCTTTTGGACATTTATGTCAACAAATCAAATCTTGATGAACAAATTCGGCAATGGATTCTGCATCTGCTTTTTGAATGGCTTTTGCTTCTGGCCATTTAGTGAGATAGTCTATGGCTACTGTGATATATTTGTTGCCTCTGCTAGTGATTATTAATGGTCTTACTAAGTCAATTCCAATGTGATCAAATAGTTGTCCCACTTTGATTGGTCTCAATGGTTCTCTGGGTCTTGTTCCTTTTCTCTTCTGGCAAGCATCACAATTTTGGACATATTGAATGATGTCTGGATATATTAATGGCCAATAGTATTTTTTTCTAGTTCTTTTTATGGTTGCTTTTTTATGAAAATGTCCTGCTGTTGGATCTGAATGCATGTTGAATAATATTGTCTCTTTCTCTGGTTCTGTAATTACTCTGGTTGGTTGATCTGGATTTCTTCTGTTCTTCTGGTAAAGTATGTTTTGATGGTTGATAAAATATTTTGATTGTTGTTTTATGTTCTTTTGTTCTTTTTGAGATAATTTCTTCTTGAACAGTTGGGTATTTAAATAATGTTGGAGTTGTTGGTATTTTTGTATATTTATCTTTTGTTATATTTTTGGGTTGAAATGTTTTTAGATTTGTCTTATTTGTGACAAACCATTGGCATTTCCATTGTCTTTTCCCTTTTTATAATGTACTGTATAATTGAATGGTGAGAGTTCTATTTTCCATCTGACATGGCGATTGTTTCCAAATTTTTGTTTCTGAATTGAAGTCAATCCTTTGTGATCAGTGTATATATCAAACTTTTGGCTTAAGTATTTTCTCCACTTGATGACAGCCCAATAGATTGCTAAGTGTTCCAATACTGGTGTTCCATAGTTCTTTTCAGCTGGACTTAAGCTTCTACTGGCATAAACTACTGGATATTCTCTTCCATCTGGTCTTTTCTGTAATAGTACTGCTTCCAATGCTTGATCTGATGCATCAGTAGTAATGATAAATGATTTGCTATGATCTGGATAGATCAGTACTGGAGCTTAAATACACTTTCTTCTTAGTGTATCAAAAGCTTCTTGCTGTATTTCTGTTCATTCATATTTGGTGTTTTTTGCTTGGAGCTGATGTAGTGGTTGAGCTATTTTAGAAAAGTCTTTGATAAAGCAGCAGTAGTATCTAGCAAATTCCAAGAATACTCTTAATTTTGTGATATTATTTGGTACTGGAAAGTTTTTTACAATCACAATTTTGTTTGGATCTGTTTTAATTCTATCTTTGCTCACCACATGTCCCAAAAACTTGAGCTCAGTCTTTCTAAAGAAACATTTGGTTGCATTTAGTTTCAATCCGGCTCTTCTTAATCTTTCAAACACTTGTTGGAAATGATGTAAATGATCATTGAATGTTTTTGAGAACACATTGGTGTTATCTAAGTATACAACTACTGATTTTCATAGTAATTCAGTATAGACAATTTTCATGAGTCATTGGAATGTTGCTAGAGCATTCATCAAGCCAAATGGCATAACTTTAAATTCAAAGTTCTCTTTTTTTGTTGTAAATGCTGTCTTTTTTTTGTCAGCTGGATCTATGGCTACTTGCTAGTAACCACTGTTTAGATCTAATGTTGAGAACCATTTATTTCCTCCAAAAGCATCAAATAGTTCTTGAATCTTTGGAGTTGGATAGCTATTACTTTTGGTTACTCCATTTAGTTTTCGATAATCCACACAGAACTGGACTTTTCCATTTTCTTTCAGACTAGTATCACTAGTAACAATCATGGACTCATTGATGGCTGAATTAGCCTATTGTCAAGCATCTAATTGATTTCCTAACAAATGATCTCATAGCTGGCTAGTGGTACTCTGTACACTTTTTGTTTAATTGGCATTGCATCTCCAGTTTTGATCTAATGCTGGATGATGTTGGTGCAGCCAAATTCATTTTTGCTTGCAAAGATGTTATTGAAATTGCTGAGTAATATCTTTAGTTGCATTTGTTAGAGTGGGTCTAGATTTCCCATATTTATTTGTTCCAATTGTTCTGGTTAGAGCAGATAACATTTACTTCATTTGTATATAGTCTGTGATGTAATATCCACATATCTACAAAGCTGTGAAAAGTTTGAAATGTGGTTCAGTGGTTGCTCCTCAACTTTAGCAGTCAAATATCTAATGATGGTTCTCTTTGGTATTTTGATGACATTTCCCGTTGTATTGTAAATGGGAATTTTTATATTTTTGAGGCTCTTGGCTGATATATAGATATTAATGAGTCCAATCTCTCCTGATTCGCAAATAGTGGCTTCTGCTTTAAACAACTGAGCTTGATTCTTTACTTCTCTTTTTATGGCTAACATATACTGGTCATATAGTGGAATAGAAATTGTTTAACAGGTTGAGATAATTTCTTCTTTGTCAATAACCTTTTCCTTCACCATATTAACTGATATATCTATTCTACTTGTTGATTCAAATCTCTGTATCCCTTTAACTGTGATCCTTAATTTTTTCCTGTTTCCTACTAACACTAGCTGAGCTACTTTCACCAGAGGTAGGAATATTGCCTGTGCTATTTTTTTATTTAGATCTATAGTATATGTTTTTTCTGAGTCATTTTATAGCATAGCAAAAATATTTCTTACATATTTTGCATCAATTATTCCTCCTCTGATGTTGATTCCCTTTTTTGCTAAACTACTTCTGGATGTTAATTGAACCATAGTTGTTGCTGAAATTTCCAGTACTATTTTCAGATCAATGCAAGTGCGTGAATGTGGTTCCAATTTGATGAGATTTTTCCCTAAATATTTCAAATCAAATTCTGCATCAGTATTATGTGCACATTCAGGCATGATACCTTTATTATTATCACTGAACCATTTCAGTTCTTGTTCCTTGGTGAGGTTGGGCAGTGCAATATATTGTTTAGAGTTTGAATCGGAGTTTGAATCTGGGTTAAAATTGTTGTTGTTCTGAATGGAGCTAGAACTGTTATTTTTGTTATCATTGTCAGAGTTTGAATCGGGATTGAAAATTGATTCCAATTCTGACACACAGCTGCTCATTGGTTCATCTTCCTCTAGGATCGTATAGATCATGCATGGTGGTGAATTGTAAATGAGATTACACTCATTACAATATTGAAAGTCACAGAAAATTAAACAATAATCACATAGTCGAGTGTTGATTTTTTCCAACCATTGCTTCTGTTCCTCTCTAGTGAGTGCTAATTTTTGATAATGTTTGTAGAATTTTTCTGGATTTAAGAGATTTATGACTGGTTCTGGGTCCCAGTCCAGTTCTATAGATTCAGGTGAGTTATCTTTAATTGTTTTTATTTCTTCTAGTGACGCTCTTTCGATTTTGGCGAGTGCCATTTACCAGATTTTGTTGTCATCATGTGGACATCTATCCAGATGTTTAACAGCTTGTTTCTAGGCAGTGTCTATAGGTGTTCTTTTTCTTACTCAATTGCTTATAAGAATTGTGTATTAACACAACTTGTCGCACATTTCTCCTCGCCCAGAAATGTCATTCCACATTCTTTCGTCCAGAAGAGTTTCTTCATAAGCTAAGCATGATTCATTGTCCCATTTTCCAATCCATTTTGGCCTTCCAAAGCATTCAATGATGCATGGGTAACAGTAAAATTTTGTTGCCAAAGTGTATTCTTCATTATCGCCACAACAAGTGCCTATTAATGACAATTTCTTGCCACAATTAATGCATACCAGTTTTAGGCAGTGATAAGTAGATCATTGGGATGTAGGGTAGAAATTATAAGTGAGGTTGCTATCGGGTGTTGGTTCTTCTTTCTTCCCTTTTTTTTTTCCTTTTTGTTTTCCTCCCATTCCCAGTTTATTAATTCTTCCCGGTTGTTGTTAATTTTCCAGGCTTGGTCGGCTTTCCAGGTAAGTTTTTCTCTCTGTTTTTTTTTACTGTTGTTATTCCACAAAAGTACTGGTGGCAGTTTGTTGTGTTTGAAATCGGCCCAGGAAACTTGGTAGACTTCTCAGGTAGGTTTTGTTTTTTCTTCCTCAAATTCAATAAGTGGAGTTGTTGAGTTGGTGGTCTTGAAATGGCCACACATGGCTGGTACATATGTATGTCAGCCATTCTGGCTGAGCTGTAGTTCTTGCATATTCCAGTCGAACACAGTGTTTGTCTTGACTAACCAGTCATTACCAACTAATGCTTGGTATTAAGTTGCTTTTATTACTAGGACTTTGATAAGAATAATGATACCATTGACTTCAAAAGAGAAGTCATCAATCTTACCAATAGGAGTCTTGGTTGTTCTATTGGCGGTTATGATCCTAATACTGGCAGCGCAATCAACTTGGTGACCTAATTGGTCCATGAGTTGTCTTGTAATGATGCTGCCAGCTGATCCACTATTTAGGATTAGTTTGATGGCATGGCCATCAATTTTCGCATCAGTATACATGGTAGTGATCAGTTTGGTGTCAAGAGTGGCTCCACTGAATAATGGTGTGGTTAACGGTTTTTCAAGTTGAAATGGGAAGATAGCATCTAAGGATTTGTTTTCAGTGATGGTAGCTGGTGAAATGTTACTGGTGAGTGATTGTTTTTGGTTGGTTTCCAGATTATTGGATGGCATGTCTTCTAAGGTAACCAGAAGACTTAAATAGTTCTGGAAATTCGGGTTTTGGGCATACCCAGTGCCCAAATTCCATTGTTGAGATCTTGCTGATTGTGTGAAAGAACTGGAGATCAGTTGGTAGACTACTATCAATGATCTCCAGCTTTGTTGGATTAATCTTGGCCTTTGGGTTCCATTTTGAGATAAGTTCTGTGGCAGTGTTTGAATTTGTTGGGACTGATAGATTATCTGAGACTGTGGTTGATAAATGGGTTGTGACTGTGGCTGATAAATTGCTGGTGTCATTGGTTGATAAATTGGCATTTGATATACTGGTGGTTAATAAAGTGGCTACTGCATTATAGGTAAGTAATTCTGATGATATGGCTCTGAGTTTGAAGAGTTATTCAGAATTTGAAACTGGTGATCAGGGTTTCGATATTGATTTCCTGATCATTGGTTATTTAAGCAATGGTGGCAATCAATTTGTAGGTGTCCTTGTTTACCACAATAATGGCAAACACACATTTCCTGTTGCCACTGTTGATTGGTCGACAATGATAGACATGACTGATTCTGAAAATGATTCGTGTTTTCAGAATTATTGCGTCATTGTAGTGGTTGATAAATTGCATGATTGTCAGTTAAGTACTCTTCAAGCTTCTGATTAATTGAATCACTGAATTGTTTCAATTTGGAATTCAATTCAGATAATCTATTCATTACTAGATTAACGGCTTGGGTGTAGTTAGCTTCAAGTTTAATTGCTTCAAAATCTCTAACATTGGTGATGGCTGCTTATAGATTGACAAAATGCATTGGACATATGCATTACAAAATACTACTGTGTAATCTGCAAATAAACTGATTTAGGATCTGGGCCACTGTGAAATAATTGGTATTAATGGCTTGGATCTGGCACAGATTCCTGTGGAAGTGTCCTAAATAAGTGGTAACTGCTTCTGTTTCTTTTTGTTTAATGGTGGTGAAAGTGTTTGCCAGTCTGTTAATGCTGTTATTATTATTAAAATATTTCAAGAACTCAGTTTTAAATGTATTAAAATTTTGAAGTTTGTTGACCAGACTTTGGTACCATAAGTTGGCCATGTTCTGGCTCTGGTGTCATTCCATTCATTAGCCACAATGGCTTTTTCTATATTGTTCAGCCATACTTGGGCATCGTTCTTTTCACTAGTGAATTTCTCAATTTTGGCAATTGGTGTGTATGCCATTTGTTGTGGCTGTTGGAATGGCTGCTGTGGTTGTTGAGATGGTTGATGTAGTTATTAGAGAAGTTGTTGAAGTGGCTGATTGATGACAATTACTGAAGATAAGTTTTGCTGCCTAATTGTTTTGGAGTTTGTATTGTTCGAATTTGCCAAATTTTGAAAATTCAGAGTTTCAATTTCTGAGTTTTCAGTGATTGGGTTTTGGTAAGTAAATTCTTGATCTTTAGATTCTTCTTTCTCTTCTTCTTGTTCTCCTTCCAATTCCGTTACTTTCCAGAAACTCGTGGTTCTGAAATTTGGTTGAGATAGTGGAGATCAAAATCCTAATGGCATTGGTGATCATGACTTAAATTCTTTGAAATATGTACCATATGGTTCTAGGAGATCTTTTTTCCTTTGTTTACTCTGAAATGTAAATTATCCAAAGGTTGACGTCACATTTGATGTGGTCACACCTGCTGATGTAATATTGATGACACTTTTAGGTGTATAATGGTATAAGGAATTAGTTGGTGATTTAACTCTTGTTTTCTTCCAAGTGGATAGTTGTATCCTTTGAGATGTTACTGCTGGTATTTGTAGTTTTCTTTTGTCTTTGTTTGCGTAGGTAATTGGATATCTTTGTTGAGTGTAAATTTTAATTTTTTTATTAATTTTAATGAGGATTACTATGAAATTATAATTTGCTGGTAGGCTGGTATTCTGGATTAATTCATTGTAAAAGTTTCCTCTAGCTGAGTCGGTTTCTATGGGTACTCCTAACAAATATGAGATTCTTTTATTGACGTAGAAATTGAAAGCTAATTCTGCTGATAAGTGATTGTTGGTTAATCTTAAATGCTGACAGTAGTGTTGGAATAAATATTTCACAAATTCTAAATGGTTTGTCCTTGTTTCTTCAGATTCTGTTACTGTTTGGATGGGTATTATTGGTGCTGGTTCTCTGTAGGATTATATCTCACAGGGAGCACCAAATGTTACAGGTAATTATTTGGAGTTTCAAAACAAATAACAAACTTGTAACTTGGTGTTTAATTGATATAAATGTTTGGGGATATCTGAAGGTATTGTTTTATCTGAAGGTTTTGTTGTGGAGTTCTTTGTATAATGGACAGAGATTCAACAGTGATATAGTTGGTTGTTGAGTTGTTTTCCCAATTTCTGTTTTCAGCTTGGTGGCTGGTTTATTTTAGCAGTCATGCCTTTCTGGTAAGCTATTCGTTAATATATATAATTCTACCCTTATTTCTGGGTCTTTTACCAGGCTGTCTGTTGTTACAGTTCAAGAATTTAATAGGAATTATAAATAATATAAATTAGCCAATCATGAAATAGCACAGCAATAATTTATAAAAAGAAATGATTTACAAATAACAGCAAGCACTATTGTGCAATAACAGCAAGCACTATTTTACAATAGCAGTAAGCACTATTGTACAAAAGCAGCAAGCACTATTTTACAATAGCAGCAAGCACTATTTAGAAATAATGAAAATAGAGTATTACAAGACATTATTTTGTAAAACAATAATTATATATATATATAATAGTTTTAATAATGAAAAATTGAACAAGCTTCAACTTGAAGCAACAAATATCTAAATAAAATCTTATTCAAAAAGAATTAATAAAAATAATAAATTAAATGAACATCACAATTACAAGATTAACAATAAAATTCACATACTCTCTCTAACAAATGAAACTATCATTTCATCTTTGAACTCTTTGGAAGAATAATCCCTGATCAAGATTATTTACGTGATTAGTAATTAAATTGAAAAAGCTTTATTATATACTTAGAGAAATTGCAAAAAGACCATTAACATTCTGTGTTTCTAGATTAGAGAAACACATTAAGCAATTGCAAGGATAGCCTCAGAGAAGACCTTAGACAGTGGATAGATTTCAGATTAGTCTCTGGGAAGGAATACACAACATATAAAGACAACTAGAATTAAAGAGAAGACTTACATCATAACATTAAGAGAAAACCTTCAGTACATTATCATTAATATCCAACACATAAAATAGAGAAACTCACGAAAGACTAATTACAATTAAAAACAGGAGATCAACAATTAAAATATACCAAGAAAACCATCCCATAACATTTGGTGAACCCTATGAGGAAAGAAAATTAAAAAAAACTAATAATTAACAATAATTTATTGCTAAAAAAAAGAAAACCCAAAGTGGCAACAAAAACTTCTAACCTCACTGTTGTTGAATTCTGCCATGCCCTTTATTTACAACATCAAAGTGATTTTAGATTACCAGAAGAGTGTTGTCTAGCTGAAAACGTCTTCACCTATTACATTAACACCAGAATAAATTATTACATAGGAAGAGAAGAAAAACCAAATGACGCAAAACATCAATTATATAAGGAATTATCTCAATTTACTACAAAAGAAACAACAGCATTAGCCATGACTATTGTTCAAATTCATCATAAAATTGAGCAATATGCCAACAAAAATTACCCAATATCCACAAAGAACACCAGAGAATGTGTCCACAATCTAGAAATTAATCATGAAGAAAATCAGCAAAAATTAGGAATACCTGCCCAAACACCCAAGAAAAATGTCATACAATCAGTAAAAAAACAATGCCTTCATTCGTCAGAAGAAAAATCTTATCATTTTTTCTCAGATAATAAAATCCAACTCTCATTAGGAGCTGCATCATTATTCATATCAATCCTACAAACACCAAGAACTTCTAATTATACTGATAAACTTAAATAATGTGATTGGAGAAATATACCAATAATAGAAAGATATTCATCACTATTTCAAAAACCCCTTTTTCAACCAAAATTCAGAGCAGGGTTTGAAAACTGTGAAGAGGAGTCTGAATCAGAATCCGAAGAAACCAGTGAAAAAACAAGCACAAGACCAGTCACAAGAACAAGCAGCCAGTTCAGAAACCAAGAAACTCATGATCAAGAGGAAGAACCAGATATAAGAGAAGCCACCTTTAGGGGCGTTCAAGGAAATATCATCCCACTTTTTCTTAGACCAATAAACCCACCAACAGAAAACAATGATGAAATGACCACACCATACATTGCACGATTAATGGATTTCTCAGGAGAGAAAGAAGAAACAAACATGTACACGTGGCTCAGAGAAGCACAAAAAGTCATTCAGGCAAATAACTGGAATGATCAAAGAGCAATCCAAATATTATCTTTCTTCCTGAAAGGCACTGCTGACTCATGATATCAAAGCTTGAAAACAAAACCCATGAGCTTTACTGAATTCAAAAATGCACTCTTGGAGTATTTTAATGACCCAAACATCATAATCCAACTGCAGAACGAATTCAATACTATCAAGCAAAGTACAGGTGAAACTGTTACCCAATACCTTGCTCGATTCAATCAAATTCACTGTCAGATTGAAATGATTGAACAAGGATACTATACCAATCCTCAGGTTTTAAATCAATTTATTAGAGGATTAAAAAGCAGCATTTTAGGAAGAGTACATTCTGCCCACCCTAATTCCTTATCAGAAGCTATTACACTTACCAAAGCCCTTGAATCGGCTGAGAAAGAAGCTAACCATAGTCAAATAGTTAACATAGTGATTAAAAATAACAAGACAGAAACTTTAAAGAAAAAAGTAGCACAATTAGGGGAGAAACTCTTTAAGAAAATGGAAAGTTATCTCATCTCAGACCCAGAAAGAAATAACACATACCAAACACTTCAAAGACACAACCAAGAATTCAGTAGTAGCCAAAATAATTGTTTGTCGCATCAGGACTTCAAAACAGAAACACGCACCTGCCATTTTTGTAAATGCATAGAACATTTGATTGGCCAATGTCAAATGTGAATGATACAAAAGACATGCAAAAATAATTATTATGTACCCCCCCCAAATGCTCAGAAATCAATATATGCCAATATCATGTTAATACCTTACTATGTACCAAAATCAAGGAACTTACCAGCAATAACCAGTGATTCCAAATCTAAACTGGCATCCAGAGTTTTGAAGCCAGCCAATATTAGGTCAAAACGTGATTATTACTAGAAATTCTAATCATGTAAAACCTAATCAGCAAACAAACACAAACTACTCAAATTTCCAGCCAACTTATCTTAATATATCAGAAAACTTATTAGTGAAGCAGCATTAGACAAAGAATGCTCAATTACTGCTATGTACATGGAAGCAAAAGTAAACAACACACTAATTAAACTTATCTTAGACAGTGGATCTGCCGGAAGCATTGTGACACTTCAACTAGTAAACCAACTGGGTTTCAAAGTTGATCGTGCCACAACATTCCAAATTATAACAGCTGATAGAAGTACCAAGCTGCTTTATGGCAAAATTGACACATTCCCTTTTGAAATTAATGGCATAATAATACCTACAAAAGTATTAGTAATGGACGCTACACAATATCAAACATTAGTAGAGAATGACTGGTTAACAAAAGCCAACACCACATTAGACTGGACTACCCAAAAGCTTTTTATCAGCTATAATAGCCACCATGCCAGAATTCCAGTCACATGTGGCCATTTCCAAAAACCCAGCACCAACCAAAGACCCACTTTTGAATTTGAAAAAAATCCAGCCCTACCAGTCATCAAAACTTATCAGCTCTCATGGGCTGATGACCAAAGAACAGGACTACCAGCTGTACCAACTTGGAGGAGTGAAAGAAGATCCAAATAGAACCAGATAAGTCCATGAAAAAACCACCAGCAATGCAAATCAAAGCTAGAATGCTCAGTTTACAATAAGAAACTTTTGTTCATAACTGCATGCAGCACACCAGACAAAGACCCAAGAAACCCCACCCATTACTATTGTAACTGTTGTAACAAAGAAAAATACAGTTATTCAGAAAGACATGGAAAATGGGATAAAGAACCATTGCCAAAAGAGTGCGACTGAATTAACATGCCAGGCAAAGGAGGGACATGTGATGCAACTTGCCAATACACAATCCTCATCTGTGACTGGGTAAGAGGAAGAATGTCATTTGAAGCAGTGTTCAATAGAGCAGTAAGAAGACTGCAGCATTACCCACATGACGAGGATGAGTTGTACAATACTGCACAGGCCAAAGTAAGAAGAGGAACCACCAAAAAAATATGATGTTGGAAAGAGTCAGCCAAAGTAGCCGATGAAGTCGCCAGCTACAACATGTTTGACCCAGTGGACAAATTCCAGGACTACTACCAACAACTATGTTCCACTCGACAAGAGCAAGAACAATACCTCACTTAAATCAACACTTACCTCTGCGAAAACTGTCTTATTCCATGCCAAAATCAATGCTGTGAAGAGTGTTAAGACAAAAGGGACTTAGAAAAAAAAATGGAAATTGAGAATCAGCAGTCTCAAAATTAATTAATAAATCAACAAAACTCACCTAACAGTCCTGAGTCAGAAAAATTTGTAGCTTATATTGACCTAGAACAGATGATCAACATCCAATACTATGACAATAAACACTTAGGAATAATACCCGAAAGAGCCTATCTAACTGATGCCGGATTCGATCTATGTTATCCAGAAGACCAATCTACAATGTTACCACTCAGAAGCATCACCAAAATTGACCTAAAAATAGCAGTTGAAATTCCATTAGGAATAATGGTTCAAATAGCATTACGATCAAGCCTCGCAAAAAAAGAAATAAGTGTTCAAGAAGGAGTAATTGACTTTGAATACACTGGAAATTTGATGGTTTTGCTACAGAACAATTCAGAAAAATCTTATATCATCAAATCTAAGGAGAAAATTGCACAACCAATTTTTCTACCATTAGTAAAAATTGGGAAATTTGTGCCAGTGGAAAATTGTGAGAAATTGATACAAACAATGAAAAGAATTTTTGGTTTCGGATCGACAGAAAAAAGAATTGAAGCAAATTTCACTGAAACAATAGAAGAAAAAGGTGAATTAATTAAAATTAAGTGGTCAATCACACTCACGCCTTATGGAAAATCAGAAATTAAAATAAAAAGAACAATAAAAGATATAAATCTAATATTCGAGCCCTACCCAGAAACTTGCCAACAGTTTCTCATAGGATTTACTAACCTTTTTATTCCAGCTGACAAAACACAATAGATAAAAATTCTTATCACAAATACCACAAAAGAGTTCATATACATTCCAGAAAACACCATCATGGGATATCTTGGAACGGAGCTAGAAAACACATCAACACCACAAGAAATTCTAAATTTCCCAGAAATCGCCCTTTACTGTGAACTCACTTCAATAAATTGGCAACAACCATTGGAATGCTATCAATTTATGCCAGAAAAATTGGCCAAATTAAACATTAGAACAATGGATCTGGACCAACAGTGACAATTAAAAGCATTAATTTTAAAATACTCTGATATATTTTCATGAAATGGCGAATTTGGAAAAACCAACTTGGTTTAACACCAAATTTCCACTGGGGATGCCAGACCTGAAAAACAATGCACTTACTGTATTCTACCAATGGAGCATAATTTTATCAGAGAAGAAGTCCAAAGCATGTTGGAAAAAGGAATAATTCAACCATCAATAAGCCCATGGTCTTCACCAGTTGTTTTAGTAAGGAAAAAGAATGGAAAAATTTGATTTTGCATCAACTATTGCAAACTAAATAGCAAAACAACCAAAGACTTATACTCAATACCATTAATTGACGAAATCTTTGACGTTTTTGAAGGAGCAAAATGGTTTTCTACACTTAACTTGACCAGTAGATACTGGCAGGTTGAAATGGACCCAAAAGATAGACACAAAACAGCATTTACAACACAAAATGGCAATTATGAGTTCAATATAATGCCATTTGAATTAACAAACACTCCTGTGACATTCCAAAGACTAATGGACGTAATTTACTCTGGAATTCTATGGCAATTTGTTGTTGTTTACTTGGATAATACAAATGTTTTCTCGTCAAAATTCACAGATCATCTCCAACATTTACAACAAGTTTTTGAGAGATTGAAACACACTAGACTTAAACTAAATCTAAAAAAATGTTTCTTTGGAAAAAATGAGCTAGCATTTTTAGGACACGTAGTTGGAAAAGATAGAATAAAACCAGATCCATCAAAAATAGACAAAGTAAAAAATTTTCCAGTATCTCAAAACGTTTTAGAAGTTAGAAGCTTTTTAGGACTCACATCATACTACTGCTGCTTTGTAGAAAAATTTTCAAACATCACCAAACCTCTTAATTATCTACTATCCAAAAATGTGAAATTCGAATGGACCAAAACACAGCAAAAAGCTTTTGAGTACTTTAGGCAAAAGCTTATTGAATCACCAATAATAATCTATTTGGATTTCAACAAGAAATTCATTTTGGCCACAGATGCCTTTGGAACGAGACTTGAAGCCATTCTTTCACAAAAAGATAATAATGGAAGAGAACGTGTAATTGCTTATACTAGTAGAAGTCTCAGTATGGCAGAGCAAAACTATGCAACACACAAACTGAAATACTTAGCAGTAGTCTGGAGTTGTGTTTACTTTGACACATATTTATAGTACAAACCCTTTGATATTACCACAGATTATAGAGGTCTGGTCTGATTAAATAACAAAAAAGTGCTGAAAAGAAAATATGCCAGATGGTCACAAATATTAGCACTATACAATTATATCATCAAATACAAAGAAGGTACCAAAAATGCCAATGCTGACTGTTTGTCGCGAATGAAACACACATAAAAACCATCAAACAACAACCAATTCATAAACAATGGACAATTACCTTTACAAAAATCTTAGCCAATACTTGAGAACACTACAGCTAGATGAAAACACACCAATAAAAGAACTAATTAAGTTTCAGAAATTATCAAAACATTATTTTATTTAAAACTACATACTTTATTACCAGAATCAACAAAATCTAGATAATTCATTGAAAGTTATAACCAAAAATAAAAAAGAAACTATCTTATTTAACATACACTCAGATATCCATTCAGGCCATTTTGGAAAAGAAGCAATTATTTAACATACAACTAGTCATTATTATTGGCCAAAAATGCACTCAGATATTATCCAATAAATAAAAAATTGTGACCCATGCCAATGAAAAGGAGGAACAAAAACAACAGAACCACTAAGACCCATAAAAGTTGGACAACTATTTGATAGAATTGGAATTGATTTAGTTAGACCATTACCAATAACAGCAAGAAACAATTGTTATATTGCAGTAGCAGTAGATTACTTTACTAAATGGCCAGAAGCCAGAGCCATTTAAACAGCTGATGCTATATCTGTAGCCCACTTTGTACATGAAGATTTAATTTGCTGCCATAGATGTCCACAAGAATTGTTGTCAGACCAAGAGACACATTTCGTAAACAGTACACTAAATAAGCTCAGCCAAAAATTTGGAATTAAACAACGATTATCATTACCATACCACCTCCAAACAAATGAATTAGTTGAACAATTTAACTGTACACTATGTGAAGCATTAGCCAAAATCAGCAATGAACATGAAAAAGAATGGGATTTGTTCATACTAGCAGTTTTATTAGCATATAAGACATTAAAACAAAATACTATACAATTTACACCATTTGAATTGGTTTATGGAAGAAAGACCATATTACTAATTAAACTTACTATTCCAACTTATCTAAATAAAATTATTACAGAAACAACATTCCACGAAACAATACTTAAAAGAACATATAAGTTAATGGAAATTTTGGAGAACAAAAGAAGAAAAGCAGCTCAAAATATTGAACAGTCACAAGCACAACAAAAAGTGAGACATGATAACCAGTTACTAGATAATATAATTAGCTATAAAATAGGAGACAAAGTATTGTTGCATTGTACCAAAGCAGAAAAGCAATGGAGTAGAAAGTTTGACTACAAGTGGAATGGACCATTCTATATTTATGAAATACTTGGTAATGGAGCATACAAGTTAAGACTGGATGAGAAAATTTTAAGAAAAGCAGCACATGGCAACCAGCTGAAATTATATTACAACAAACCAGTAATAACAACACAAACACTTAGAATTGGAACACAAATACCACTAGTATTACAAGATCAGATTCTGCGAAATTTAGAACCAGTAGTTTTAATTGAACATTATATAAAAAGATAATTAATCTTAAATTACACCAAGAAACAGTTAACAAAGCATAAAAATGCATGCAAAAGAGCCCAAAAAGCAGTCAGGAATTAAAACAATGACATATATTTCAGAAAACATTAGTAAGTTAACTCAACAATTATGTTAAAGCTTACAACAATCAAATTCAGATTTGGAAATTACAATTAATAGTTCCAAGATATTATATAAAAAAAAATGATACTAAATTCTACGATAAATGAGAAACCTAGTTTTGTATCATATACTACTATTGCCAAAAACAGTAACAGTTTTATCGACAAAACCATTAAAAATTTAGGAATAGCATTGGACAATATATTGATAACAGAAAAAATAAACATAGCAGAATTAACACCAAGTATATTTGGACAGCTGAAAAAAAAATTCACTATTAATTATTGTTATTACCAATTGGGAAAACAATTAAATATATAAACATTATATTCAAAAGATTCAGTCAAAGTATTCAGCAAAACAACAATACAACAATTAGAAAGTTTTATTGGAAAAACCAACAATATACTTCATATAAAAGCTGTTTACAGAATTTTTAAGGCTTTCAAAAACTGTCACAAAGTACTATTAGATCCAACTATGAATTTTATAACAATTAATAGCATTGGACAATTAACCAATTTACAATTTCAAAATTTACAACAACAAATTAATAATACAGTATTAGATTATTATAGTAATATAGAAATCAATGAAGAAATTAACTTCGATTTCGACAAAGCTTAATCTTAAAAGGAAGGGATAATGTTACAGTTCAAGAATTTAATAGAAATTATAAATAATATAAATTAACCAATCATGAAATAGCACAGCAACAATTTATAAAAAGAAATGATTTACAAATAACAGCAAGCACTATTGTGCAATAGCAGCAAGCACTATTTTACAATAGCAGTAAGCACTATTGTACAAAAGCAGCAAGCACTATTTCACAATAGCAGCAAGCACTATTTAGAAATAATGAAAATAGAGTATTACAAGACATTATTTTGTAAAACAATAATTATATATATATACAATAGTTTTAATAATGAAAAATTGAACAAGCTTCAACTCGAAGCAACAAATATTTAAATAAAATCTTATTCAAAAAGAATTAATAAAAATAATAAATTAAATGAACATCACAATTACAAGATTAACAATAAAATTTACATACCCTCTCTAGCGAATGAAATTATCATTTTATCTTTGAACTCTTTGGAAGAATAATTCCTGATCAAGATTATTCATGTGATTAGTAATTAAATTAAAAAAGCTTTATTATATACTTAGAGAAATCACAAAAAGGCCATTAACATTCTGTGTTTCTAAATTAAAGAAACACATTAGGCAATTGCAAGGATAGCCTCAGAAAAGACCTCAGACAGCAGGTAGATTTCAGATTAGCCTTTGGGAAGGAATACACAACATACAAAGACAACTAAAATTAAAGAGAAGACTTACATCACAACATCAAGAGAAAATCTTCAGTACATTATCATTAATATTCAACACATAAAATAGAGAAACTCATGAAAGACTGATTGTAATTAAAAACGGGAAATCAACAATTAAAATATACCAAGAAAACCATCCCATAACACTATGACGTCAATTACTCAGTGCTTTAATCCTTAATCAATTAGTATACAACAATAAAATCAAAGAAAAGAAAAAAAGAAAATAAAAGAAGAATAAAAAAATGAGCCAAGGCAATGTGCAAGTTAGTATTCATCAATAGCCATGATCAAGAGCTATTGTTCTAGTGGAGTTAAGTAGCAATTACTATCAACATGAAGTGTTGATAGTGGAGAGTGAATTAAGATGGCGAATAATTATTTATTGATATTGATGATGTGAAAGGTTTCTAACTGCTTGATCACTTTCTACTTTTAGTACTACTGCTATATATACATAATTTGGGTTCTATGAGATTGTTCACATTCTTAAGTGATATGCTATAATTTTTCAAGTAATGCTCATATTGCTGAGCAATATGTCATATCTTTTTGACATTGCTCCACATTGCTGAGTGATGTGCCATGATTTCTGACATTGCTCCACATTGCTGAGCAATGTGTCATGATTTTTAACATCACTCCACATTGCTAAGCAATGTGCCATGATTTCTGACATCACTCCACATTGCTAAGCAATGTGCCATGATTTTTGACATTGCTCTATATTGTTGAACAATGTGCTTATGTGCTAACTATTACTCACTTATTGGTCTACTATTTTTTATATCTGTTTTCTTTTTATAAATAACAATGTATAATATAAAAAATATAAACAATTTTACTAAACAAAATAATATTATTTAATAACATAAAAAAATAAATAATATAATTTTAAACTTAAACTTAAATTAATTTTTTTTAATATCAATAATAATTATTACAAATAACTAAAATAATTTCTTAGTTAGATTGGCCAAAACATTATAATAAAATAGCAATTTTATCTGTTAAAATATTTTTTTGATTAATTTGTAATATTTTTAAATATTTTGTTTTTTTTATGATATTTTTTATTGTAATATATATTGTTTAGGAAGAAGTTTTTAAATAATACAATAAAAATTTAGTAGTGTTTATAGTTTTACAAAAAAATAATTTATACATATACTTTAAAACTATATATAACTGTTTTTTTTGTTTACTTAAACTTATTAAAATAGTTTTATATCTTATTTTAAAAATTAGTATTTATTAAAAATATTAATATTTAGATTATTTAAGTTATTAAATTTTATTATTTAGGATTTTAAATTTTTAATAACATTAAACAATAAATTTATTTTAGTAAGTTAAAAAATAAAGTTGTTATATATATATATTTTTATATATATTTTTTTACTGATTATAGTAATTAAACAAAATAATAATTAATAAATAAATAAATAAAACAAAATATATATATTTTTAATTTTATTGAATTTAAACAAATTTGTAAATTTTAAATCATATCTAAACCAAATTCAAACTTGTTAAAAAAGTTTAATTTTGAATTCAAACTGAATTTATTTTGAAAATTTGGTTTGGTTTATAATTTAAATTAAACTTGAATAATATTTAAAGTTTGATTTAGTTTAATTTAATTAAATCTTTATTAAATTATTATTTAAATATAAACTTTTAATTATAATTTTGTGTTTTTGTACTGATATATTATTGATTATATATATTAGGTAAACTAATTTAATCAACTTTTTTATGGCCAAAACTATAAATAAAAACTTATTTATAAATTTTAATAAAAACAATTTTAAAAAAGTGTTAGTTTTATAAAATATTTAAATTTTAATTTGGTTAATTTTTTTTTATTAAAACAAAAGCATAAAACAATTTATAAAAAGCTAAAAAAATTATTAATTTTATTTTTGTTATTGTTTTTTTTATAATATTATAGCTATTTGCAATACTTTAAATATAAATAAATTTTTTAATACTAATTATAAAACTATTTCTGTTTTAATAAATTTAAATAGTTTTTAAATATTTAATTAAATTTTTTGTAAAAACAGATTAACAAAAATAAGTAAAAATACAATATTAAAAATATAAATTTTAAAAAGTAGTCTAATTTTAAGAAAATTATATTATTAAAAACTAATAAGTTGTTTGGTTTATTTAAAAATTTTACACAAGTTATAAATTTAAAAACAATATAATTGTTGTTATAATATATATAATTTAATAAATATTTTTTTTAGGAAAATCTAATTTTGTAATTTTAAAAACTTTTAAATTAAGAAATTATTTATGTTTTTTAAACTAAAATTTTTAATATTTAAGATTATTAATGTAATTTAATTACATTTTTAACATATAATTTATAAGTTATTAATATATTAAATTTGTTTTAATATATCTAAAATTATATTTATTTAAATAAATATAAATTTAAATATTAATATTATTTTATTTGTTATAATTAAAGCCAAAAAAAATAAGCTTTGTGATATGTAATTAGTTTTTAATTTAAATATTTAGTTAATTATAGTCAAATATATAAAAAAAATTATTACTAATAAAAATTATATAGTATTTAATATAATAAAATATTTATTTTATAAGATTATTTTAAATTACTTTATAATAAACAATAAATTAGATTTGAATTTTTACAAAATTGAACAAGTATAAATAATATAATATAATTATAAATCAAAAAAAAACTGGCTTTTGGTGTAATTTTGAATTATTAAACTTAATAATTTTTATTTTTGGCTTATATTAATAATATTGTATTTTTTAATATAATAATTAATATTGATTTTATTAAAATATATGATCTATAATATTCTGGCAAAAATATTTTGGTTTTCTAATTAAAGTCTTTAACAAAAATCAAACTGAAAATTATTCTCAAAATTTCACCAAAAACAATAGTATAAATTGCTTTTTAATTATTACTAATAAACAAAAAAATTAATATTAGAAAAAGAATTATAAATACAGAATACACTAGAGATATTACGATTACACTATAAAAAAAAATAGACAAACTCTTTAAGATTAAACATGTCAAAAAAATTGTTCAAACTATTTATTTGCCCTTAATTTATATTCCGAATTTGCAATTAGTTAATCAAAGAGAACAATTAGGCAAAAATAACAAAATAATTTACAATTTCAGTAACCATAATTCTTAATACACAGAATAAATCTCACTAGATTTTTTGATTTTTTTAGCCAATTACTATTTTATCTTTTGAAGAATATTACAAAATTTATATTTGCTCAAAAACTACTACACAACAAATTTTTAAATCAAATAAACAGATTTGCACAAAACACGAAATTGTCATCCTAAATATTTATATTCTTAAAAAAAGAAAAAAGTTCTATGTTATATTTTACAACTCCAATAATTATTTTATTATTTTATTAAATAATTTAGAAATCAAAATTATACATAGTAATATTTTTCAAAATAAAATCTTTTAAATTGTTTCTAATTTTATTAAAATTATAAGATATATTTTTTTTCTAAACCCAAATATTATTTCCACTACTAAAAACTACTATTTAATTAAAAAAAAACTTTTTCAAATCAACATAGATTTATTAAAACTATTACAATAAAAACAATTAAAACAATTTATTGCAGAACATACTAATATATTTGCTAGAAATAATAACAATTTAGGAAAAACCAATATTGTTTAACATCAAATTTACACAGAAAATGCTCTACCAAAATGCCAATAGGCTTATTAAGTCTTATCTGTTAGCCATTAATTTATTAAAAAAAAAGTTCAATAAATATTTACCAATAGACTTATTTAATTTTCTAAAAATTTTTAAGCTTTATCAATTGTTTTTATAAAAAAAAAAAATAAAAAAATTCAATTTTGTGTAGACTATTATCAACTTAATAGTATAATAATTAAAGATGTTTACTTTTTTTTAAAAATTAACAACATGCTAAATATCTTAAGAAAAGCTAAGTTTTTTTTAACTTTAAATTTAAAAAACAAATATTAACAAGTTAAAATAGATTTCAAAGATCAATTCAAAACAGTTTTTACCATTTAAGAAGAAAATTATGAGTTCAATATAATGCTTTTTAAACTTTGCAATATATTAATGAAATTTTAGCAACCTATAAATATTGTATACAAAAAATTTTTATGGCAATTAATAATTATTTATTTTGATAACACTAATATTTACTTTCCAATTTTTAAAGCTTATTTTATTTATTTGTAAGAAATTTTTTAATAATTATGAAAAGCAGAATTAAAGTTAAATATTAAAAAATGCCACTTTGAAAAAATAAGCTTAATATTTTTTGAATATATTGTTAACAAAAATAGAATTCAATTTAATTTAGAAACAATTAGTGCTATAAAAAATTTTAAAACTTTTTAAAATATTACAGAATTAAAAAAATTCATAAAATTAGTTTCTTATTATTAGAAATTTATTAAAAAATTTCAGAAATTGTCAAATTTCTCAATCATTTAATTAATAAAAATATGAAATATCAATAAATTTTAATTTAACAATAAAAATATGTAAATTATTGTTTATGTTAACAATAGAATTCTAATATTTGGTCTGATTTAATTTAAGTTCAATTAAACCACCAAACCAAACTGAACTTGAACAAAAAATTTGGCAAAATTTTGAATATAAACTTAAATTAGACTTAAAATTAATAAATCTGAATTAAACCTAAACATATACAACAAGTTTAGTTCAAATTCAATTCAAAGTTTATGAACATATTCAGATTTGACTATTAAAAACATTATATTATACTATATTATTATTTAATTTTCTTTTTAATAGTTCTTGTATCTATAATTAAAAATACTATACTGTTTTTATAGTTTTAAGTACTAAACAAGATCTTATATTTGTAATTATATTTTTATTTGTAGAAAAAACCTGTTTAAAAGCAACAAATAATTTTTGAATTGTCAAATAATTATGAGTCATATATGCAAAATGAAAAAATTGTGTTTAATATGTCTAAATATTAAATTATAATAAAATGTTAATTTAGATAAATATTTTTTGTAATATATTTTTTATCATACTATTATATTCATTTTTTATTGGCTATTTTTTCACAGATATAATAATTAATTTTGTCAAGTTTTTTTTCTTTATTATTGTCAAAGTTTGCCTCTAATATGGATCATATAATTAATATTATAGTATTATTAAAATTGCTATTCAACAAAAAACTGTTATTTGATATTGGTATAATGTCCAATGTATATTTTATTTTAAAGAAAGTACATATTTTAAAGATTTATTTATCATGTAAAAGTTGAAAAATAAAACTTTTTAAATAAATTAATAGCTTACAATTTTTTTGTTTTATTAATATTATTATTCAAAAATTCTCTTTTTATAAAATAATAGAATTTTCTCCTTAAATCTAATATAATACAAAGCATTATAGTTGTATTTGTTTTAAAATAATATTTAATCAACTTTCTTCTTGCTGTTCTAGTTATTACAATAAGTAATAAATTTAATATTAAATATGTTAAATAAATAACTAAATAAATACAATTAAGATTATAATGCTTTATCAAATTTATTATCATTAACTGTGTTTTTAATGTAATTAAAAATAATATTAAAAAGAGAAATAACAACAAAGACAGTATTATTTGAATTAATTAATATTTTGATTATAATATTCTTAAATAATTTAAAAAATTTAGCAATTTTATTGAAAACAGCCCACTAATTATATAAAATAATATATTAATAAAAGTCAATATAAGTATTAATAAGAGTATTTAATGCCTATAAATTTACACTTATAATTTTTGTATTCAAAATATACAAAATTAAAAATAAATGACTTGCTAATTTAAAAGATAATTGATTTTTAACTATGTTATAAGTAGAATTCTACCAAATAAAACAATCCAGAATGAGTTTATAGTATTTAATTTAATATGTATTACAAGCATATTCAAGGAGTTTAAAACATTAGAACAAGATATAGATTGCAAAGTTAAGTTCTCTAATCTTTAATTTATACAAAGTTTATATTAGAAAATTTTGAGTAAATATATTCAGTTTGGGTTTTTAACAAATATTTTAAAAACATTATTTTTTATTTTATCTAAGATTGTCTGTACTGTTAAGTTTAGAATATAATTAAAGCATTAAAATTAAAGATCTTCTGAGTTTTATTAAATGTTTTTTTTTTAATTTTCTTATTAACTCTTTTATAAAAGTATTATTATTTGTAGTATTATTAATAGTAATAGCAAAAAGCTATTGAAAAAAATTAGGTTATAATTAATAAATTAATAGTAAACTCATATAAAAAAAGAGTAAATATACCTTTTTTTTAAACTTTTTTTTTAAACTTTTTGGTTAAAAATTTGGCTCAAAACAATAATAAAATTTATTTAAGTTAATATTAAAAAAATGCAGTTTTTAATGATATAAATACTATAATAATTCTAAGTCTTAAATAATAATAATGCTGAAAATTCAGTTTTGAGACAATAATAAAAACAAACTTAAGCTAATATTAAGAAAACACAATTTTTAATAATATGAGCACTATAGTAACTTTGAGTATTAGATAATACTAATATGTTATATGATATACTGATCTTATTATTGGCTATTTATTAATCTAAATTTATATAAAAATATATGTATATATTTTTAATATAATTCTACAATTTTTTAATATTTTAAAAAATCTATTTGCAATATTTATTTTATTATATTATCTACTTATTAATCCAAAATCAATTATTGTTTATTAAAAGTTTTAATTGTTATTAATATAATAAATAGTAATAAAAACAAAGACTTTGTTATTGTAAAATGTCCAGAAATCTAATATAAAAAAATTTTGGACTTAATAATACTTAAGTATGTTTATTATATTATAAGTATAAATAAAAAAAAGACATTTTATAATAAAAATAGTGCTTATTCTTAATTTTTGTCTATTTAAGACATAAAGTTTCATGATTTTATTTTTAATTGTATTAGCACAAACAGATTGAAAAGTAAGATTCTAATATTGAAATATTTTAATTAATTTTAAGTATTTTATTATAAGAAATAGTTATTGATAGTTGATAAGCCAAATAGTAATTATGTTATAAAGTTTTTTATTATCAATATTAATAACAGTTATTACAGAAGATTAGAACAGTTTTTTAGTTAGATTGGGCAAAAATTATAAAAAAAAATAGCAATCTTATCTATTAAAACATTTTTTCAATTGACTTGCAATTTTTTTAGATATTTTGTCTTTTCTTATGATATTTTTTTATTGTAACATATACTGTTTAATAAGAAGCTTTTAAATAGTATTATAAAAGTTTGGTAGTGTTTGTAATTTCACAAAAAAATGGTTTATGCACATATTTTAAAAATATATTTAGCTGTTTTTTTTTTGTCTATTCAAACTTATCAAAATAGTCTTATACTTCACTTTAAAAACTATATTTACCAAATATATTAATATTTGGACTATTTAGATTATCAAATTTTGTTATTTCGAATTTTGAATTTTTAGTAACATTAAATAATATCAACAATGAATTCATTTTAAAAAGTTAGAAAGTAGAGTTGTTATATATACATAGTTTTATATTTTTTTTAATTGATTATAGTAATTAAACAAAGTAATGATTAATAAACAAGTAATATAAGTTATATTTTTTTTTAATTCTATCAAACTTAAACAAATTTGTAAACTTCAAACCAGACTTGAACCAAACTCAGACTTGTTAAAAAGATTTAATGCTAAACTCAAATTGAACTTACTTTGAAAAATTAATTTAGTTTAAGTTTGGTTTATAATTTCAACTAAACTTGAACAACACCCAAAGTTTGGTTTAGTTTAGTTCAATTGGAATTTTAATTAGCAGAATTCTTAAACTCATTGAAAAAAAATATGAATCTACCAAATTAAAAGCAACAGCTATTATCTGAATTCTTAAATACTTTTAATAATATCTATAAAGAAAAAAAAATTTGACATTATTATTGATAATATTGGTCTTAAATGACTTAGAAAAAAAAATTCACAACTTAATACAAAATAATTTTAATAAACTAATTTTTTAGCCAATTACAAATATATTATTTACTATAAACCAAAAAAATTACATACTAATATAAATAGTTTTTTAAAAATAAGACAAGATTAAAATTAACATTAACAATCTATTAACTTAACAATAATAATTAACAAACAAAAATTCTAAAAATTACAACAATATCAAAAACTATTCAAAAATTCTTATTATGTCAGAAAATTGGTTTTTAAGTAAAAAACACTGATTACAATACTAAGCAAAACAATATTTCTTATACTATAACAAAATTTATTATAGAAATTGCCAAAATCCAAACAACTTATTTAAACTAGTTTAATAAAATAAAAAAAAACTATTCTTTACAATATATATACAGACTTCTTATTAACATATCTAAAAAAAGATAATATAATTTAAAAAACACTTGAATATTATTTTTGGTTTTATATACAAAAAAATATCTAATAATATATAAAATTATATAATAGTTGTTAAAAAAAAAGAGAAACTTACTTCACAAAATCTTTAAATCCAATTAAAATTAGACAATCTTTTAATAAAGTTGGTATTAATTTAGTTGAACTACTATTTATTACAATTCAAAAAAATTATTATATTATAGTTATAGTAAATTATTTTCCTAAATAGCTTAAAACCAGAGTTATTTATAGAGCAGATGTAAAGTCAATAGTAAATTTTATTTACAAAAACATTATTTGTAGACATAAATACTTAAGTGAACTTTTATTTAATCAGAACATATTTTGTAAACAATCAGATACAAAAAATTTGTGAACAATTTAATATTAAACAATTTTTATCATTATTTTATTATCTATAAACAAATAAATTAATAAAACAATTTAATTAAATATTATATAAATTATTAATCAAAGTCTCAACCAATTTTGAATAGAAATAAGATATTTTTATTCTATTAGTATTATTAGCATATAAAACACTAAAACAAGATATAATAAAATACATACTATTCAATTTGATCTACAAAAAAACAACAATATTACCAATTAATTCTACTGTAAAAACATATCTAGTACAACCAATTATTAAAAAAAACATCCAAAAAACATTTTAACAAAGAGCTTATACTCTTTTTAACATACTAAAAAACAAAAACAAATTATAGCCACTTATATTAAACACTCTTAAACTCAACAAAAAAAATAGCATAATAATAAATTGCCATTTGTTATTAATAAATTTAAAGTTGAAAATAAAGTTTTCTTATACAAAACTAAAGCCAAAAAACAGTAAAGTAAAAAATTTGATTATAAATAGAATAAACCATTTTATATTTATGAAGTCTTAAGAAATAGATTATATAAGTTAAGACTTAATAACAAAATATTAGCAAAATTTGTACATAAAAATCAATTAAAACATTATTATTTTAAAACTAATCCAAAACTATTAATTTTACAAATTAGTATACATTCTTTTTTAATTAACTCAAAAAATATTTTTCGAAATTTAGAACCAATAGTTATAATAAAACAACAATTAAATCTGAACATTTAAATTATTTATTTAGTATTTCCTTTTAAAAATAATACAAAAACATTAAACAAAAATAAAAAAATTATTGCAAAAAATACTCAATTTAAAAATATATAAAAAAAATTTTATACCCAAAAAATTTTATTTTTTTTCACAAAAATTTAGTATTTTTTATAAATTATAATAATTATTTTCTGAAACATTCAACAAATATTTTAAAATTAATATTAACTTTGTTTTTATATAACTTTTAATATAAGATTAGTTGTATTAAGTTCTAGTTTCTATTGATATACTGTTTTTTGATTTAAAAATATCAATAAATAAAGATATATTTACTGCTTTTGTTAAGATACAGTTAAAGTTTTTGTTGTATTATGATATTTAAAAGAATATTCATAAGAATAAATAATAAGTTTTTTTTAAAGCTTGTTTCAAAAGATTTAATAAGTAAATTCCAAAATAATTTCTTGTGTTTCTTTTATAAGAGTGATAATTCTGAAAATTATTTACTATTAAAGTTATAGTTTTTTTTAATGTAATTAATTTAAGAAGTATTTTTAAAAATATTATAAATTTAAAATAACAGCTAGATTAACAAATACATGCTATAAACTTAAAGCAGTATTTAAATTTTATAACCTATTTAATACTTGCAAAAATGTTTTACAAAATTTAATACTTTAACCAATAAAAATACAATATATTAATAAGCTTACAGACCTGAAATTTTAACAATTTTTAGACCAAATTACTTTGATAATACTGGATTATTATCTAGATATTACAGATAATATTTAGACTTTTATAAAACTTAATCTTGAAAAAAAAATTATATTATTAGTAAAAATTTGAAATATTAATTATTATAAAATTATTCTTATAATTTTTATTATTAATTAATATATATTATTATTTAATTTATTATTTATTATCTTATTAAATTATTTAAATTACTATTTAATTAATAATCTAATTTGTACAAATACACAAATACAATAATCAAATTATACAATATCTTAAACTCTATAATATTTAAGAATTTGTTAAAATTTGTAGAATTTATAAAATAATTTAATAGTTTACCAAAATAGTTAATAGTCCATAAAAATAATTTGTAGTTTGCTAAAATATATCTTTAATTCATCAAAATAATAGCAAAGAGAAAAATACAAATTTATAGACTAATATTACAATAAATTGTATAAAAAAAGAGCTTTTTTCTTTGAAAAAATATATTTTAACTAGAATTACCTTTATTAGAAATATTTTTCTTAATATCTATACAAATTACTCCAATAAAAAGTACATTAAAAACAACAAAATTTATAAAGTATTTTTACTTAAAATTCTCTGAATTCTAACTAATATTTTAAAATTAAATAGTTATTAATTTTAGTAAATTGTTAGTAATTCCAAACTTAAACAGAAGACAATTTTCTTAATAAAATTCTTTTTTTTTTATATTTTTTTTATATTTTTTTATATTTTTTATTATATATATTAAAATAACTTACAAATAAAATTTCTGTAAAAGAGTTAATTTTTACAACAAAATAACTATACCTTTTTAATGAGCTTTTAAACAAGTATTTTCTGAAAAAAAGTTGATTTTTATTATAAAGTAACTATATAAGTAACTGGGATAGAATTAGTTATTCTATTTATAAGTACAATAGTTCAAATTATTTTCTATAATTTAAAGAAAATTTTAATTATTAGAGATTTAATAGTTTTTAATAATTAAGAATTAATAGCAAAGTGAAAGCAATAACAGTCAGATAAAAAGCCCAAAAATTTCTGATAATACTATTAATAATTAATAAGAATTATATATTGGCATATTTTGTTACATATATTTTTTTATTTTGAAATGTTATTTTAGAGTTTTTTATTGGAAAAATTTCATTATAAATAAAACAAAATATTTTATTCTATTTTTTTGGTTGTTTTGAGTACTATTATTAAAGATTTTTTTTATTTTTTTTGTTGTTTTAATGTTAGTATATTAGTAATAAAATTTTTAATAAGCTAATAAATTTTTTTTAAAGTATTTTTTATATTTTGAAAACTATTTATTGAGCTTATAATTAAATAACTAATTCTGTATTAATTATTTTTTATAATTATTTTGTATTAAAAATCAATTCTTATAGAATTTTTTTATTATAAACTTTTTTAATTAATTATACAATCATTTTGTTGTAAAAATCAACTTTTCTATAATATTTTGCTAATTATAAGTTTTTAATAATTTGTAATAAATTAAAAAAGATTTTATTGCATAAATTCTGCTTAAATCTGAAGAAAAAACTAAATAAATATTGAAATTAATAGCTAGTCAATTTCAAAGTATTAGTTTCAATTGAAATAAAATTTCAAAAAAATATTTAAGAATTTTTGTTTGATTTATAACTTGTTATCTAATTTTAAGACTATTAAATATTAAGATATCTTTTTTTATACATCTTTAAATAATATTATTTCTAGTTCTAGCACTTTTTTTTTAATTATTTCTATAAATTTCTTAGAGTTAATTATAAATTTTAGCAAATTCTTTTTATATTTTAGTAAATTATTACAAAATTTGTAAATTTTTGCATATTTTAAGCAATTTTACTGTTGTTACTCATAGAATATAGAAAGAATATTAGTATATAAATTAGCCAATCAGAGATAGATGTAGTAAAATATGAAATTCTAGGATTCCTCTTAGAGGAATTGCAGAATTCCAGAAATTTTAGGATTCTTGTATGAGAAATTGCAGGATTCCAAAATT
Source organism: Geosiphon pyriformis (assembly GCA_016748015.1). NCBI lineage: Eukaryota > Fungi > Glomeromycota > Glomeromycetes > Archaeosporales > Geosiphonaceae > Geosiphon > Geosiphon pyriformis. The sequence continues at coordinate 2,678,667 of JAAOMT010000128.1, read as the reverse complement.
CCAGAATTCTTTTCAAAGAAATTACAAGATTTTAGAAATTTCAGAATTTCTGATGTGAAAAATTGAGGAATTGAGAAATCTCAATTATGTATATATAGCAATAGCATTAGAAGTAAAAAAGACAGATCTCTTAGTTTAGATTTTATTTAAGCAATTTTTCACATTACAAATATCAATAAATAATTATTTGTTATTTCAATTCACTTTCCATTATCAACATTTTATGGTAATAATAATTAATATCTAACTATACTGAAATAATAGCTCTTGATTATGGCTATTGATGGGATACTAATATTTGTTATCTTGGCTTATTTTTTTTATTTTTTTTTATTTTTTTTATTTTGTTATTTTTTGTTGTTGACTAATTAATTAAAGATTAAGCATTAAGTTACAGATGTCATAGGGACTGGTAAAAGACCCATAAAACAAGGGTAGAGAACTCATAGATTTGAAGATAGCTTACCAAGAGGATTACTAGCCACCATGTTGAGAAAAAAATTTGACGGAATTGTAATTCTAAGAAACTACTAAAAAACAATTATTGAATCTCTATTTATTATACAAAAGACTCAACCAAAACCTTCAGATACAAACAACTCTCAAATATTAACAACAAAATTAGCCATTAAGCACCAAATTATGGGTTTGTTATTTGATTTGAAATTCCAAATAATTACCTATAACATTTGGTGCTCCCTGTGAAATATAATTCTACAGAAAACCAGCACTAACAAACAACCATCCAAAAGTGACAGAATCAGAAAGAATAGGGACAAACCATTTAGAATTTGCCAAATTCTTATTCCAACATTACTGTCAACACTTGGGATTAACCAACAATCACCTATCAGCAGAATCAGTTTTTAATTTCTACATCAATAAGAGAATCTCATATTTGCTAGGAGTAACAGTAGAAACTAACTTCACAAAAGAAAATTTTTACAATAAATTAATTCAAAATACCAGCCTACCAGCAAATCATAATTTCACAGCAATCTTTACTGAAATCAATAGAGAAATTGAACATCACACTTAACAAAAATATCCAATTATCTATGCAAACAAAGGCAAAAAAAAACTACAAACACTAGCAGTAACACTTCAAAAAATACAACCACCTACTTAGAAAAAAACAAAAATAGAATTTCTAACCAACTTATCATATTACTATACACCTAAAAGCACTATCAACATTTCATTACCAGACATGTCTATTTTAAATGCAAAATTATCATTAGTCCAACTTTTATTTTAAAGTAAACAAAAAAAAGCAGAATTATTGAGAACATATGGTAACTATTTTAAAAGATTTAAATCACAATCACTGACACCATTAAGATTTTAATCACCACCACTTCAACCAAATTTTGGAACTGTGAGTCCTTGGGAAGTGATGGAATCAGAAAAAAAAAATGAAAATTAGAAATTTAATTACCAAAACCTAATCTCAGAAAATCCAGAAAATCAAACTCTGAATATTCAAACTTTGAAAAATCAGAATGATCTAAACCCTGACATAATTAATCAGCAACATTTACTTTCAGTAATCATGATCAATCAGCCACCAATTGAATCAATTACTGAACCAATTCAATAGCCACAAGTACCACTTCAATAACAATCACAACAACTACTCCAACAATTGTTATAACAACAACTAATGGCATACACACCCATTACTAAAATTGAGAAATTTACTGGCAAGGAGGACGATGCCCAAGTATGACTCAATGACATAGAAAAAGTTATCACAGCCAATAAATGAAACAACAACAGAACCCTTTAAACAATTTCTTATTTTTTTCAAGATACTGCCAATTTATGGTACCAGAGTTTAGCTGCTAAATCACAAACTTTCCAAGAATTCAAACTGGAATTTATGAGATATTTCAGTAACAATAATAGTATTAACCACTTAGCAAATACCTTTACCACTATTAAGCAAGGAGAAAGTAAAGCAGTCATTACATACCTAGAATGCTTCCACAGAAATCTGTGCCAAATTCAAGCCATCAATGTTAACTATTTCATAGTGGTCCAGATCCTGAATCAGTTTATCCATGGACTACACAGTAGCATTCCCTAATACATATATCTATTATATTCAGTTGATCTTCAAGCCACCATCATCTATGCCAGAGACTTTGAATCAGCCAAACTCAAAGCCAATCATGTCCAAGCTGTCAATCTAGTGATGAATAGATCATCTGAATTGGATTCTAAGTTGAAACAATTCAGTAATTCTATTAATCAAAAATTAAAGAGATACTTAACTAGCAATCAGACAATTTATCAATCTTCATAGTAATGCAATAATCAAAAAAACATGAATTATTTCCAAAATCAGCTGCATTTATCACTATTGACCAATTAGCAATAGCAATAGAAAATGTGTGTTTGCTATTATTGTGGTAAACAAGAACATTTAAGAATTGACTACAGGTTAAAAATAGATAACCAATGATTAAAAAATCAATATCAAAATTCTAATTGTCAGTTTCAAACTCCAAGATATTAACCCAATCCAGAACTATATCAACTGAATTACCTACTAGTGATGTAGCCACTAATCTATCAACCACTTATTTATTAAACTTTAGCACCAGTTATTTATCAATTACAGCCACAAATAATATATCAACCCCAACAAATTCTAACACTGCCACCAAACTCAGCTCAGATGACATTAGGAAATCCCAAATCTAAGATTACTCAAAACTAAAGATCAGTGATAGTTGTTCACCAACCAATTCTCAGCTTAACAAACCAGTTATTAAGATTATACCAGTAGAATTCAGGAACCAGATACACCCAAAACCTGAATTTTTAACACTACTTAAGTCTCTTAGTCACCCCAGAAAATGCCTTACCCTACAACCAGAAAACCCACAAAAAGCAGCCCTTACTAACAACATTCTATTCACAACCAGCACCAAAGATGAAACTTTTACCACCATATTTTTTTTTGAATTCAAAGAAACTGTCCTAGTTCTATTATTTAGTGGAGCCACTCTTAACAACAGACTTATCACTGCAATGTACACTAATGCCAAAGTTGATGACCACTCTATCAAATTGATTTTAGACAGTAGATTAGCTGGCAGCATAATTACCTGACAACTCATGAACCAATTAGGTTGCCAAGTTGATTGTGCTGCCAGCACCAGAATAATTACAGCTAATGGGGCCACCAAAACTCCAATTAGTGAAATTGATGACTTTTTATTTGAAATCAATAGCATTATTGCTCCCATTAAAGTTTTGGTAATGGAAGCAATACAATACCAAGCACAAGTTGGTAATAATTGGTTGTCTAAAACCAATACAATACTTAACTGGATCACACAAGAGCTCCAACTCAGTCAGAACAGTTAGCATACATGTGTACCAGCCATGTGCAGCCACTTTTGGATAAACACAACATCAACACCACTCATAGAATTCAAAGAAGAAAAAAAAAACCTATCTGAAAAGCCTATTAAGTCTTATGAGCCAATGGCAAGCACAATGAACTACCATCTATACTTTCATGAAACAACAAGGAAAAGAGAAAACAAAAAGAGGAACTTACCTAAAATGACAATCAAAAATTATGGACTGACAACAATCAGAACAAGCTGACATCAATTTGTAAAGAGGAAGAAACCAAAAAAGAAAAAGAAAAAAGAAAAAAAGAAGAGCCAGCACCAGCAATCACTACAACTTATACTCCATACACCTATACCCCACCACAACCATCTAACTATTGCCAACTGAAACTGGTGTGCATTAATTGTGACAAAAAATTGTTATCAATAAGTGTATGCTGTGATAAAAATGAAAAATACCCAATGGCAATCAAATTTTATTGTCATCCTTGTATCCTCAAATGATTTAGATGATCCAAAAGACAAAAAAAATGAGATAACAAACCTTGTCTTATCTGTAGAACCATTTTGCCTGATGAAGAAATATAGAATAACATTTTTGAGCATAGAGAAACATGTGATGAAACATGCTAATATACTATCTTAATAAATAACTGAATACAAAAAAAACTTCAATTGACAATGTGTGAAAAAAAGTGTTGTGACAATTGGAAGGATATCTCCATAATGAACATGAGATCTGAAGAATAGCAAGTGCAAAAGTAGAAGGCACCACTTTCAGTAAACTACTGGAAATTAAAAACAACTTATTATCCCTTTCTGAATTCGAATACATCCCAACTTTTGATGTCTTTGGCAATGTTGAGAACAATCCCAAAAAATTTCACAAGCACTATCAACACTTGGCACTAACAAGAGAAAAACAGGAACAATGTTTGGAAGAAATCAACACTCAATTATGTGACTACTGTTTAATTCCATGTAATTTTCAATATTGTAATGAGTGTGATCTTATTTACAATCTACTATCACATATAATCTACACAATTCCAGAGAAAGAAAAACTAATTAGCAGCTGCATATTAGAATCAGAATCACCATTCAATCTTAATTCAAACTCTGACAATGATGACAACAAAAATAATGGTTCCAGCTCTATTCAAAATGGCAATAAAAATAACAGTAATTTAAACTCTAATTTAAATCTAGAACAATATATCATGCTTTTTGATCTCACCAAAAAGCAGGAACTTAAATGGTTCAGCAATAATAATGAAGGTATTATGCCAGAACATATGCATAATACCAATGCTAAGTTTGATCTAAGATATCCAAGAAAGAATGCCATTAAATTGGAACTCCATTTGTGCACAAGTATTGATTTTAAAATAGCACTAGAAATACCAGCAACAATAATGATTCAATTAGCATCAAGAAGTAGTCTAGTGGAAAAGAAGATTAATATAAGAGAAGGAATAATTGATGCAAAATATGTAGGAAATATTATTACAATACTACAAAATGATTCAGAAAAGATTTACATTATAGAGCCAAATAAAAAAATAGCACAGGCAATATTTCTGCCTCTAGTTAAGATAGCTCAATTAGTGTTAGTAGAAAAAAGGGAGAAATTAAGAATAACAGCAAGAAAGATTAGTGAATTCGGATCCATGAGTAGAATAGATGTACCAGTCAATATAACAGAGAAAGAAGTTATTAACAAGGGAGAAATTATCTTCACCTGTTAATCAATTTCTATTTCACCATATAACCAGTACATGTTAGCCATAAAAAAAAGAGTAAAGGATCAAGCTCAGATTTTTGAAGCAGAAATTATTATGTGTAAATCAAGTAAGATTGGACTTACAAATCTTTACATACCAGCCAAAAGTCTGAAACATATTAAAATCTCTATCTATAACACAACAAGAGATGTTATAAAAATACCAAAAAGAACTACCATTGAATATTTAAACACTGAAGTTGAAAAACAATTACCAAACACTATTTCAGACTTTCTACAACTGTATAAATATATAGATATCACATTATAAACAATATACAGATGAGAAAAATGTTATCTACTCCAACCAGAACAATTGGAACAGATAAACTTAGAAAATTTAGATCCACTACAACATATACAGCTTAAAATATTACTGAACAATTTCAATGACATCTTTGCCAGCAAGAACAAATTTGGCAGAATGGATATTATTTAACATCAGATAAAAACTGGAGATGCAATGCCAATTAAGCAAAGAGCATACCAAGTACCACCAGCCAGTTATGAAATTATCTAACAGGAAATCAATTGAATGCTAGACAATAGGCTAATTCAGTCATCAATAAGTCTATGATTATTACCAATAGTACTAGTTCATAAAAAGAATGGAAAAATTCATTTTTGTGTGAATTACTGAAAACTTAATAAAGTAACAAAAAGAAATAGTTATCTAACTCCAAAGATCCAAGAACTTTTTGATGCTTTTGGAGGAAAAAAATGGTTCTCAAATTTAAACTTAGACAATAGTTATTGGCAAATAGCCATAAAACCAAAAGATAAAGAAAAAATGGCTTTTACAATCCAAGAAAAAAATTTTAAGTTTGAAGTAATGCCATTTGACTTGATGAATGCTCCAGCAATATTTCAACAGTTCATGAAAATTATCTATACTGAACTGCTATAAAAATTAGTAGTCATATATCTAAATGACACCAACATGTTTTTTAAGACATTCAATGATCATTTGCACCATCTTCAACAAGTATTTAAAAGACTAAGAAGAGTCGAATTAAAATTAAATACAAACAATTGTTTCTTTGAAAAAACTGAACTCAAGTTTTTGGGGCATGTTGTAAGCAAAGATGGTATCAAAACAGATCCAGATAAAATTGAGATTGTTAAGAACTTTCTAGTACCAAATAATCTTATAAAATTAAGAGCATTCTTGAGATTTACTAAATACTACTGCCATTTTATCAAAAACTTTTCTAAAATAACTCAATCACTACACCAACTCCAAACAAAGAACACCAAATACAAATAGATTAAAACTCAACAAAAAGCCTTTGACACACTGAAAAAAAAATTTATATAAGCCCCAATATTAATTTATCTAGATTATAGCAAACTATTCATCATTATCACTAATGTATCTGGTCAAGCATTAGGAGCTATACTATTTTAGAAAAAACTGGATAAACAAGAACATCCAGTAGCTTACACCAGCAAAAACTTAAGTCCAACTGAAAGGAACTATAGAACTTCAGCACTAGAACATTTAGCAATCTATTGAGCAGTCATGAAATGGAAAAAATACTTGAATCAAAAATTTGCCATATACACTAATCATAAAAAACTGATTTCAATCCAGAAGTAAAAATTTGAATATAATTGTCATGCTAGATAGAAAATAAAACTTTTACCATTTAATTATATAGTACATTATAAAAAAGAAAAAAAATGGAAATGCTGATGGCTTATCATAAATGAGACAAATCTAAAAACATTTCAACCCAAAAATATAACAAAAGATGAATATACAAAAATATTAACAACTCTAATACTATATTAATACCCAACAGTTCAAGGAGAAATTATCTCCAAAAAAATGAAGCCATATTAAACAACAATCCAAATACTTTATTATTTACCAAGATATACTTTATTGAAAAAACAGAAAAAATCCAGATTAACCAACTAGAGTAATTACAGAACCTGAAAAAGAAACAATATTATTCAATATGTACTCAAACTCAATAACAGAACATTTTTATAAAAAAGCAATCATAAAAAAAACTAGAAAAAGATACTATTGGTCATCTATGTATTCAGATATCATCTAATACATTCAAAATTGTGATGCTTGTCAGAGAAAAAAAGGAACAAGATCCAGTGAACCATTAAGACCAATCAAAGTAAGACAACCATTTGATCACATTGGAATTGACTTAGTCGGATCATTAACCATAACCAGCAAAGGCAACAGATATATTGCAGTAGCCATAGATTATCTTACTAAATGGCCAGAAGCAAAAGCCATTCAAAGAACAGATGCAGAATCCATTGCCAAATTTGTTTATTAAGATTTGATTTGTTGACACGGATGCCCAAAAGAATTACTATCTGACCAAAAAACTCACTTTGTAAATAAAACATTAGTAGAATTAAGTCAAAGATTTAGAATAAAAAGACCATTATTATCATCATATCATCCACAAACCAACAGATTATTCGAGAAATTCAATAGAATATTGTGTAAAACAATTGCCAAAATCAGCCAAGAAAATTAAGACAAATGAGATTTGTTTATACTATTAGTATTATTTGCTTATTGGACAATGAAGCAAGACACTATACAAGCAACACTATTTGAATTAATATATGGTAGAACAGCAACATTATTAGTTAAAATAGAAGTCAACACATATCCAATAAAACCAATAACCAAAGACAATTTGTAAGAAACATTGTTGAAAAGAACATATGACTTGATGAAAACTCTAAAAAACAAACAATGAAAAGCAGCTGATAACATTCAAAAGTTACAAAAAAAACAAAAAAAAAGACACAATAACCAACTACCAGATAAACCAGTTAAATTCAAGATTGAAGACAAAGTACTTTTACATCATACCAAAGCAGAAAAACAATGGAGTAGAAAATTTGACCCCAAATAGAACAGACCATTTTACATAAAAGAAATTTTAAGAAATAGAGCTTATAAATTAAGGTTAAACAACAAAATCTTAATCAAAGCAGTACATGATGATTAACTAAAACCATATCACTATATAGTATTATCATCCACCAGTAATATTTCACAATTAAGAGTACAGAGAATACTAGTCCAACCAGATGAGATTTTATGAAATCTAGAACCAATTATTATCATTGACACCAACATGTCAAATTGAACAACTAAAAGAATATAAAAACATAATAAATGCAACAAAAAACATCAAAAAATAGAAATTACTGACAATATCCATTTATTAACACAACAATTCTTTCAACTAATACAACAACAAGAGATGGAAATTACAATTAATTAACAAATCATTAGATACAAAAACACCAGAAAGAGAACATGAAATAAAATATAGAGAAAAACAGAAAACACTATTGACAAAATAATCACAAAGATGAAATTGGCAATAGAAGCACAACCAAAAGTCATCCAATATTAAGAGTTGATTATAGAAACATGGAATTGATGGACACAACAATTTCCAAGAAACTTTTGCTATTTTCATTTGGGATAATATCTGAATATTCAGAACTTATATATGGACAAAACAAAGTGATTATTTAACCCAGAAATATTACAATAACTTAAACAATTTGTGGAAAAGAACAATCTAACTACATAAGCATGAGCCATCTATTGATTACAAATCGGATTTTAAGACCAACCAGAAATTTTACTCAATCCAGCAATGAACTCCATTACTGTTAACCAAATAGGAAAAATAACCAATGCCCAATTTAAAAAATTACAGAACAAGATAACACAAGTAATTTTCAAGAAAGAAGTTCAAGAAATACTTAAAGAAAGAGCATTAGAGTTAGAAGATTTTAATAAAGCTCAATATTAAAAAGAGAGAATAATATTACTCATAGAATATAGAAAGAATATTAGTATATAAATTAGCCAATCAGAAATAGATGTAGTAAAATGTAGAATTCCAGAATTTCTTCTAAAAGAATTGCAGAATTCCAGAAATTTCAGGATTCTCATATAAAGAATTGCAAGATTCCAAAATTCCAGGATTTTTCTTAAAGGAATTGCAGAATTTTAGGAATTCCAGGATTCCTGGTGTGAAAATTGAGAAATTGAAGAATCTCAATTATGTATATATAGCAATAGTATTAGAAGTAGAAAAAACAAACCTCCTAGTTTAGATTTCATTTAAGCAATCTTCCACATCACAAATATCAATAAATAATTATTTGTTATTTCAATTCACTTTCCATTATCAACATTTTATGGTAATAATAATTAATATCTAACTATACTGAAATAATAGCTCTTGATTACAGCTATTGACAGAATACTAACATTTATTACCTTGGCTTATTTTTTTTATTTTTTTTATTTTATTTTATTTTTTTTATTTCTTTTCTTTTATTATTTTTTGTTGTTGACTAATTGATTAAAGATTAAGCACTAAGTTACAGATATCATAGGAACTGGTAAAAAATCTGTAAAAACAAGGGTAGAGAACTTATAAATTTGAGAATAGTTTATTAGGAGGATTACTGGCCACCATGCTGAGAAAAAAATTCAATAGAATTGTAATTCTGGGAGGCTATTAAAAAACAACTATTAAATCTCTATCTATTATACAAAGAACTCAACCAAAACTTTTAAATACAAACAATCCTCAGATATTAACAACAAAATCAGCCATTAAGTACTAAGTTATGAATTTGTTATTTGATTTGAGATCCCAAATAATTATCTGTAATACTGTTATAAAGTTTGGAGTATTGTATATTAATTATTGAATTTAGTTATATTTATGTACTTATACAATTTAGATTATTAATTAAGATATAAATAATTAATAATTTTGTAAAATAATAATAAAATTTGATTTAACTAATATATAATAGTAAGTAATAAAGATTATATGGTTAATTTTATGCTAATTTTTATTTATTTTTTAGTTAATAACACTAAAAAAAATATATTTAATAATAATATTAAAATAGATACTATAATTATTATAATAAAAAAAAAGAAATAAGCATAAGTTTAGAATTTTTATGAGCAACTTAACAATAAAAAAGTTAAATATAGCTTTTATAAATAAGTATTTTCAATTATAAAAATATTTTTTTTATTAATTATTAATTATTTGTTTGGTTTATTTATTAATAAATTTTTAATAACCAAAATATAAAACATAATAAGTCTAATACTATCTTATTAAATAAAATATTTATAATAAAAATATCTTAATAAAATTGGTAAAATTCTTGAAATTAAAAATAGATTTTTATTTTGGTTTATTTAAAAACTACATAATATTTATTATTATTTTAGATATTTCATAAATAAATTTATATTTTTTTTAGATATTTTCTAGATAAATTTCTAATTTTTAATGTTTAATAACACTTCTTTTTAGTTATTATGTATTATTATTTTTTCATAGTTATAATAAAACAAAAAATTAATTTTATTAATAAAAGTATAAACTTAATTATTTGTAATTAAACATTAACAAATATAAATTTACTTAATAATTTTATGATCTTAAATAATTTTTTCAATTTTTTTATTATAATAATAGCAAAAATAGAAAATATTAATATTTTAAATATTTGTTTTATTAAATACTTTGATAACAATAAAGATAATTTTTTTTTAATTAATAATTAGAATTATTTACATAATAACAATATTTATTTATTTAAAATTCAAACTTTAAAAACTTATAATCATAATATTTATATGATTAATATTATTTTTTAAAGATAAAAAAAGTTATTAATAATAAAACAAAGTTTTAAAATAACCAAGTATTTAATACTTATTAATAATAAACATAAAACTTATTTTTATTTATTATAATTTATAATTTTTTTATAAATTGAAAATTATTTTTTTTAATATTTAAAATTTAATAAAATCTTTACATATGACTAATAATAAGTTGAATTAAATCATAAATTAATAAACTTGATTTGATTTTTTAAAAATAAAATTTTTTCAAATTAAGTTTAAACCAAATTAAAACTAATTTAACTTAATTTATTAAAAGCTTTAATTAAAAACAATAGTGCAAATTGCTTTTTAATGATTATTAACAAATAAAAAAATTAATATTAGTAAAAAAATTATTAATACAAAATATACTAAAAATATTATTATTATATTCTAAAATAAAACCAACCAGTTATTTAAAATTAAATATGTTAAAAAGATTGTTTAAGTTATTTATTTATTTATTTTTTATTATTATTATTTAATAAGTATAGTCTAGTTACTATTTAATATATAAAATTAAACTAAATAATCTCAACTAAATACAACTTATGTACTTACTACATATAACCAGCTACTTAAATCAATCTAAACAATATTATATATTTATATAAACAATTAAATTATTATTAATACTAGAAAAAAAAGCACAAAATAAATGTCTATTAAAACTTATTATTATTAACTTAATAATACTTAATATATATATTATCTTATTTGACAAATCCATACATAATCTATTAACTACTACAGATACTATATTATTATTATCTACTAATTCAGTTTTCTCTGTTTCAGATCTGAGTTTGGCTTTAATAGACCAAATTTTCTGACAATAGAAATTAACCAAACAATAAAAAAGACTTACTAACAGAAAAATTGTCTTTTTTTTATTATCATATATTGCCAAAGCATTTATAAGTCAATTTTTTATAACAAAGTCTTTGCAAAGCATCATGTACAATCTAATATTAGATAAAGTAGAGAAACTTTAACATAAAAAAAAATGTAGACATTTTTCTATTAGCCAAAAATGACCAAAACTTAATAAAACTTATTATCAAATTCTTCTATTAGTTTATATCTTTTGAACATGTAAATGAATGATTCAAAAATTTTACTTCTTTATAAGACAAGCAAAAAACACTTGAATAAAACTTGTTATACAGTTTCTTATAAACAACAACTAAAAATTTTCTATAAATGGTTTTTATTATATAAGTTTTAAAATTGGCTATAGTCTTACTAGTAAAACTTACAAACATATAAGAGTTAGAATGCCAAATTAAAGCAGTTTTAATCCAATTAACATTACAGATAAAAAATTTAAAGACAATTTTGGTATTAAAACACACTTTCTAATATACATTAAAAATTACTTTATAAATATTCCAAATAAAGTGATATATACTACAAGATATAGTTATATTATTAACCATTGTTATTAGTAGAATTTTAGCCATTAATTAGCATAAAATTATCTTATAATTTCTATCATTAATTAGCTTTATTATTTAATCAAAAATTATTAAAAATTGTTATTTAATTAATAATCTAATTTATACAATAAAAATTAAGATAATTAAATTACACAATACATTAAATCATATAATATTTAAAAATTTACCAAAATTTGTTGAAATTTGCTAAAATAATAAATAATTTACCAAAATAGTTAATAATTTAATGAAATACCTTGTGTTTTGTTAAAATATATCTTTAGTTTGTCAAAATTATAGCAAAAAAAAAAGTTCAAGTTTATAGATTAGTATTACAACAAATTGTATAGAAAAAGAGCTTTTTTCTTTAAAAAAATATATTTTATCTTCTTTAGAATTATTTTATCATAGAAATTTTATTTTAAATTTATTTTTATTAGTACAATTCTAAATAAAAATATAATTTGAAAACTAATTTAGAAAATAATTATATTTAATATTTCTTAAAACCAACTAATGTTTTAAATTGATTAGTTACTAATTTTAGTAATTTGTTAATGACTTTAGGCCTAAACCAAAAAACGATTTTCTTAACAAAATTATATTTCTTTTATAGTTATTAGGATAGCTTACAAACAAAATTTTTGTAAAAAAGTTGATTTTTATAGCAAAATAACTACACATTTTTAATAAGCTTTTAGATAAGCAATTCTTGAGAAAGAATTAACTTTTATAGCAAAATAATTACACATTTTAGTGAGCTTTTAGACAAGCAATTTTTGGGAAAAAGTTGATATTTATTACAATGTAACTATACAAAATAACTGGTACAAAATTGGTCATTCTATTTATAAGCCCAGTAATTCAAATTATAGAAGATAATTTGAAGATAAATTTAGTTATTAGAGGTTTACTAGCTTTCAATAATTGTGAATTAAAAAAAAAGACCAAAAATTTTTAATAATATTTGGTGTTTTTTTATGAAAATAATACAGCAATAACAACTTTAAAGTAGTGATTACAACTGACACAACAACTCTAAAGTATTATTAGTCAATTTACACTCACTGTAAGCAAATATTCAACATTTAAAACAGAATTGAAATTTTCAAAAAATTACTATACTAATACATTAAAAATTGCATCAATAATTATTTTTTTGAAAACTATAATATTTTAGAAGTTAGAAACAATCTTTACAAAAATTTATTATATTATTTTTGCTTAAGAACAGAAGACTTTAATAGTAAAACACTTAATATCTACTTTCAATATTATGAAAAAAAATACCCAATTCAATCCAAATTTTCTTTATATATAAAATCAAAGCCTAAAAATAACAACAAAAGAAAACAAAAACAAAACCCAAAAACAATTCACAATACATTAAGAATAACTATTAAATATTGCAAACATTTAAACAGAAATCAGTATCAAAATATTACTTTTTATCACACTATTTCCAATTTTATTTGCTCAACTGCAAACACTTAATTTACTTTTTATTTGATTCTTAAAACCAGAAGATTTTACTTTACTAAAAAACCCAATACAACAGTCTAAACAAATTTTTATTAGTACTAACTTTCTTAATTTCTTAATAAAAAACCAAAGTAATTACTCTAATAACAATAAAAACACTTTTGAATTTACAGAGGAAGAAACTACTAAAAACAAAGACACTAAAGACATGACAACTATTTACATTACAAAAATTACTGAATTTACTGAAAAAAATATTGACACCAGTTCACAAAAATAATTTAACAAAGTCCAGAAAGCAGAAGATGCAAATGGATAGAATACAGCAAAAATATTTAAAAACAATTCTATACTTTCTGCAAAGAACAATAGACAAATGGTTTGAAAACTTGGCCAAATTTTTCAAAAACTGACAAACATTCAAAGATGCTTTCTTAAAACAATTTACTAACAACAATATATCTATCACTTTTCAAAGCTAATTCTAAAACATTAAACAAGAATTTTTTAAATCCATCATAATCTATTTTAGAAAGTTTAACAAACTTTTTTGATAAATTTGATAATTAAAAACCAATAAGTATTATTCTAATGCTCAAATTTTGGACCAATTTATTGCTAAATTAAAAAATAAATTAATCAAAAAAGTTTATTTCTATGTCTTAGCAAACTTAACTATAGTTATTTAACATATAAAAAACATTAAAATAGCAATAGAAAAAGCAAATTGTATCAAATTTGTTAACTTTGCAATTAGTAAAACCAGCTTAGCAGTTAAAGAAAAAATTAATCAACTTGTAAAAAAAGTTGAAAACTATTTTACTAATTAACAACAACAGCAACAACAAAGATATTAACTATTATAACAACAAAATCTAAGCAACTTTCCATTATCAAATAATCAAAGCCAAAACTATTACTATTGTAAAATTCCATAACATTGGAAATAAGATTGCCAAAAATACAATAAAATCAGCAGTAAAAAAATAATTAATATTATTCTTAACCACAACAAACCTATTATCAATCTTTATTACTATCTTACAATCTACCAAGATTTCAACACCAAAACAATTATTATAAATCTGTTTTACAACTCAGTTAACAACAGTATTAACAATTATTAGTTCAGCAATATTAAGTATCTGCTTAAAGATTAGTTTAATAAAACCAATTTACATCTTAAAACCAATTTACAATAAACAATAACAGATTTAATCCCAACAACTAATTAATTTTTCAAAATTTAATTCAACAGAGACCCATATATTACATACTCAATTCAGCTATCTTATAATATCAAAAAATTCAGATTTTTAGCAAACTACATTTTCTGAAAGTTAAAATACAGCTCCAAGACAAAATTTTTCTAGTAATACAATCTTATTAGCCAGAATTGTTCAAAATGCTAATCTTTCAAACATATTTTCATTTGAATTTACAGCAAATAAATCATTATCTTTGCTTAACAATACAACTATTATAAAACAAAAAATAATTACAGCTATATATACTAAAACTAAAGTTGAAGAAAAATGAATTTAATTAATCTTAGACAATAGATCTGCCAGAAATATTATTACATACTAATTAATATAACAACTTAAATAAAATATTAACTGACCAGTCCAAACAGTTATTGTTATAGCCAATAATATAAAAAAAACCTTAGTAAAAAAAATTGATAATTTTTTATTTACAATTAATAAAATTACCATTTCAATTAAAGTTCTAATCTTGTATGTACTTTAATACTAAGCTCTCATTAAAAACAATTGGCTCCTTAAAGCCAATGCAAATTTAGATTAAAAAACCCAAAAACTTAAAATTTTATATTTACCAAAGTATCTGCTATTTGTAATACTTTTAAAAAACGATTAGAAAAAGCTCTTGTGTTTGAATTTGAAAAGGAGAAAAAAATGCCAATTACTGAAACCTACATGGCTCTTAAATTAGCATTCAATTGGACCAAAAAAACAGAACAAAATTTTTTTGAAAAGATCAAAAAATAAAATATGGCCTACTATTTTAAACCAAAACTATAAAAACAGCTATTATATATTCTACTCAAATACAAAGATTACAACAAAAAGCTTTTATTTATAAGAACTTGTATATTACCAAAAGAGAAATACAAGACATGTATTTGCTATTATTGCAAAACCTGTCACAAAAAATAATTTGAATATTTCAAACAAAATAGAAAATAAGATAACACTTTTTGCTTAATATATAAAGAACTACTATCAAAAGAATACAACTGAATTGATGTCACAATGAAAAAAAAAGTTTGCAATCAAACCTGCTAATATGTTTTATTAACTACAAAAAAAATCTACAGAGAAACTTCTTTTAATGTAGCATAAACAACATCCCAAATAAATTCTATTATTATTTACATAATATGGAGATGATTTATAAACTAATCATATATTTAATTAATAAAAAAACCCAAAAAAATGTTTACCAAATAAAAAAGCTAAATATATCAAATATATCTTTAAAATTACTAAATACAACTATGAAAATGAAGTAAAAGTATATTATCAAATTATTAATCATACTTATTTAATATAAGAAGTTTAAATTTAACAATTAAAGCAAATAAACATTCAATTATATAAAGAATATATTATGTCTTATAATAATAAATGGTGTTTAAAATACTATGCTCTTAGTATTCTCTTGTTCAATAAAAGCAATAAGCATAAAATCAAATTTGGAAAATCTGAACCAGAAAAAAAAATCACAACAATATTGATCTATTTGATTAAAAATCAATCTGTTATACAACTCAAGTATTTTAACAATAATGGTTAAAAAATCAAGCTAAAAAAAGCCCACAAAATTGATATTGAATATGACTTACAATATTCAGACAAAAATATTCTGATTTTTTAATTCAAATCTTAACAAAGATTAACTTTAGAATTGCTCTTAAAATATTACCAGAAGTAATAGTCTAATTTGCTTCTTAATTATCTTTGGCCAGCAAAAAAATTAACATTAGAAAAAGAATTATTAATACAAGATACATCAGAAATATTACAATTATGTTATAAAACAAAACTGAAAAATCATTTAAAATTAAACATGCTAAAAAAATTGCCCAAGCTATTTATCTATTCTTAATTAACATTTTGGATTTATATCAGTTACAACAAGAGAACAATTAGAAAAAAATAAAAGAAAAATTCAAGGTTTTAATTTAATTAAACAATTTACAGTTCTAGTAAACATAGCCCTTAATACACAAAATAAATCTCACCAGATTCTTTAATTCTTACAACCAATTACTATTTTATTTTTTAAAAAACATTATGAAATTTATATCTGTTATTACTTATAGAAATTAATAATTATAATAATAAGTAAAATAGCCAATCAAAAATAGGCATAGTAAAATAAAGAATTCCAAAATTCTTTTAAAAAATTGTGAAATTTTTTAAGAATCTCATATAACATAAATTATATATATATAATGAGAGTATTAAAAGCAGAAAAAGTAATTTCAAAAGAATTCAATAGAGTTTAAATTAATTTAGAACAATATTTTTTTTTAAAAGATAGTTTTCTATAATTTAAAGTGAAATTATTTTTATATTAATAAAATTATCTATTATTATCAAATTTATGTTATTATTACTTAATTAAAAAAGTATTAATTTATTTTATTTTATTAACACTTCATGTTGATAAAATCCAATATTTAATCATACTAAAACAATAGCTTTTGATTATGACTATTAATAAAATACTAATTTCTTAATTTTTTTTTATTTTTTATTTTTTATTTTTTTGTTGTTTACTAATTAATTAAAGAAATTAAGTACTAAGTATTTGATATTAAGGATAGTCTAATAAAAAATTCAGAAATAAAAGTAAAAATTTAAAAATAGCTTATCAGAAGGGCACAACTGTCAAAATAAACTGACTATTATGCTAAAAAAAAATTCATAAAAGAAACTATTAATTGAATCTTTGTCTATTATACAAAAAACTCAACTAAAACCTTCAAACTCCAAAATCTTTAGAAATTATTAATATTACCAGCTATTAAGCACCAAGTTACAGATTTGTTATTTGTACCAACATTTCAAATAATCATTTATAATACTGCCCAAAACTTACTATTATATAGCAAATCTTTAAATCAAATAAACAAATCTGCACAAAGCACAAAATTTTGATTCCAAATCTCTATATTCCAAAAAAAATGAAGAAATTTTGAGTTATTTTTTATAATCTTAACAAATACCTTATCATTTTATTAAATAGACTGGAAATTAGAATCATACATAATAACATTTTTCAAAAGAAAGCTCTTAAATTGTTTTAAATTTTATTAAAATTGTGAGACATATTCTTCTTTTCAATCTAAATATTATTTCTAATATAAAAAATTACCAACTTATGGAAGAAAAATTTTTTCAAATCAATATAGGTTTCTTGGAATTCCAATAACAAAGACAATTAAAACAGTTAATTGTTAAACATGCTAATATATTTGCCAAAAATAACAATAATCTCGAAAAAACTGATATTATATAACATTAAATTCACATAAAAAATGCTTTATCAAAATGCTAATAAGCCTATTAAGTCCTATTTATTAATTACCAATTCATTAGAAAAAAAATACAACAGATGCTTAACAATAGTCTTATTTAATTATCAAAAAATCTTTGGATTTTACCAGTAGTTTTTGTTAAAAAAAATAGCAAAATCAGATTCTGTGTAGATTATTGTTAACTTAATAGTATAATAATTAAAAATATATACCTCCTTTTAAAAATTAACAATATGCTAAATACTTTTGGAAAAGCCAAGTTTTTCTTAACTTTAGACTTAAAAAGTAAATACTGGCAAGTTAAAATAAATTCCAAAAACCATTTCAAAACAGTTTTCACTACTTAAAAAGAAAACTAGAAATTTAATATTATGCTTTTTAGACTTTGCAATACACTAATAACATTCTAATGACTAATAAATGTTGTTTATAAAAGACTTCTATAACAATCAGTAGTTGTTTATCTTAATAATATTAATATGTACTCTTCAAGTTTCAAAGCTTATTTGATCTATTTGCAAGAAGTTTTTTAACAATTATAAAAATCAGGATTGAAATTGAATATTAAAAAATATTACTTTAAGAAAACAAGTTTGATTTTTCTTGGATACATTATTAGCAAAGATGAAGTTCAACTTAATCCAAAAACAATTAGTGTTGTTAAAAACTTTTAAATTCCTTAAAATACCACAGAACTAAGAAAATTTACAAGATTAGTTTTTTATTACTGAAAGTTTATCAAAAAATTCTCTAAAATTACCAAATTACTTAACTATTTGACCAATAAAAATATTAGATACCAATAAATCTAAGCCCAATAACAAGCATTTAACATTCTTAAAAAAAGACTTACTATGGCTTTAATTCTTGTTTATTTTAACTTTAGCAAAAAATTTCAGTTAGCTATTAATGCTTTACATACAGTCTTTAATACTATTTTATTATAATTGAATAATAATAGCAATGAATAAATAATTGTTTATGTTAGCAGAATTCTTAAGCCAACTGAATTCAAATATAGCTCAACTGAATTAAAAGCAATAGCTATTATTTGGGCTCTTAAACACTTTCAACAATACTTTAAAAATGAAACCCAATTTAATATTATCACTAATAATATTGGCCTTAAATGGCTTAACAAAAAAAGCTCTAAACTTAATGTAAAACAATCTTGATAAACTGATTTTCTAGCCAATTACAAATATATTGTGTATTACAAACCAGAAAAATTACATACAAATATTAATAGCCTTTCAGAATAAGACAAGATTAAAACTCATATCAACAACTCAACAACTCAAAAAATAAATTAATAACAAAACAATAGATTCCAAAAACTATAACAACATTAAAAACTATTTGAAGACTTTTAACATACTAAAAAATTGGTCTTTAATTAAAAAATACCAATTATAAAACCAAGCAAAACAATATTTTATTTACCATAACAAAATTTATTACCAAAATTGCAAAAACTCAACAAATTTATTCAAATTAGTCCAACAAAATAAAGAAAATTATCTTATACAACATATACATAAATTTTTTATTAGCATACTTAGGAAAAAATAGTATAATTCAAAGAATACTTAAATATTATTTTTGGTTATACATTGTTACTCATAGAAAAAGCATACAAGAAATAATAGAAAAAACAGATAGACCAATAGGAAAATAGTAGTTAATATGTGAGCATATTGCTTAGCAATGTAAATATTGTTTAAAAAATTATAGTACATTATTCAAGAATGTGAATAATCTTATAGAACTTATTTTATGTATATATAGTAAGAGCATTAAAAGCAGAAAAAAAAATCAATACTAAGATTTTATTATTAAAACATTTTAATTAGAATTATCAATATCAATAAAATAATTATTTACCATCTAAATTACTCTTTACACTATCAATATTTCATGTTGATAGTATTCAATACTTGATCACACTAGAACAATAACTCTTAATTATGGTTATTAACAGAATATTAACTTTTTTTGCCTTGGTTTATTTCTTATTTTATTTTTTTATTTCTTTTATTTTTTATTTTTTGTTGTTGATTTACTAATTAATTTAAAAAAATTAACACATAAAGTACTAACATCAGAATATAGTATTGGTAAAAGACCCAGGAATAAAAGTAGACACTTAAAATTAAGAATAACTTATCAAGAGATTGCCAGCCACTATGCCAGGAAAAAAATTGACAGAATTGCAATTCCAGAAAGCAATAGACAACAAAACAAAATACACCAAGAGTAGACACTAGAAACATTAATAAAAAAACTCTCTATTAAATTTCTGTTTATTATACAAAAGACTCAATCCAAAACTTTCAGATACTAAAACCTTCAAATAATACCAATTGTATTCGCTATTGAGTACCAAGTTACAGGTTTGTTATTTGCTTTGAGATTCCAAATAATCACTTATAATAATATGTATTAAAATATTCAAGAATATATAGAATCTTGTAATAGTTGTTAAAGAAAAAAAGAAACTTATTCCACTAAATCATTAAATTTAATCAAAGTTAAACAACTTTTTGACAGAGTCAAAATCAATTTAGTTAGACTATTACTTATCACCACTCAAAAAAACCATTATATAGCAGTCATAATAAATTATTTTATTAAATGGCTTAAAACCAGAATTATTTAAAAAGCAAATGCAAAATCAATAGCAAAATTTATTTACAAAGACATTATTTGTAGACATAGATGCTTAATTAAACTCTTATTCAATTAAAAAACACATTTTGTGAACAACTTGATACAAAAAATTTGTGAACAATTTAATGTTAAAAAATCTTTATTATTATCTTATTATTTTTAAATAAACAGATTAGTGAAATGTTTTAACTGAACATTGTGTAAATTATTAGCTAAAGTCTCAATTAATTTTGAACAAAAATGGGAATTTTTATTTTATTAATATTATTAACATACAAAACACTAAAACAAAATATTATGAAACACATATTCTTTGATCTAATTTATAAAAAAACAGCAATATTACCAATTAACTTTACAGTAAAAACATATTCAGTACAGCCAATCAACAAAAAAAACTTTCAAAAAACATTTTAATAAAGAGTCTACATTCTGTTTAGTACTTTAAAAAAAAATGAGCATAAAATTATCTTATAATTTTTATTATTAATTAGCATATATTATTATTATTTAAATTATCACTTATTATTTAATTAAAAATTATCAAAAATTACCATTTAATTAATAATCCAATTTGTATAATAGAAATTAAGATGTGGTTTAAGTCTTCTCTGGTGTGGCATCCCAATTCTCACTTAGCTGCTGGCTCTATTAATATGCATATGGCTGGCTTTCAGACATACTTTATGAAAGCTTTCTATCATAGACTTCCAGTTGCTATGTGCAAGTACTTGTATAATAGAGGATATTCCAGTATGGTGTGTTTGTTTTATGGTAATGTTGAGATCTCAGATCATGTTTTTCTTGTTCTCATGATGCCACTAGCTGTACCCAATTGCTGGACACTTATGCTTTAGCTTGGAAGACTCTGTCTGGTTTGTCTCACTCTTTTTTATGTGTTTTGCAGTTGTTGGCTTCTTGTGTTTCCAATGTTGGGATTAGTGCTGCTTTGTGTAAGGGCTTTGTTTTCAAGGACTGGTATTGTGAGTTTGTCTCAGTTTTTAAAGATTCTAAGGTTGGGTCTAATAATATTGTGAATTTTGTGTGTGAGTTGTGTCTTACATTTCGGAATAACATCTGGCTGGTTCATGCCAAGCACCAGGCATTTATGGAAAAGCATGGTTTAATTCCACGTGATGGATCTATTCCTGCTTCAATTTCTGGTTTGCCTACAGCACTCTTGGCTGGTGTTATTAGATTGCTGGGTGTGACTGAAGCCTTTGGAGTTAGTTTTGGGTTTCGCAAACTTTGTTTGTTTTTCTCAGGTATTGGGAATTTGATATCTGTGCATATAAGTATATAGTATAATCCTGACTAGCCTGAGTGGCTGGTCACGTGTAGAAAGTGCATGATTCACTCTTAGTTTAGATCATTTGTATGATGTATAGTGCTAAGTTGCATTTGGACCTCACTTGTTAAATAAAAAAAATAAAAAAATTAAGATGATCAAATTACACAATATTTTGAATTATATAACATTTAAGAATTTACCAAAATTTATAGAAATTTGCTAAAATAATAAATAATTCACCAAAATAGTTAATAATTTAATGAAATAACTTGTAGTTTATTGAAATGTATCTTTAATTTATCGAAATCATAGCAAAAAAAAAGTTCAAGTTTATAAACTAATATTATAATAAGTTGTATAAAAAAAAAGCTTCTTTTTTTAAGAAAATATATCTTATTTTTTTTATAATTATCTTATTATAGATATTTTACTTTAGATTTATTCTTATTAGTAAAATTCTAAATAAAAATATAATTTAAAAACCAATTTGTAAAATAATTATACTTAATATTTTTCAAAACCAATTAACATTTTGAAATTAATTAGCTATCAATTTCAGTAATTTGTTAATAACTTTAGGTCTAAACCAGAAAACAATTTTTTTAACAAAATCTTATTTCTTTTACATTTTTTTTATTTTCTTTTATATTTCTTATTATAATTATTAAGATAGCTTACAGACAAGATTCTTGTAAAAGAGTTGATTTTTATAACAAAATAATTGCACATTTTTAATAAGCTTTTAGACAAACAATTCCTAAGAAAGAATTAACTTTCACAACAAAGTAACTACATATTTAATAAACTTTCAGATAAGTAATTTTTGGAAAAAAGTTGATGTTGATTACAATATAACTATACAAAATAACTGGCACAAAATTGGCTATTTTACTTATAAACTTAGTAGTTCAAATTATAAGAGATAATTTGAAGATAAATTCAGTTATCAAAGGTTTATTAGCTTTTAATAATCGTAAATTAAACAGCAAACTAATATTACCAACATTTAAGAAAAAAGACCAAAAATCTTTAGTAATACTATCAAATACTATTTCAAAACTCTAACAAAAAAAAGCAAAAAAAAATGAATAATAATACTAATTAGCTTATTTGCTTAATTATTTCTAAGAACATTCAAATGTTTTTTAATATTTAACTAGATTATTTTTAAATTTTTGTTTTTTACTAAATTGGTAACATAACATTTTTCTATTTAAAACCAGTTGCAAAAGTTTAGCCTAAACAAAACAAGTTTTAAAGTATATACATTAATAGCCATTTGGCTGTTTAAATATAAAACTACTGTGTTGAAAAAAAACACACATTCCAGAGCCAAAATAACAATCTGTAGTTTATTTATTGTAAAGAATACTATTCTAAAAACTTCAATACCTATACTTATATTCACATTTAAAAAATAAACAACTACTTTTTTAACCACTTTTGATAAACTTAAACTTTTAAATAAGTCATTTGTGTATATATCAAAAGCATTAGCTCAAACCTTATATAATAAGTCTTAAATTAAACCAAAATCATCTAAATTCAAGACATTATAAGACATTAAACCCAAAATATTTATTTTATCCTTAATAACAAATTCTAACTTATCCAAAAAACTAGATGTAATCATAAACCAAAAAAGAATAAAACTTGCTTGGACTGTAAAATACTTGTTTATAAAACTGACTTTTAATCTAACAAGATACTGCCAAAGTCCAACCCAAAGTCTGCAGATCCAAAAAATAATAATCAAAAAGATAGTTGAGAATACTTTTAGAATTTGTAAACAAAATAATTAAAGTCACTTTATTTTTAGTCTGCAACTGTTTAAAAAATTTTAAGCCATATAACAACAGATAATATAAAACTTTATTAAGAAAATCTCTAGGCAATTTAGTCTTTGACCTCAAACTTTTTTTAATTAACACATCTCATTTATAGCAAACATTAATTAAAACAAAACTAAACTGTATATAATAACTAACTATAAGTTATAAAACAATAAAAACCAAGTAGTAAAACTGTTTATCTCAAATTGTTTTTTTTAAAACCACATTTACAAAAAACCTAATATCTAAATAAATCTTGACCAAACTAGACTTAAATAAATTTTTGGTAAAAAAAAATTCTTAAGTAACAGTATAATTCATCTTTTTTTGTAATTAATATAAGACATCTATTAATTTCTAAATAAGTATTTTTAACTTTCTAGTTAATAAGAATAATCACTGTTTGTCATTATTAATTAAAATATTATTGATCTTAAAAAACTTACTGGTAATATTTAAAATGTACTGTATTGAAGTCTGATTATTTTTTATTCAAATAGTATTATCAACAAAAGTTCTAGCTACAAAAAAGAAGTTTTTCTTTTTGTGTTTTCTATTCTGCCAGACTTAATTACAAACTTTATATTAATTTAGTAATTACACAAATGTTTATGTCTTTTAACTTCACATAAAAAAAATTATAAAAAATTCTTCAAAAAAGAGATAAAAAAACTTTGTCTTGATTCAAACTATTAAAGTACACAATAACTTTTCAAAAGACCAAAATTAGTTATTACTTTATTAATTTGATTTTAATATATGTTACCAAAAAAATTAATAAATTGCTTACATATTTTGATGCATCTTAAGCTGTTTTTTAAATAATATTAGCCAACCAAATCATATACTTTGTACACATTTTATAAAACCAACTACAATTTTCTGTTTTTTCCAAAATATTTTTAACAATTAAGCTTATTATAAATATTAAAAATTAAATTGATGTATTTTTTAATACCAAAAAATTATTTTTATAAAGAACACCAGATTTGCTACATACAAAAGAAATTCAGTCTGAAAAAATCTTTGACAGAATTTTTCTGAATGTTTCAATCAATACTATTGGTTTAGTATTAATTAATATATTATTTCAATTATAAGACTTTAGAATTATAGAAACCCAAGCTTTTTTTTATAAGATAAGAACTATACTAATATTTAGACAACAATTCAATAAGACCAAGAGACAATCTCTGATTTCAAAACCACAATGCTTCCACAACTTATTTAAAATACCAAACAAGTCAATAGTCTTATTATTAGGTAAATTTTTTATTATTTAAGTTAACAACTTCAAGCTAATTGGTTTTATAACCTTAAAAAATGTTTTATTTTTAATATAATTTAAGAACATATATTGCTAAAACCAAAGAAGTGATATTATCTCAGATATCAATCTCTTTCTAATCTAATTTTTTACTATTTTAGGTTTTAAAATCAACTTTTTATTAATCACCAAATAATTTAAAACTATTTTTTGAAAAAGTCTCTCTAAAATATTTCAAATTATATAACTTTTGTTTGTACAAAAGTTTTTTATTTTTCTATCAATAGCACTCTTAATTACAGTTGTCTTTATAGTTTTAAATTCTTGATATTTAAACACCCAATACTTTTTCTTAACTTTTAATAAATAAAGGAAAATCTCTTTATTTTTTGTCTCATTTTTGATTAAAGAAAACAATCCAATAAAATTACTAATATTCAATCTTAATCAAACTTACTTAAAGCAATTAAACTTAACAGTATTTTTTGAAGAAAAAACTCTAACAATTTTTAAAATTAAAATTTTTAATTTGTGGAATTGAGAAGACTGCTTGTTTTTAAAATTACCAAAATTTTTGAACCAATTTTTAAAGAAAATTTTATCCATCAACTTGACTTTTATTATTCTTAGAAAATTTTATATTATGTCTAAATTACTATGTTTTTTTGCATTTTAAAACTTAAAGAGCATACAAGATATCTTTTTTGACAAGCATTTTTTAAATTAAGCCCACTTTGTATTATCAATATTTTTAAAATTAAACTTTCATCAATTTTTATTGGCATACCTTTAGACTGTATCCAAATATTTGTTTAAAAGACTATTTAAACTGATAAAAACTACAACAGCCAAATAATTAGTATTTAAAAAAGCAAACACATTACTGATTTTTTATTTAACTACAATTGTTAAAAAATGTTCATTAACAAAAACACAGTCAATAGTTTTTTTTATATTTCTTAAATTGCTTTACATTAGAATTTTGACAAATAAGTTACTTAACAGAAAATTGTACAAATCCAAATTCAAAAATTTCTTAAAACTTACACTTCTTTTTAAATTATTTTTATTGAAATTACCTCCTAGTATTATATAAAAACTTGAATTAATTGTCTTAACAATAAAAGAGTTTATCTTAGATATTTAATCAAATTACATACCAAATAATATACTAGCATAAAAGCCCAAAATTATTATTAAAACTTTATTGCCAAATAAAAAACAAATTAAGAGTAGATAATTTGGAATCTCAAAAACTTTATAAATATGATAAATGAGCATATTATCTATTAATATTGTCATATTAAAACCCAAGTAACTAAAATCTAAACCAGTCACAAATATTTTTAAGTCAGAAAATTTGTTTTTTATCCAAGATCTGTGTTGTTTTTTTAGTTTTGTTTCAGTCAAAAAAGAAATAAATTAATAAAATTATTATGCTACTTAATAATGTTCTTTTGTTTAGCCAAATTGTTCATATCTTTAATATTATATATAGCAATTTTTCAAAAAAAATTGCTTATTAAGATAAAATATATAGTAAAAGACTTAAACTAATCCACAACTAATTTAATCTCTTTAAAATTAAACTTATAAAGATTTTAAAAGCAACTATTTTTAATTTCAAGCCATTTATCTTAATGGTTAAAATTTTTGAGCTACTTAAATCCAAATTTAATATTTCATTTTTGCAATTGAAAAAAAAAAGAGATAATACTAATAAATTATTTAAAATCATGTCTAAATTTACTTTTAAATTCAATATTACAAAAGCAGTTGAAGGAAAAAATTGAAAAACAGATATTAGGAGCATTAAATTTAAATTGCTTAGTTTTTACATAATACTAAACATTTAATCAGCCAAAAACTCTAAAAAACATTCTAATAAGACCAAATAAACACCAATAGACAAATTGTTTTGAATAAAAAAAGACTTTCATCAACATATAAAGTACTAAAAAAAATAATCTAGATCTAAAACTAATGCCAATACTATTAAAAAAAACAATAAATAAAACCACTTGTGCTTATAATTTGCTATCAATAACAGCAGAACAAGAAATAAAAATGTTTTATTTCATGTATAATCTGGTTAATTGAAGATAATTCTTATCTAATACAACTTTTTTATAAGTTTTAAAAGAAAAATAAACAAAAGCACCAGAAATATTATACTCTAAAATCAAATATTCAAAATGCTCATATTTTTTACAATAAACCCAATTTAATCTAGCCCAAAAGAGCTTTTTATTACCAAAAACAGGCTTAATACAAAAAGCAGATTTTAGATTCTTCTTAGTACTAAAACCAATTACAGTACAGCAAATTTTATTATTAGTTTTAAATAACTAATTAATAATACATATTTTTTTACCAGTCTTTTTTAACAAAGTATTAAAATTATGAGCAATTATTTTTACAGATAAAATAAACAGAAATATTCTAAACTAATTTTTTAACATTTAAGTATCACAATTTTTTACAGTCTTGATTATATATACTGAATCTTTTTCAATTAAAAATAACTACTAAAAAGTTAATATATTAGCTTAACTTGATTTAGCAAATTCTATTATAGTTTTTTGTTACAGTTTAATAAGTTGTATTTTAATTAATATTATTTAATCACACTTGGCTACTATGATAACAATTATTTTTTTAACATGTTTATGAAAATTTTTTTAATTATTATAGTTTAATCTGAATGCATTTTTTGTTTTTTGAGATTTTTGTTTATGATAATTTTTTTTTTTTAGCCAATAATGTGGCTTTTTTCATACTCTCTTTTGATATAAATATAGATTTAATGATTTTTTCAAATTTTAAGGGAGCAATAACTCTTCCAAAATTATTAATTAATGAAAAAATTTTCTTGATAAGTTGAATTTTTATTATTATTAATTTGTTTTTTATAGCTAAAAGATTAATATTTAAGACAAAAAATTTCCTAACAGACACTTTTATTAAAATTTTTACAATTTTAAGATTAATCTATTTTCTGTTTAATAAAATATTAAGAGGAGATAAGAGAGATCCATTTTTTTTTTCTATATTGAAATCAAAAGAACTAAAGAGAAAGCCACAAATTATACTAAAAATTATTCTATTGGTTTTAAAAGTAGTAGCAACTGAATCAAGAAAAAACTTATTACTAATATCAGTCATAAATTTACTGTCTTTATTATTACTAGATTTACTATTTATATTTAAAGACATACTATTACTAAAGTCAGATTTGACCAAAAAAATATCTTTTTTATTACCAAAATGCTTGATATTATTATAGTTAAAACTTATAGTTTTTATTAATTATTATTATATGTATTAGCCACTAATATTATATAATTAGCCACCCTATTTTTAGATAGTAATTATTAACTTGATTAATAATTTGATCATTGATCTGATTATTAATTTGATTATTGATCTGATTATTAATTACCTTTAATAGCTATATAAGCAATAAGTTTTTTAACTATAGAATAACATAATAGAATATAAGAAATAAAAGACATAAAATAACAACTATTATTTTAATCTTTTTTATATTGCTTATTTTTTTTTTTACTTTCAAGTATTTAAATATTTTGAAATAAAAGATTACTTATTGGCATTTACCTACCTTTTTTCTGACTTGTATAATTGTAATATTTGAAAATTATTAAATAAAATATAACTAAAAAATACATCTAATATTTGATATCAAATTTTAAGAACACCAATATAAGACATAGAATTATATCAGTATGTTATCATATCTTAACAATATAGACTATTCCTCTACCTTCAAATTTTCTGGTTATTCTTTGAAAAGAATAGTGATTGAGATATTTTATGAAACTGATCTTGTACATTAAATTTATACTTATTCAATTTGCTTTTTGAAGTTAAATTTTTTTTGATCCATTCCATTATTATACAATTTTGTTCTCTCTTGTTATCTATTAACTTGTTACTTTAACTTATAATATAAAAGTAATGTTTTTTGTAAGGTTGTCAAAATTTACTTTATTTTTATTATATGAGTGATTATTTATACCTGCTATAACAATTAGAAGAATATTTTACAGCACACAACAGAAATAATCTAGATTTTATTGAACTCAATTCTTTGTTCTTCTGTTTAATTTGTTTTTTTATTAAAAAACAATTCAATAAACAATTCCAAGATTTTTGGAATTGGTTCCTAAATAAACATTTAGCTAAAATTTATATAGCCTATACAATCTATTTCTTTAATTAAGTTTACTTTAAAGAAGCTCTTGAAAAAAAAAACAACAATATCAATTAGCTCTTATACTCAACAATTTTTGAATAACAACTCCTTGATTTTGAATATCTAAATTACTAAGTTTATATTTGGATTGCTGTCTATTAGTTAGCTAAAACTCTTTTTAAAACAGAAAAAAAAATTATTAAACTGTTTCTATTTTTAATTTCTTTTCAAATGAATTAGATCATTCTATACAAACAGCTGCTTTTAAACCAATGGCTGTTGACTCCATACAAACAAACATTTTGGCTGCCTTTTAAGATATACAAACTGTTTTAAGGCAAAGAAACAATATTTTACTACCATTATTCAGAAGTAATATATAAGATTCAATTAAATAATTAGACAACTTTGAAAAAACAGTCACAGCCAACTAATATGATGCTAATTACAAGTTTCAAATTGTTGATAGATATCTTTAAGACTTTTTTGCTACTTGGTTTTTACAAAAAACCAATACTAATGTTCAGCAAAGAATTATTAAATAGACACCAGTAAATATTAAAAAAGACAATATCTTCTTTATTATTTGGTTTAAAAACAAATTCAAAACTCTTATTTTAATTTTTAAATAATATATATAACTAAAAAAAAATTTAAAATTCTGGTAAAATTGTAATTGAATATGTTAAAGCAATCAGAAAATTAATCAAGTAAGTAAACTTTAGAAAAAATTAAACAGAAGAACAAAAAATTTATTTTTTTACAAAAGAATTAGAAACTGATTTTTCATATGTTTTTTGGCCTCTTTTGGCTCTAAAAGATAATTTCATAATGAATATGACTATTAAACTTGTTCAGAAAATAGAAAACAATCAAAAAATACATCTGAAATTCACTTTACCAGTTTTTGCTTCTGCTTTTATTTTGGCTTCTGCTTTTCAAATGGCTATTACTTTTTTTGTTACTTAGACTTAAGATTTAAATGAACAATTAATAAACAGATTTACAGTTAATTTTGTCTGACTATTAAAGTTTTTGGCATAAGCAGTTAAAGATAATTAACAACAACAAAAATTCAGATTTGAATTATACTTTAATTAGTTTTAGTAATTTTTTTATTAAAGACAGCAAAATTATGGTTTACTTGTATGCTATTATTATGAATTAACTAAACATTTTTCAAGAAATTGTAATAATTTTTCATTTTCTTTTTTAGCTTTTAGAAACAATAATACTTAAAATAACAGACTTAATAACAATAATATTCTTAATTAAAGACTTAATTATGTTAACATTAATTTTTTTAGAAAAAATTTTTTAGTTAAAGTCACTGTTTATTAGTTTTTAAACTAATAGGTATATTTCCAAAAAATGAAAATACAAGCCAATTAAAAAAAAATCTTTTTTATCCTTTTAATCTAATTGATAATAATCATAATATAAATAAACTGACAATCAATCTTTCTGATTTAACAAAAAATAAAATAAAAGTCAAGATTAATTTTGTCTTAGATTTTAATAAAGCTTCTATATTAATTATCAATAACAATAAATCATTAAAAACTAAAGTTTTTAAAAATTCTCTAAAATTAAAATCCCCAAAAATTATACAAAAATTTGAATTCTATTCTGTTGTCAAAAATCTTATGGAAACTTTTATACATATTACTTTTGGCTAATTAATAACCTATTTACAGTTTAAAAAAAAAATTTACAATCCTTAATTTCAAAAAAAAAACACCAAAAATCATCAAATGCTTTTATCAAACTAGATTTATTAACAATAGCAATGTTATTTTTTTAATTTACAAAGCCCAAATGGCTAGTTATTTTATTGATCTGATTCTAGATAGTAAATTATTTGTTAATATTATTGCCAAATATTTCTTTGAAGCTATTGGTAAAAAAATTGATGAATCTTTAATTTGTTCTATGACTAATGTACATAGAGATAAAAAAAAAATCTGGGTATTGTCAAAGCTGTTCCTATTCACATTAATAGTATTAGCATTAAAACTAATAAGAAAGTATCTAAAACCAAGAAATATACTATAATTATTGGCAATAAATGGCTTAAAAAAACCAAAGCTTTATTTGATTATAAATTATGTAAATTAACTATTAAATATGGTAAAAAGTCTATTATAGTTAAGTGTTATTATTAAACAACTTCTTTAGTACACAAGCAAAGCCCAGAAAAAAACAATCAGATAAATCAAATAATGAAAAAAGTAATGAAAAAAAACAAAAAAAAACTGTCAAACTTGTTTATATTATTTTTATCAACAATAACAAGTTACTAGACAATATTAAAGCTGACAAAAAAGAAATCATTATAAATTACAAACTAATCTGCTGGTTTTACTATAATATCTTTAAAAAAATCTTTGACAAAAAGTCTGGCAAAAAAGCCAAATACAGTTATTAGTAATATAATTCTTATGTCTATTGCTAATGCAATAAACTATTGAATTCTTCTAATAATAAATACAAGTCTTGCTTAATCTATTACAAAGATTAAAAACTAATCAGCTTAATACCAAGAGAAAAAATAAAAAATACAAAATTTTTTTGAAAATAAATCACCTAAAATTTAATCACTAGTTATAGAACAAAAAAAAATCTTTTTAAAAGAAAAAAAAAGAAAAATTAAATATTTGTTAGTTAAAAACAGCCTAGTTATTTCAAAAGAAGATAATATTTCTAGATATATTTATGTAATACAACATATTATTACTATTAAAAAAACTTATTCTATCTATTTAAAGTCTTATTAATTCAATTAATACAATAACAAATTTATCAAAAAAAAATAAACTGGATGAAAAATCTTAGATTTATACAAAAAACCAAGAGCAAATGGGCTTTTTTAGTTGTAGTAATATCCAAAAAAAATAGAATTCTATGCTTTTGTGTCAACTACTGCCAATTAAATACCATTACTAAAAGAGATATATACATATTTTTAAGATTAATGCAATATTAAATCAATTCAATAGTGCTGTTTTTTTCTTAACTATTAATCTAACTGCTAGATTTTGACAAGTAAAGATGGATCTAGAAAGCAGAAAAAAAACTGTTTTTATTACCAAATATGATACATATAAATTTACAGTTATGTCTTTTGGTTTCATCAATACTCTTTTTATCTTTTAATGTTTTATAGATAAAGTATTTGAATCAATCAAAAAAAACTTTGTTTTATCTTAATTAATTATTCAAAAAAACTCTCAATTATTACTGAAGCATACATCAACAAAAAGTTTTTGAAACCTTAAAAAAAAACTAATTATTGAACCAATTCTTATATAATCTAATCTAAACCAACTTTTTATCCTTCATATTAATACATTTGGCTTTAAATTTGGTGCTGTTTTCTCCCAAAAAAATAAAAATAATAAAGAGCATATTATAGCTTATGCCAACCAACCACTTTCCTCAACAGAATAAAACTACTCAATTATTAAACAGAAATATCTAGCAGTAGTATAAGTTACCAATTATTAGAATAAATATCTTCTTAGTGCCAAATTTTTGGTAGTAATAGATTATCAAGCTTTGATTTAGCTATATAAAAAAAAAGCTGAAATACAAATAAATAATTTGCTAAATACTTCATCTAAATGAATTTGATTATAATATACAATATTGTAAAAGAGCTTACTATCAAAATGTTGATGTTTTCTCTAAACTTACTATCAAATGATAATACAATCTTTTTAAACCAAACCAACTTAATTATTAGTAACTTCTTTTTAAAACAAATATAATTATGAACTTAAACAATTACTCTGTTTTAATAAAATTTTTGAATAAAAGACAATACTTATCAGACTATACTCAATAATAAAAAAAACATTTGCAAAAACAATTAAATTTTTATTTGATTTGTCAAAACCAATTCTACAAAAGAAATAA
This sequence comes from Geosiphon pyriformis, assembly GCA_016748015.1. Classification (NCBI taxonomy): domain Eukaryota; kingdom Fungi; phylum Glomeromycota; class Glomeromycetes; order Archaeosporales; family Geosiphonaceae; genus Geosiphon; species Geosiphon pyriformis. The sequence goes on along the minus strand of JAAOMT010000128.1, from coordinate 2,645,112 downwards.
AAAAAATTCTAATTATCCTTAGAAAGTCATCAGATTTAAAAAATAAAAAATTGTAATCTACAACATGTATACTGATTTTTTAGCTAAACACTTTAAAAAGACTAAAAATATTCAGAAAACTCTAGCTCACTATTATTGGCTTACTTTGAAAAAAGACATTGTTAAATATATTAAAACCTATAATATCTGCCAAAAAAGAAAAAAACCCAATCAAAAAGAAGATACTCATCCAATTATTATTGGCCAATTCTTTAACAAAATTAATATAAATATTGTTGGATTTTTAACAATAACTCCAAATAACAACAGATATATTATTACAGCTATTAATTATTTTACAAAGTAAATAAAAGCAAAAGTTACTCCAAATTAAATAACAGTCTCTATTGCCAATTTTATTTATAAAAATATTATTTGTTGTCATGATTGTCTTAAAAAACTTTTATTTAATAAAGAAAAAACTTTTCTTAATACATTAATTGAAAAACTTTGTAAAAAAATAGAAATATGTCACAAACTTTTTTATCTGCTCTATAGACAAATAACAACACTACTAATAAAAATTAACATTAAAACAATATTCTTTGAAAAAATTACAATAGAAAATTATAAAAACATTTTACAAAAAAAACTTGATACTATTTTTAACTTGTTGGTAAAAGCACAAATAATTGTTTTTAAAAAAATAAAACAGTTTTAAAAAAAGCTTAAAAAGAAAAAGATCTATAAAATATTTTCTTTAAATATTGATAACTTAGTTTTAGAATACCATTCAGACAGAAACAATGTCTATAATAATAAATTCTTTAATTGATAAAAAAAACTTTTTATAATCAACCAAGTTTTGAATAATAGTTCTTATATTTTATAAGATCAATATGGAACAATTTTTAATAATTATTTTATTTATAGTATGCAATTTAAGAAATATTACAAATAACTTAATTGGTATCTGTTGTAATAATACTAATCCAAATAATTAGTAAAAATCAGATATAAATAAATGCATTATTCTCAAAACAAAGATATTTTCAATCAATATAAACAATTATTTCCTAAATTAAAATATTCAAAATACTTTTTATAAATATTGGATTAAAAATTATTCAAATACTATTTTGATCATTAAAAAACAGATCATTATAATTGATAACAGTAGAACTTATACTATTATTAGACTAAAAAGAGCCACTACTAAAAGAGAAAGAATTAGTAACAAAATAGATAAGTATTTGCTAAAAAGCATAACAGCAGCAATACTTATATCTTCCATTACAATTGGAAAAACAATTAAAAAAATCTTGTTCATAGACAAAAACTTATTATATAGAAGACAACTAAAGCTCTATAATCATCTTGATAAAATTATAGAAGACATAAAACTTATAAAGAAAACAATTTTAGAGATACAAGTAAAAATTTTGGACATTATGCAATTAGATGTCCCAAGAATTTTAATTATTGCTAAAAGAGCCAGAACTTTTATATAAAAATTTGATCTTTTGAATACAAACCTTATTTTATTTTAGGTATTATATATTTTATTCACAAAAAACTTCAACAAACTAGTTATGAGTTAGATAAAATCTTTTAATTAGATTATTTCATAAATAGTTTAATTTTGCCAGAGCTTAATCTTTTTAAAAAGAATAATATTATAGTTAAAATTCATAATTTTTATTAATTATTGCATATATTAACTATTAATATTATATAATTAGCCATTCTATTTTTAAATAATAATTTTTGACTTAATCAATAACTTAATTATTAATCTGATTATTGATTTGGTTATTGACTACTTTCAATAACTATATAAACAATAAATCTCTTAACTGTAAAATAACATAATCAAATATAAGAAATAAAAGAAATAAAATAACAACTATTATCTCAATTCTTCTTATATTGCTTATTTTTAAGTATTTGAAGATCTTAAAATAAAAAATTATTTGTTGGTATTTACTTATTTTTTTTTTTGACTTATATAATTGTAACATTTGAAGATTATTGAATAAAACATGATTGAAAAGTATATTTAATACCTGATATTAAATTTTAAAAGTGCTAATATAAGACATAGAATTATATTAGTGTTTTATTATTTGTTAATAGTATAGACTATTTTTCTATCTTCAGATTTTTTGGTTATTCTTTGAAAAGAATAGTAACTAAAATATTTTATGAGACTGATCTTGTATATTAAATTTATACTTATTTATTTCACTTTTTGAAGTTAAATTTTTTTTAATATATTTTATCACTATATAATTTTTTCTTTTTTGTTATTTGTTAGTTTATTACTCCAACTCATAAAAATATTATTGAGAATAATCTTCTTTTTTTGAAAAAAAAAGCCACCAACAGAATCATAAAAAGTCTCTTTAAATGCTTTTTTTTAGACATACTACTACTTGAAGCAGTTTTTAATTTCATAACAAAAGAGTTATTAGTTAAAGAAATATTAAAAAAATATAACAAAAAAAATAAAAAAAACTTTTTTTCTGAAAAAATATGTTCTTTAGAGAATTTGAAACATAAAAAAAAAAGAAGTTTTTTTTATTTTTAATAAATATTTTAAGATTGCAATTAGTTAATAATCGAAATAAACTTAACAAAAATAAAAAAACCCAAAAATTTGGTTTAATTAAATAATTTATAATTTTTATTTGTTTAAAAGAATTAAAAAATTCAATATTATTTTTACAATTTTAACAACTGTTTTATTATATTAATTAAACAATTTAAAATCAGAATTATTTATAGTAATATTTTTTAACAAGAATTATTATAAAAAGTTTTAAATTTTACAGCAATTATTGAATATTTATTTCTAAAATTTAATTTAATTTTTACTACTAAAAATTATTATGTTATTAAAAAGTTATCTCGAATTAACATAAAACAATTAAAACCACAGCAACAAAAACAACTTAAATAGCTTATTACAAAATATATAAACATGTTTATCAAAAACAACAATGATTTTAAAAAAACTAATTTGGTTTAATATTAAAAAGTTTAAATATTTTTTAATATTAGATTTAAAAATAAATATTAAAAAGTTATAATAGATTTTAAAAACTTTTTAAAAACAGTTTTTATAATTTAAGAAAAAAATTATAATATTTTTTGAATTATGTAATACATCAATAATATTTTAATAATTTATGAATATTATTTATGCTAAATTTTTATAAAAGTTATTTATGCTAAATTTTTATAAAAATTAATAATCGTTTATTTTAATAACACTAATATTTATTTGCTATCTTTTAAAACTTATTTAGTTTATTTATAAAAAGTTTTTTAATAATTGTAAAAAACAAAATTAAAATTAAACATTAAAAAATATTACTTCAAAAAAACAAGTTTGGTTTTTCTTGATTATATTATTAATAAAAATGAAATTAAAAATTAATATATCAAGAATTTTAAAATTTCTTAAAATATTATCAAATTAAAAAAATTTTACAAAATTAATATCTTATTATAAAAATTTTATTAAAAAATTTTCAGAAATTGTCAAACCACTTAATTATCTAATTAACAAAAATATTAAATACCAATAAATTTTAAAACAACAAAATATTTTTAATATTTTTAAAAAAAATTAACAACTACATTAATCTTGACTTATTTAGATTTTAATAAAAAATTTTAACTAGTTACTAATATTTTATATACAGTTTTTATTGTTATTTTATTTCAATTAAATAACAATAACAATAAAAAAATAATTACTTATATTAATAGAATATTAAAACTAACAAAATAAAATTATTTTACTACAAAATTGAAAACAATTATTATAATCTAAGCTTTTTACTATTTTAATTTATATCTTAACTTCAAAAAATTTGATATTATTAATAATAATATTAGACTTAAATAGTATTACTAATCGAAATTTAAGATATTAATTAGCATAAAATTATTTTTATAATTTCTATTATTAATTAATATATAATTTTTTAATTTATTATTTATTATCTTATTAAATTATTTGAGTTATTATTCAATTAATTTAATTTGTACAAAATACAAATATAACCAAATTAAATAATTAGATTATATAATATACCAAACTATATAACATTTAGAATTTGTCAAAATATTTAATAATTAAATAAAATATTTATCAAAATAATCTATAGTTTACAAAAATAACTTGTAGTTTAATAAAATATATCTTTAGTTTACCCAAATATTAGAAAAAAAAAGTGTTAGATCATAGAATAAAAAAAAGTTTTTTCTTTAAAAAAATATATTTTAATTTAAAATTATTATCTACCAAATATCTTTTCTTAGAAAATTTTTTTTTACAAATTAATTCTAATAAAACTTACTTAAAAAACATAAAATTTTTAATTATTATTGTTTTAAAATTAATTATTTTATATTAATATTTTGAAATTAATTAGAAAAAAAAATTTTTTCTTTTTTTTGTTCTAAATTTTAAAAAAAGTTTTTTTCAGTGTCTATTACAATATATTTTATTATTTTTCAAGAAACAAATCTTTTTGTTGTTAAATTAACTATTATTATAAATAATTCTGTGCTTAAAAGAAGATTAACAAGAGTTTTGGCTTTAAGTTTGGTTAGTAAAAGTCTGATTCAATATTAAAAAGTGTCTTTGAATAATGTTAAGAATTTAAAATATAAAATAGATATGAAATTTGAAAAAATTAAGCAAGTAATTGGGCAGTTTAGTAGAATAAATACAGCTAAAGAAATGCTAGCAGTTTTTTCTGTTAATAATAATATTGATTATAAAGTTAGTAATAAGAATGAGAACTACTTTAACTTAAATATAAATACCCTAAAAGCCAAAAAAATTAATATTAGTAAAATAATTGGCTCTTCTATTAAAACATTAGGATACAGTTCAAATAATAATAAAGTTTTGCTTTCTTTTTATCTTTTAATGTTTTTAAATAGAAAATAAATTAATTTAAAAATTACTAAAACTTAAGTAAAGATATTTGTTAAGAAATTTTTTGTATTGAACATTAATTTTTTAGCTATAGAAAACAAATCAGCAATGACAAAAACTCAGATGATTAAAAAAATTTTTTCAGTAATTAATGGTTTTAAAAAGATTATTACTCTCTCAAAATTTGATAAAATTATTAAATTCATGTTTACATCAAAAAAAAGCATGAATAAAACTGTATTATTAGCTGAAAAAAAAGACATTAAGATAAACAACAATCTCAAAAAACAAAAAATATGATTAGATTAAACTGTGATAATTAAAAAAATTCTTATGGATATGTTAAAAGAGATAATTATTGTTGTAGTAATCAAGTTTAAACAAATTGCATTAATTTAATTACAATTAATTAGTCTATAACAGAAAGTTGTAATGAAATTTGTCAAATTAAGTCAGACTAATTAGTTGACATCAAAATAATTATTCTTAATTAGAAAAAATTCAGTGCATATGACCAAATCTATTAGAAATTATAATATATAAATGTCAAAAAATTAGTCTAGAGCACTTTTGTTTACTTTATCAATAGGAACAACTGTTCATAATTTTGGTGTTTTATTGGAAAGAGCTGGTAAAAAAACTTGTGTTATAAATTGTTTATTTACAACTAACAATAAAACATACTATATTGTATTTGGTTTTGAAACAGAAAATAAATTAGAATTTGCTTTTTATACAGAGTTAATTTTAAGTAATATAAAATTTTCTTGAGTTAAATTGAATCTGATTTGATGTAAAAAATGTAAGTGTTTTAAGTATTTTGCTTTTGAATATAATGTCTCTAATATATTTGTTTCTTTATTTTTAAAAATATTTAAAAAGTTTATATTAAATAAAAATTATCTTTAACTAGTCAAATTATATGTTAAGAAAAACATTTTTATATCTTGTTTTGCTGCTTTTAATAACAAGTTATAAGCTCAGATAGTCTTGTTGGCTTTTGTTTTTAACAATGTACACTATAGTTTTGGTTTTAGGTCTTTTTTTTCTAGTGTTCTATGTAATAATAAAGCTTTTTTTGTTTTGCTAGATAATTTTTCTATTTGTGTTTGCTTGGTCTTTTTGAAATGCTTTTTAAAACTGCTGGCTGATTAAGTATTTAATATTATGTATAGGCTAAATAATATGAATCTGGTGCTATTGATTTTTTCTCTTTTCTTTCAAATCTTAGCTAATTTATTGGTTTTTAATTTAAAATTAAATTCAAACATGATTTTAAACAACTTATAAGTGTTATTTTTTTTTTTTTGGCAATTAATGAGATTTTGGTGTTAAATCTAAGCAGTTATAAAGTTTTAACTATTAAAATGAACAGTTTAAAATTAAAATTAATGGCTTTTGAAGTATTTATCAATTCAATTCTAGTAAAATTAGATTATTTGTGTATTAATTCAGATTTTTTGGCACATTTTTTGCTTTAATAAGTGATTTTGTTTAGAAAATAGCTATGTGTAATATTAGAGATATAAACAATTTAGTTAAATAAAAAAATAAGTTTTTTGGTATGAAGGTTTTTGTGTCAGATCTAAATTTTGGCTATTTGGATTTGAGTATAGCAATAATAATAAATAATATATTTGTTTGGTATATATATAAAGTGTTAAAAATTTTTGGTTGTTTTTTGTTAATTTATTTTTTGTTTAGTAACAAGTTTTTGGTTATAATCTTAAATATCTATACTGGTGTATTAATAGGTATGTATTTTGGTTAGGCCAATAAGTTAAATACTTTTATTGCCAGAGCAGTTAACTATAGTTTTTATATAATATTAAAAAATGATTTTAATAAGAGTAAAACATAAAAAAATATTAGTTTTAAGAAATGTTTTGATTTGAATCTATGCAAATTATTTTTTAAAAGATCTATTATAAAGTTCTTAACTTAAAGTAATTCAAAAAATGTTAATAGAACTATTAATTATATTCTTATTAGTGATTATCTTGTATCAGTTATTATTAGTCAAGAAGTTTCTAATGTGTTCAAGTTTTTTAATACTAATTATAAAACAATCTTAATTTTTTTAAGTTTGAGTGGTCTTTTGAATATTCATTTGAACACTGTATACAAGCAAACTAATTGAAATTATTAAAAATTTAAAATAAAAAATGCTAATATAGTAAAGTAAATACACTTTAAAGAATACTTATTTTTGGATCTGTTTTTGGTTTTTAGTATTTTTCAAAACACAAAAGATTAGTATGATTTAAATATAATATAAAAAATTTTAAAAAAATTGATAGTAAAATTAGCAAAAAAAATCTTCTCTAAATGTTAATACAATAAGTTTAATGCTTTAAGAAATAAGCAATTTTTTAAATTTTTTAGATTAAAGATTCTGGTTGTTAAAATTGTTAATACTTTTTTTTGAATAATAATTTTAGATTTGGTTATCTTATAAAAATATGATTGAGAATTAACAACATCAAAGCTTTTAGTGTGTGGTCTCTGTTTAAGTACAGAGAAAAGTTGAAAAAAATTCTTTAGCAATTATCTAAAACTAAGAAAAATTATCATATTTTGAAACTTAAGAAGTTGAATTTTATCAAGACTATATTTATTAAGAAAGTTATTAATAAAAAGATAAAAAGTTTTTGTACAGATAAGAACAACATGATTTAGAGTATTTTAGAATGGTCTTTTCAAAAGATAATACTTAATTATTTGATAGTTAGAAATAAGTTAGTTCTAAAGCCAAATAAGATAAAGCATAAAATAAATAATGTTATAAAGAGTTGAACTAAAAAGCATCTTGTATTGTTAACTTTGTTAGATCTCTGATTATACTAGTATGTATTACTAAATTATGTAAATAATAAGACTTTTTCTAAAATCATGGATAAAATTAGCATTACTAAATTAGAATATATAATTAGATGTCTTTTTAATAACAAAGCTACTGATTTTTTTAGTATTCTAAATAAGCTATAAAAACATTGTAGTAATAATATTTTGAGATATTTATTAGATCTGCTAAATAGTTGCTTAATTTTAGTCAGTTTTTGTTTTTTGGAGAAGAACTTAGGTGTTGATGATTTCTTAACTATATAATTAAAAAGAAATATTAACAAATATTAGACCAATTGTATTAATTAAGACAGCAAAAAAAATTTTGTTAAAAATTTTATTAGATCATATTTTTTTTGTTTATAGTAAGTTTAATATACTTTGTAAAAACAATTTCTTTATGTTTAAAAATACTTTTATACAAACTTTTGTTTATGCAGTAATGTTTATTATTAAAAATACTTTGAAAAAAAAACATATAGCTGGTTTTGTAAAATATGTATAAGGCTTATAATTTTGTTGATTAAATTTATTTGTGGCAAAGTTTGAAGTAAATAAAAATATATAAAAGATTTATCAAGTTTTTTGGCAATTTGTATAGAGATAGAATTAACAAAATAATAATAGATTTTGAGCTTTCAGATAAATACAGAATACACAATGGTTTGGATTAAAATGAAGTTTTTTTTGTTTTTTTTTTAAAGATATTTTATAATTTTTTATTATATAAGATTAAGAAACATAAATATTTGTGCAGCTATTAATTTAATACTAAGTTTGTTGCCAAAACTAAAAAAATAAAAAGCAGTCCAAACAAAACTTTTTTTTTCTCAATAAATGCTTTTGTAAATAATACAATTTAGATAAAAAATATTATGTTTTTATGCAATATATTTTGAATATTGCCAGTAAGTTTTTTTTTGTTTTAATTAATAATAAAAAGATAGTGGCTATTCTTATTAATCAAAAAATTAGAATTGTATCTTTTTCTATTAGTAAAATGCTGATTATTATAGTAAAAAAAAGCAAATTTTACAGATATCTGAATATTTATTTGTTTACTAAAAACTTATCTAAGCCAAATATGATTAAAATATATTTGGATATCAAACTTTTTGCTAATATAGTATTAAAAAAGTCTTATTAGATAAGCAATTTTTTTATTTGGTGTTTACAGTATTATAATTAATAGTTAATTATTAAACACAATTTAGTTTTGTTTCAAAAAGTATTTGTGTTAAATAAAATACTTTAATAAAAAAAAGCTTAAAACCAAAGCCAATCTACTAAAAAAATTTTTCAATAAATTATTGTATTACTCTTTTTTATATGATTTAAAGTTTTTTAAACAAGTGCAAATAGTAAAAAAAACTATATTAGTAATTGTTTTTTCTAATACTAATAATGTTTTTGAATTTGCAAATATTGTGATAAATGTTTATAGATCTACTGCAGTTTTTTGTAAAATTAAGAATTAGTTTTGTTAATAAGTTTTTTGCAAATGTAATAAAAAATTTTTGAACAATAAAATCTCTTTGATTAATAATTTGTTTAATGTTTTTTGTAGTTTTGGCAAATTTTTAATATCTGTTATTTTAGAAGTCTTTTGTTTTTATAATATGATTAAATCTTTAAAACATTTTAGTATAACTTTTAGTAAAAAGTTGTTGGATAGACATAGAATAGTTATAAATTAAAAGATATTTTGTTATTAGAAAAAATTAAATCCAAAAGATCTAGTGCCTTATTAATTTAAAATTACTTTTAAGTTTATAATTAATTTTGGGTTCAGGTCTTTAAATATGTCTTTTATTTTTTGTTTCTATAATGTTTTAGTTTTAAATAATTTCTTGTCTGTTCAGAATAATTTACATGAGATCTGATTTGAAAGCTTTTTGGCTTATACAGATGAATTATTAATAGATTATAGTTCTCTGTTTATGGTTTGTAAAATAGCAGTTTATTTTCCAAATATTATATTGAATATTAGAATAAAAATACAAAGTTTGGTTTTTTTGACAATGACTAAGTTACAAATAATTATTTTAGCTTTGGAGTATATGTCTTTAACATGCTTTTTGATTTTATATTTAGACAGTTAAGCAGTAATTAATATATGTATTTTAAATTTGGGTTCATGTTAGCCTGATTATTAAGAATATTGTTAAATAAAACAGTATTATATTGTCAATTTAATCAGAAATAAAAATATTTTAGTAAATTAAGTAAAAGTCAAAAATTATTTATGTAATATAAGCAATAATCATGCAAATATACTTACAAAAATTACTGTTCATTTGCATTTGGTTTTTTTTATTGCATTTAAGAAAAATTTATTAAGGCTAATAATTAGATTGTGTTTGGAAATATCTATTATTTTGTGTATAATATTTATAAATTAATTTGCCATGCTTGATAAAAAACTGGTTTTGATATAAAAATTATTGTTAATTTGTTTGTTTAAAGTATTTATTAGGTCTGTATTACATTAGTATAACATCTAGATTTACACATATATTTTGGATTTACAAGCAAAGTTTTAGCAAATTTATATATATATTTAATAAAAACTGTTTATAGAAAATTATTAGTTGCTATTAAGAAAAAACTTTATAATAAATATTATTTTAGTGTGCTGTATTTGTTGTATAATAAAATAAAGTTCTCTAATTATATTTTCATATTTTTAAAAGATGCTAAATTATATAAAAAAATAATACAAAAATAATTGTTTGAAGAAACAATATTTGTGTTTAATAATAAAAAAAAGACTATATTAATAGTAATTAATTTTGTTTGTAGACTTATTAAGTATTATAGAATAAAGATGTAAATTTTTAGATTTGAGTTCAAAACAGATATAGAAACTAGTAGTTTAATAAGTAATGTGAATATAATTTTTGAACTGTTTGTGTCTGTTTTATCTTGTTTATCTGATAATATAATTTAGTTGCTTGAAATTAATAAAGTTTTTACAATTAGTTTTAATTATTGTAGATTTTGTTTGTTTTTTCTGATTAAATGATAAAATTTTTGTTTATATAAATGTATAGTATGGTCTTAATTAGTTCAAGTAACTGGTCACATGTAAAAAACACATGAATCACATTTAATTAAAGTTACTTAATTTAATTTTATGTATTAAATAATAATTAGACTGCATTTATAAAACATTAATAAATAAATAAAATTAATTAATTACTAATTTTAGTAAATTATTAGTAATTTTTAGATCTGGATCCAAAATAACTTTTTTAACACATTTTTTTATTTTTTTTCTTTAATTTATTTTAATTTATTTTTTTATTTTTATTTTTTTTATATTATTAAATAGCTTACAATTGAAATTTTCTGTAAAAAAATTGATTTTTACAACAAAGTAACTACACATATTTTTGAAAAACTTACAGATAAGATTTTATTGGAAAAAATTGATTTTTACTGTAAAGTAATTATACAAATAATTAGTACAAAATTGGCTATTTTATTATAAATTTAACAGCATACATAGTTTAAGTATAAAAAGATATTTTGGAAGAAAAATTAGCTTATTGGAGATTTACTAACTTCTATTAATAGCAAAATCAATAATAAACAGCATTAATAACATCAAGAAAAAAGTAAAAAAACCTTCAGTAACATTTGGCACTTTTTTAAGAATAATATAGGAATGATTAAATCAAAGTGATGACTGTATTTGGAATAACAATTTTAGAATACTATTAGTTGATTTACACCCATTGCAAACAATAATTTGGAATCTGAGACAGAATTACAGCTTTCAAAGTTTTTTTTGTTCTCGAAAAATCCCAAGATTTATAATAACAAATATTTTTTTATTTTTGTGTCTTCAGTGTTATTTGTAATAAACTTAAAACTCATCCATAAACATGTGACATGTTTTTTTTCACAGCAAGATTGGTTTGGTCTTTTTAATTATAGTTAAATAATTAATAATGACCATGTGTAAGTTTGAAATTAACACCATATCTTGCTATTGAAAGTAATAAGCACTAGTTATACCTATTCATTTTAAATTTAAGCAAGCTTACAGCTTAGCAAAATTAATAATCGAAATTTTGGTTTCTAAAAAAGAAACTAGTCTTGAAATTTGGTTATTGAAAAAAGTTAAAATGATTCCATCATCAAAAGATTCCATCACAAATTTACCATAATGCCTTAGCATTAGCATGAATCATCCCCAAAGTTGAAATCAAGAAAATAGCATGAATTAGGTAACCTTATAAATAAACCCAGTATTCCAATTTCTTTGATTTAACTAAATAAAACAATTATACTCTTTAATTATTTTAAAACTTGAAAATGGCTTTCACCTCTTTTCAAGATATCGCTATCGTCATCTTAATCATCGCTTGCATTGGATTTTTTGCCTCTGCTTCACCTCAAAATCAAAATTCATATCCTGCTCGCAATCCTTTGGGTTTGATTCGCCGATATGAGTCCAACGTTGGAGCCGCACTAACGGCTGATAAACCTACTCTTTACAAACGCCAGGAGGGTTATGAAGATTATGAAGAGGATGGAGAAGATGAAGAAACCGATAGTGAAATTGAAGATGAGGGAATGCGGGCTTATGGTAAAAGACTCCCGAAAATTCGTTATTATCATCCTAAACCTCGGCATCATCGTCATGGTCGTCACCAGTATCACCATTAAAGATGTAAGGACACCTAATATACGGAATAATATTATATTATAGTTGAAATTTAATTTTCACTACTTGAATTTTATAAAAAAAACTGTAAGACTTACTACCTTTAATGTCATATTTGGAATTGAATTCAATATATATTGACTAATTTTATAAATCTTTATAATTTATTTGAATAAAATAAAACGGATTATATAAATATTTTTTGCCATTTGTGATTTTTCGTAAAGAATTTATGATACATATTTTCCGATAAAAATTAACCATGGTAAATTTTTTCCAATTCCGGAATATTTATTTTTTGTATGCTCAAAAACATCGGATATTCGTTAGGAAGAGAGAGATAAGAGTTTAGTGTACATGTATTTCCTTGAACATTTCATATGATGATGGGACTCAATTTCCCAATGCATCGTTCAAAATTTTCCCTTTTCAGAAAATTTTGTTTTTTTTAGCCTATCAGGGTCGAATTTTTTTCATAAGAATTCTTTGGAACATTGAAAAGAGTTTAACCGATATAATCCAACACAAAACGATAATAACTCGAAATCAAAAAGTAGCGCAAAAAGAGTTGAGATTTCACTAAAAATTTTTCAAAGTGCCATTAAAAAGCATTGTAAAAAGCGTCGGGTTTCAAATTTTCTATATCAGAAATGGTTTTAACCGAGCAAATTTTACCACTTTCTGGAATGGCATAGTATTCATATTTTGCTTTTGGGAAAATACGACCTACACTTCAATGGTGTAAACTTGGATTTTTATAAAATCATATTTCTATTCAAAATTCTTCACATTTTTTAGTTTTAATTATTAAGACCAACTGATTATCGACTAAAATTAGAACATTAATGTATTTCAGAAATATCTCAAATGACATGTCGCTATAGACGAATAGGTATATGAAAGATGAAGAAGGAATTCTTCAGATGCTTCTAAGGTACTCGAAACTGAGGAGTTATATAGGTATTTTGTCTACTTTTTTACCGGTCATGGAGGTATATATCGAATTTAATTATAGAAGAAAAGTGACTTAGATTTTTACTTTATCTTTGACTTTCTTGTAATAATCTATTTAATGTTTACTTAATCCTGTCATAATTTATCCTTAATTCACTTTTAGTTTCGCTGCACTGGCATTCAGACTTGTCCCCAAAAAAACAGTTATAATGATAAGATTTAGCTAATCAAGAATCGGGAACAAAGTTTTCTCACAAGAAATTATTCCTCAAGATTGTTGAAAAACTCATCGAGTTATTTATTAGTGCTTTTCTCAGTCAGGATATATGTCCGAGGTCCAAATAGAAAACCATTAAACTCAATGGTGGATAAAGATCCTTATTTTTGGTAATATGTTCCCAAAAATGAAATTACAAAAATATTTAAATTAGGTTACTTGGGACATAATTTTCAATACATGTAAAAAATTAATAAAAATTCAGTGACAATAAATCTGCGCTGAAATATATGACTACTTCTTTAAACTCTTAATTGATTGTAAAATGCCAGGTCAGTCAAAAAGAAAAAAAGGAAAACATTGTATTCTTCAACAAGATCCCAAGGTTTTGAATGGGACCTAAATAAATTTTCATCCTTCATTAAATTTATTTTTAATGAATAGTTTGATACTAAAAATTTCAATCGATTCACAATTTTTCTCAGGATGGCTCTTTATTAAAAGTTCTACAATCACCCATAAATTGTCCAAAATAAGGACCATAATGGTATGATATTCCGACATAATTATTCCAATTTTTTTTAGCCATATTGCAATACTAATATTGCACATTTTAACATTAGTCAGTATGTGAAAGAATTTAAATTCAAAAAATTTAAAAAATTTAAAATACCGGGTTCTCCTCAACGATAAGATGTTTTGGGTAAAATTTTTTCAAAATGTATCCTTCACATTTATAAACCTCGTAGGACATTTCAGGCAATGGTGGATTGACATTTGCACAATCACAAACCATATTTATCCAAAATTCAGTTTCTAGGTGCCAATACCCTTCAACATCACGTTCATATTTTTTGAACGTTATTCTCGGAAATTGAGGCACGTAATCATCTGCAAGTGTGATTCGATAGATCATTGAGATGGTATTGTCAACATACTCTGCGAAAATTGCATTGCCCATTCGTGGTTGACCATAAGTATATACTTCTAACCAAGTATCTTGAATTTCTGGTTGTAATTGCAGTGCAGTAAATACGGCGTAGACTTTTCAAAGAAATAATTACAATAAGTTATTATTTTAATCTTTAATGAAAATTCATTTTCATAATTTAAAATCTCACCTCCTCCTGTACCATGCCCGGTAAAAACGACTTTATAATGTTTGTATTTTTCTGATAGTAAAATTTTTAGGATTTTTTGTTCCACAACTTTCCTCGTGGACATGAAATTGTGGTAAAATATTTTATCCACTTTGGCATCTTCAACATCTAAATATTTTACAAGTTCATTTTTGCGGTCAATGTATTGATACAAATCTAATTCTTTCCCACCAAATGCCACAACTACTTCCAAGTTTTTTTCGTCTACAGATACATGGACTAAAAATCAAGTAAAGTATTTTAATATTGAGTGGTGAAATAGTAAAAGTATTATTTGCAAAAAAAAATTAGATTATTCTCACAATAAACGTTTTCACTGACTTCTCCCAAGTACAAACAATACACTTCATTAGCGTATCTCACATAGATTGCAAGTTTTCCTAGTAGGTCCTTCTCAATTACTAGACGTTTATTAGCCTCCCCATCAGCCTCAATTTGTGTTCTTTTGATAAATTTTTGTTTGGGGAAATTTTGATTTTGAGTAAAGGCTAGAAATAAAAGATTTTCTAATTTAATTTAGGTTTTTTTTGGTTTTCTTATTCATCTATATTTGTCTTAAACAAAATTTTTGATTTGGAACCTTTTGAAAAAGTTTCCTTCAAAGATACCTCATCGGTAATCTTTTTAAATTCGAAACATGATCCAAGTAATATCGCAAAAATGAAAAATATCCAAGGAATCATTCGTTTCAAAGTAGATTTTGGGTCTTTTCGTTTGGATCTCAATAAAGCCATTTTTGACATTGTTTTAAAAATAAAATATATCACTCGCTTTTAATATACCCAAAAATTTAAATAATTTCTGTAATACAAATCTTTTATCTGTGTTGCAAACTTTAATTGACATCAATATTGACATAATTACAATAACTTTCATTGTGAAAGTAAATATTCTTCGGAAATCACTGATATATTATTGTAATTAGAATTATGCGCAAATTATTATTTCCCTTCCCCCCGCCCCAAAAGAAATTCCGCTTCTAGTCAAACGAAGCTCTCAGGATTTTTCTAATTTCCCAGGCTGAATAATTTGCATCTTTAATTTCAATAGCATTGACGCGTAAAACTGGAGTTATGTCAGGCAGCAAAGAAAGATTGGAAGATCAGCTGCATCTTATTGATAATTTCGTAGACCTTCTCCAAGTTGAGATTTCTAACCGATGAATTTGCCGTGACAAAATCTTAGGTGAAATTAAAAAAATATTGATGCTAATGAAACAATTCTCGGGCTAATTTTTTAATTGCTCCTTTGGTAATATCCAAAGTATACATTCCATAAGTGATTGAGTAATTTCACACACTTTTAATGCAATATGCTTTGAATTATTAGAGGAGTGATGTATTTTAAGAATAGTTATAAGTATATTTTAAATATTCAATTGCGTAGCTCTAAACCGGCAATGATATCCTTGTGTAATTGGTAAACGTAAATGGATAAGAAAAAACTCTTTTTATAAACATAAAAGATACACTAAATACCTGAAATTTATTAATGTTCCGCAAGAACCAATCACCATACCGCCGTCCAATTTTAGACTCGGCAATGTGAATCATATCCTACATTTTGATATTAAAACTATCAGTTTTGATCAGATATTATGAAACAAAATGTTGAAAAAAAACAAATTTAATACCTTTTTTAAACAAAAATCAAGATCAGAAGTCGTGACATACTCTCCTTCTAACAAAGTTCCATTGCTCCATTTTTGCTGTCGGGATTTTTGTTTAAATATAAGCAATTGCGTCCTATATAGAGGCAAAAGAATTTCAATATCATATGATGAACATAATAAACTTAAATCAGAAGCAGACCTACCTGAGTTCCTCAGGATCGATCTCTAAAAAAGTGGCTAATTTATCTATCCCCATAGTAGTATACAATTTAAGGTACGATCTTAAAGTTGGTATTAAGATCTGGTGGCGAACTTCAGAAATGAATATTTTGGCATGATGATGTTGTGGTTCCTGGAAGTGTCGATTAACAAGGTGAATAGGGTGCCAATAGGAAAATTCTTTGTTTACGAATAGAAAACATTCACTTACGATTGACTGATTCAAACTATTTAGATCTTCGAAGTTTGGTCCGATAGGTGAAATAAATTTAGGGCATGCGTAGAAGAACAAATCTTCAAAAACTGAAATCCCTTCCTCCCTATGTGCATCATGTTGATAAAGGTTTTAAGCACCGGAAAATGATAGGCTGGTATATGAATTTTGTTCCCTGGTCTCTCATTAACTTCCGGGCTATTTTGCTCTTAGTATCTTCCCTCTCTACTAGAATCTCTAAGATGATACTAGGTAATTTCCCGTTTCTTGATGAATTCCAGAACAAACGAAAATGCTCTGAGAATCAATGAATAGATTTGGTCAACCATTTTCGTATCATCTGGAGCTTCCAGAAGAGCTGGGAAAATACCCATATCAATAAGTACAAATGAATTCGCAATGAAAGTGAGGGAAAGACCCTAATCCGGGGGTAACGGTACTGGGAAATACCCTATTTATTGTTAACTGGACCGAGAAATAACCAAGATTTCTCGCTCTAGTGCCCAGAAATTCTGATCATTTCCTAATCTTGTAAAAATAGCTATATGCGGTTGTACCCACCCTCGTTGTATTTTTGTCAAATGATCGCCATATTTTTCCCTCAAGTAAGAATGGATATTTTCGTCCAACCGAGTGGGGCAAAGAGAGATACAGATTGCCAAAAGGGCATACATTTGATCACCTTTTTTATTTATCTATTAGGGGCGGTAAATTATAAGAGTTCTCTTTTAATTTTGACGATATTTCCTATTACTAGTAAGTGTAAATCCAAAAAAAGAAATTGAAATGGTCTACCTCATCAAACTGATACGAACGGGTATGGTACATCTTAGTTCTCGCAATGAAGACAAGAACGTGAGAGAAGGCCTTTATTGCGTCCGCATATCTTCGCATCATCATATAAGAGAAGCCAACATAGTAATATGTTGTGACATGACATGCAGTAACCCGCGCAAAAAGGGCCTAATTTAAAGAAGAGTTACAACATTAATCAATATTTAAAAAAATACGATCTCGAGTTATAACATTTCGTGCCTTTTTATTTAACTCGATATTGTCCATCATCTTTAAAGCCAAAGTATAATCCCCTAGTAAGCAATGGACACGCAAGAGGCCAATGATACTAAAGTACCCTAACATTTTGTATAGAGCTCGAGAGCCGTATTCTCCTGCGGCTTCACTATTTAAATGTAAGGTTATGCAGGTTTTATACTATGAACTGAAAGCAATCCAAAGCAAAATGTAAATAATTAAAAATACATCATATCACCACCATTTTTGGTGACAAGCAACTGCTCAGTTATCTTAGACTTTGTAATCAGCGAGTACAAAACATTCAACACGCTGTAGCAACTCCAAACCTGAAATTAAATGATTAGCACTTGAATTATACCTTAAAAGGTTATGCGCAATAGAGTTTTCAAAAGTTCTTGACGATATCATACCTGAACATTTTCACGCAACAAAGAGATCTCTTCGTCTGACTTATTCTTAAGTCGATTTCGGTAATTACAAAATGATTGAAACTGATAAATGAATTCATCGATTATATCCCAAAGCCATTGGTTGGGGAGCTCTAATGCCACAGGTCCATCCGAGTCTTTTGATCAGTCAATAGGGGAAAGGTTATTGCTTGAATAATTTGTCCTCTGATTAAGAGAGATTTTAAAAGTATTTACTGAGGATATAATTGAAAAGATCACAATAATTCTCGTATGAATGAAACCGATGCTCTATGGTTGGGGTGAGCTTAGAGTATATATGACGATAATAAAGCTCGCGATATAATGTCAGAAAAACTTGATCTACAAAACCAACAAATCTTAATTCAAACACTCTTGAAGCTAACGAACAAGAGATTGAATACATGACACTGTGACTGAGGCATACCATCATTTACCAGAGGTGCAATGAAATCAGCTTTTGGCCAAGGTTGTTTCTCATAGTACTTTTCGGTCAATCGGTTAAATGAGTTCTCATATATTCCGTGCAACTCATAAACGTTATTTTCAAGGATGTTGCGGTGAAAATAAACGATAAAATTTTTAACCACATCAGGTATTTGTGCTTGAGCAGCATACTGTTGCTGAAGCTGCAGTTGCTGCACTGCAGAGGGGTCTAAAGGGGTGACATTAGTAAGACGAGTGGTAGCTAACTATAGAATATTGATTTTTCTAAAATAGAGCGCTTTTCTTAAATACCATCTTCAATTAGATCGTCATCCACAGAGTATGAATTATCGACGACCATTTGAACCTCGGTAGGTTCGAGATCCTCTTCATCCGCCTCTTCGTATTGATAAAAGCTCATATCTCCTTGAATCTTAATGAAAATTCAAAAAAGACTTGTCGTGTTATATCCATCAGGATGAATCAATAATGGATCACGTGGCCTCTTTTTCAAGGAGCTACTACTTTCTCGACCAATTATTTTTTGGGTTGATACCTCGCCTAATAATATTTCATGGCATTTTGGTTTCAAAAAGCAAAACTTTTTTCTATTTACTTCGAAGTTTTTATGAATATATCTTTTTATTGTAAACCTTTTAACGATCTCCATTATAATTTTACGATTTAAACGTAAATTATCAAAGTTTAAACAACTTTATTAAATGTATTTCCAAAATATTAACATTTCTAGTTTATTTTGCAAAAATAAAAATTATGACAAGAAATTTAATAAATAATGTTTATTTTACATACATTATTTTAAACTTTTTACAGTTCGAAATAAATTAAATCTTCTTAATAAAAAATTTTAGTTGAAGTTAAAGCTAATTTTCTTTTAATATCATAATTGGTTTATGAAACTTGCCAATTTTTCTTTAATAAAGACGGTGTTTACGACCAAATGGATTGAATTCACCTTGTATATTAAAATTTTGTTCTTTAAATGGCATATCATTGTAATAACTTTCATTAAAATCATCAACCCTATTTGTTTCTTGATCCAAATATGTATCCTCATCAAATTCGTCATCATCCTGAAAATATTCCGGCTGATAAATTTTTTATTTATTAAAATAAAATCTTGTTCAAAATCAGACCAAAAATAAATAAAATCCGAAATAATTTTTACCGATTGGGATGACAATTCATCCAGAGACCAACATGTAATATTTTGAAAATCCTGGTCTGCTGTAATATTATTACTGTTTGGAAACATTTCTCTGCCCTCCAATTGATCAAAAAGTGATATTGCTTTGTCAAGATCCAAAGAGGATTTAAAGCTACCATTTTCAATGTATTGAGACACCATTCCATTTTCCCAAGTTTCCATCAATGTTGCCGGATCCAAATTGCACGAGAACTCAAAGCCAGCATTATCAATTTCTTGATATATCTCCCCGTTTTCCAAATTGTCCATCATCAATATAACATTATCGAGGTTTGGAGAAATTTTAGAACTTTCCTTTTCAATACCTTTAGATACTTCATTCTCCAAATTGTCCATCATCAATACAACATTGTCGAGATTTGGAGAAAGTTTAGTATTTTCCTTGTTAATACCTCTAGATACTTCATTCTCCAAATTATCCATCATCGAAATTGCCTTATCAAGATCTGAGGATAATTCGGAGATGCTATTTTCAACTTCTTGAGTCACTTCCTTCGAACTGTCTATAATAGATTCTGTTTTAACAAGGCCTGAAGGTGATTTAGAGCCATCCACAGATGTCGGTGTCCCGCCTTTATCAGTAGTGATCGAAATATTGGCGTCACATTCTTCAGACCCTTCCTGCTCCGTATTTTTAGATTTCTCTAGCGAACAGGCACCTTCATGTGAATACAATTTTTTTCCTTTTTCTTTAGTAAACGAATTAGCTTTTTTGGCTTTTAATGTGTGCGATTGAACACTGGCTCCTTGGTCACTTGAATCATGCTCTCTTTTTGGGGGAAATTTTATCTCCACAAAGCTGAGATCGGGCACTCCTCTTGTTGGTACTTGTGAGGAGGTCTTTCCTTTACTGAAAATTCCAGAACAACCACCCCCCGAATCTTTCCTTTTCAAACAACTCGATTGGCTTATATTTTTGGCTGACTTTGTAGTAATTCTAGGCTTACGAGAATATCTGTCGATTGAATTCACAAGAAAAGAATCCTTTTGATCAGAATGTTCGTCCTTTGAACTAGGGTCTTCATTCCTTCTGCCAAAAGTGGATTTCCTGTGGAATTTGGTAGAGGAACGTCTCAACCTACCATGCTTGCGTGAAATCAAGCTTCCCGATTTCAAATTTTCATCAGATTTTTTTCGGCGTACTTTTTTTGAAAAAGGGGAGAAACTTAAATTTCTCATAGTATTTCTGATGCACTTATCCTTCTTGTTGATACTTTGATATCTAGAAGTGAGTTTCGGTTTCTTTTTCAATTCCTTGGGGATAATCACGCTATTGCAACCAAGAACCCTCTTTGATTTTCTTGTGCTTTTCTCGTTGTGCCTTCGTACTTGATACTCGCAATAAAGTTTTATCTCCTCATGCTTGTCATTACTCGATTCAAAAATCTGCGTAAGAGCGTAAAGATTACGTTCGGTAAGAGGCCTTCTCTGAGCTTGTAAAAATGAATCAGGGTCATGACTGGCTTGATTTTCCGACTGATTCGCTAAAGGTGGATTGAAGGACCCTTTTGTAGATTCATCTGGAGATTCCTCTTCCGATTCTTGAGACTGTTCTGAATCATTTTTAGATCTCACTTGCGATTTCTCTTGGAACTCCTTTTGAGATTTGCCCTCTGATTCGCCTCGAGATTCCTCGGTTTCACATTTAACATCAGTTTCAAAAGTTAATTTACTTGATTGTTCAAAATCATTTTTCTTCGAAGCACTATGATGCAAGACAGATTGTCGAGGCCATTTACTATTTCGGGATTCACAGGGTTGTTCTTTGGTTTGAATACTTTTCTGCTTCATTTAATTTAGAATGCTACTTTTCGTTTAGGAGTAATAGTAGTTAGACACGATAACTGTTTAAAGAGCATTAGACACCGAAATTCACAAGAGAAAGCAGAAGGACAAACGTGAAAATTCTTTAATTCGTGGTGCTAAAGGCTTGAGAGTTCACTTTCGTTTGACAACCTTAAATTGGAAATGGCTAGTTTTGAAGCTCGAAAAATATTGTTCACATTCTTGCTGTTAATTATAATGCGTAATAATGTATAAAGTCTAGATCAAATGATGATACCAAAAATCTGATTGATATATTATTTTTTTCATCATTCACATTTGTAAAATTGAAAAAGCCAAATATTTACAATTATCTTGCATATGGTGACTCATCCGCTTTCTACATGTTAAACTTATATCAATATATACGTCTATAAAATTTTAAATTAATTAAAGTATCAATTAAAAATAAATTAAAACAGTTATGAGATTATATATAATATTTAATTTCTTTACTTAATAAAAATAGTTATTAAAAAAATTGAGTTTTTCTTTTTTAAAATAATATTTCTTATGATTATAATCTTGAAACTTCAAAATTACAATTTACTTTGACATCCTTAATTGAAAATTATAATTTTGTAAATATTAATCTTGATTTTAAATACAAATATGTATAAAAAATTTAGAATAAATGTTTTTTAAGTCAATAGTTAAGAAACTAAGCAATATTATATTTAAACAATTTAATAATTTTCTTTTTTAATTGATAATTAAAATCATCTAGTATAATAGTGTGTTAAAAATTGAACATTTTAATCAAAGTCTAAAATCTAACATAATGTTTTACGACTTGAACCTCCCCTATCCTAACCTCAGCAGCGGGACAGGTCATAATCTTGAACTTCGGAAGAGCATCGACCTATTAATCAAATGTAGGTAGGTTCAAAAGTACCTGTTAAGAACCTTTAGTCCTTTTAACCGTGTTTTTCAATGGGCTTTTCAACCTTGTTATCACTTTATTATCTATGTGCCATAAGTTGGTTATCAAGTTGTTGCTTTTAATCATATTCTTACTGGGAAAAAATCTGCAAAAGTGGGTGAATATTAGTATACATCTGAATAGTCATTCTTCAATTAACTAATATCAACGTATTTGATTTAGATTACGAATCCAATACAAAAAATAGAAACCCATGAAGCTCCTTCATCTACCGCAACTCCATCAAGGTTTCAGGAGAAACCATCAATTCAACAGATGACCCGTTTAACCATAATAATTGATGATCCTTCTCAGAATTATAACTTGGTAGATGTATTTTGAACTAGTATGCGTGAAAGATTGAGTGAATTTTTTCTAACCTGGTTATTTTTTTTTCATTCCTATAAGACTGCTTCCAATCAGACGCTTAGCACTTACGATCTTTTGGCAGTTCAACCAATGAACGAGAAATTATTTCAGGCAGCATGTAGCACTTATGAGATTGATATTATATCACTAGACATGGGAACACGACTACCCTTTTTCCTGAAACACTCGACAGTTGGAAGTGCAATTGATCGTGGGATTTATTTTGAGATTTGTTATGCCTCTGCTATTAGAGGTAGGGAAATAGTCTAATATTTTATTAAGTTTTTTATGATTCAAAATGGGATTTACAACCCTTAAATCTTTTGGCAGAATAGACTCGACATCACGACGACAGTTAATTAGTAACGCGCAGAATTTATTTCGAGTGACGCGTGGTAAAAATATTATAATTTCTGGTGGGGCACAAAAGGCAATGGAGTTAAGAGGACCTTATGACATTGTGAATTTGTGAGTATCAATTTTTGTTGCTCTAGTTTATCTAATTTTCGGGATAAAAGTTTTGGAATCTCCATATATCACCGATCTAGAGGTACGATCATGGGCATGAATCAGGCTGTGGCTAAAGATTGCATTTCTACGAATTGCCGAGCAGTTTTATATCATGCTTGTAAGTAAATAAGACACCGTACGCAGTAAGATTTCCAACTTTTTCTAAAAAAATTCAATTTAATCACATAAAAGTTACTCGACGGGATACACATAAGGCTGTTATTTCTAGTGTCCCTGTTTCCTCGTTGAAACCTAATGAAATGTGGACACTCGGTCGTGATGACTATAATAGCCTGATAAAACCAACTTCATCCACCAAGCGTAAACGATCAATGAAAGCAGAGGATGACGGAGATCAGAATGAGGAAGGTGAGTTGGACCAAGCAAATTTCATGGAAACTTGATCTTTTTCGGATTTCTTATTATGGTAAGCATGAAATGATTTTATTTTTGCTACTAATCTTCAATACTTTTTTTTCTCATGTTATCTTTATTTAAAGATTTACACTATGCTGAATTTTAATAATAACTTCTAAGCCTGGCTACTGCTGATAGGTAGCGATTAATATCGTGCAAAATCAATAGAATCTCTATTTTTGTAAAATACAGTATTGTGTAATGTGTTATGGTTTTGAAAGCAAATGAAGTTTTTGATGTTTATATAGACCTTTGTAGTAATAAAAAAGAATTATTACTAAAAAAAAACAGAATTAAGAATGATATAGCACTAATGGGCTTGGGCATTGAATTAATAGATTTAATGGTGATGAAATCAAGGTTGATGTCAAGGAGGTTCTTGAAAATTTTTGAGATTTAGAGTGTATAATCGGTGAGACCAAACCGATTACTGACAATGAAAAAATTTTCATGTATGTATTATCAACGTATTCCTTAAAACTTAATCTGATGTCACTCGAGGGTAGCCGCCAGCCCTTTTTGATAAAAATAATAAAAATATATATATATTTATATATAGAGGAGGTGGAAGAATACAAAGATCTTCCTTTTTGTTCCATAAGAAATTAAAGGATTTGTCGGGAAGGGGTGGATGAATGAAAGAAATCCATCAAACTGTTTACAAATGAGGGTTGTTATTGAGGTTGGAAGTTGATGTGATAAATGTTACAGGATCACGCAGCCACATCTCCCGTTTGGTTCTTTCTCACGAATCAGCAGAGCTGCTCGTGAGGCAGCCTCAAACACGGCGTCCACGTTCTCTCCCGTCAAAGCAGAGCATTCAAGATACTTTCGAGCCCCAATATTTTGCGCCATTTCCTCCCCCTTTGTGGTCGATAACAATAACAAAATATAAATATATTTCAGGTAAAAAGAAATAGAGCTAAAAATACAAAATTGATAGAAAAAACATACCTCTCTTGTGTCAATAAATCTTTGCCCCTTCCTTTTCATATCTTCAATTGCATCCGGATCTTCTCTTAGATCCTTTTTTAGCCCGACTAAAATTACCGGAACACCTGGGCATAATGAATTTGTTTCTTCAATCCACTGATTTTTTTGGATCAGATATGAAGCCATAATTCGGATTCATAATTGAAATTATTAGTAGATAATTCAAGGTAAGATATATTTCAAGGTATCACACTTTTGGCTATCTGAATATTCACCTTAGCAGCCACATTCTCCAATGAATCGGGTTGATTAATGGAGTATGCGATGAGGATAACATGAGCTTTTGAATATGAAAGAGGTCGCAGACGCTAGATAAAAAATTTTATAGTAAAGAATAATTAGTTTCACTAAAAACCTCAAAATTAAACGAGAAATTAAATCAAGAGCCCAAATTCTCACCTCGTATTCTTCTTGCCCTCTTAAGGTTTGAATGAAGCGGATTGCGAAAACAAGATTTTGTAAATCAAGTGAATTAAATATTTATTTCAAAAACTTTGAAAATTCAGCCATTTAACATACGCTGTATCCCATAACGCTAGCTGTACTGGTCGGTTATCGATTCTGATGTCGGTTACCAGGTTATCGAATACGGTCGGTACCTATGTATGTTTTAATGCGTTATTCCAATTTTCGTTTAAACTATTAATTTAGTAATGTAGATTGAAACTTACATAATCCTGAGTTGAAAGAAAAATAAATAAGATAAAAATTTTTAGTGTTTAACTTTTTTTCATAAGTCTAGACAAACATTCAAATTAAAAACTACAACAAAATATCAAACCTTTGGGAAATAACCTAAAGTGAAGACGGATAACAAAGAAGTTTTTCCACAGGCACCATCGCCTACGATCACTAATTTACGTCGAATAACCTCCTTATGTTTCTTTGGTGGATTACTCATATTTGTTGCTTTATATTTTATATACCAAGTTTTTTACGCACAATAAAGTTATACAACTGTTTTACACAAGATAAAAAATAGGGCAAAGACGTAGTATTTCTACTTTTGACTAATGAACTATGGAACTGAGAGAGAGAGAGAGAGAGAAGGTATAAGTGGAAGGCCAAAAGCTCCTCTTTTTTTAAAAAAAAACTATTTACTGAAAAAGGTATACGTTTAAGCGCGAAGTTTAAGAATTTCCTTTGAACCTCTGTGTCCTCCGGAGTTTTCACTTAGATATGGAAGAAAAACAATTTTCGATAAAATTTTCTACTTTAGTGAAGATAACAAAAGAGCGATAAAGGGAAAAAGAGAAAGAGTTTCCCAAGGTTATTTGTTGTTATGGGGGGTGGCAAGAAGTAGCAATAGAACGACCAAAGAGAGAATAGTTGCGCATGGCAAACATACACACCAAATTAAACAGTGTGGTATATTTAGAGCGCACTAAACCTCGTTGGATAAGACTGGCCTATAAAAAAAATCATGAGGTAGAAGAAACACTTACATTTATTTTTAAATATTCCCAAAATAACATTAAATAATAATAAATTCAATATTAAAAAAAGAGGGTGTCCCGGCTCAACTGGGGCATAAATAACTAAAAGGCTAAGAACAGAGAGTAATTTGGAAGCCTGGGAACGAGCTTCCTTTTATTTCTACTAAAATTTTAAGGTTAATAGCAATTATGATAAAAAGTTTCTGGTTAAAAAAAAGGGAGATAATTACGGGACCACTTATATACATAAATAGTGATTACTACGGACACAACACTGATTCAAAGTTATCAAAATTGTGAATGGGCGGAAATGCACTTAGTTTTAGAAGCAGCAAAAAAGGTGTAGGATGACATTATATTTTAACTCTGAATACATGAATGTTTCGCCGCTTTCGAAGGATATACGCGCCACTTTGTTATTATATGGTTCTGATCAAGTCCTATTGATGTCAGGCTTTTTCCTTTTTTCCTTTTACTTCTTAATGATACTTAAAAGGAGAACTCAATAGGATTTCTCAAATAGTAATACACGTCATATCGAAATCATCAAGTTTAGTAAATCGATAATATGATGAATAGTGTGGCAGAGTGAGTGGTATTCTATTTTAATTTTTAAATGACAGTAATTTTCTAAGGAGTTTGTATGAAAAAGGGGTTTTAATTACATGAGGGAAGAATAAAGTCAGTTTAACTTGATAAGAAATTGATAAAGCAAGAATAAAAATGAATTAATGACAGGGTGGCGTGTGAATGATGAATTTTCTCACTACATTTGTTTTTAAAAACACGAGAATAGTAATCATAATCACATCATCATCGCTCAAATGTTAATCGTAATCATCAGCCATACGGAGTAATTGAAAGTTTAAAGATTTTATCGTAGGTCTAACCATTTTCAACCCAGCAATAGTAAGAGCCTTAATTGATAGGGGCTTGTCATAAGTGTGGCAATAAATATCAAAAGAGAACGACAGATGATGGCATCACACAAAGCTTCTGTATTCACGAAATTTTTATTCAGCAGGAGCTGCCATATCAATCATTATGTGAAATTTAAAATTTGAACCGTAAATATTATGAAACTTGACGATTCCTTTATCCTCTTAAGATTCCAAGTTGTTTTGGGCAATATTTGTTACCACTAACTTTAGTATTTGGGAACATTTTCAATGCGTTCATGCACCTCATTTCTCAATGGCCGAATGCAATTCAAGCTTTTGTGTCCTGTATTTTTCTTTAACATCCATAATTAGAGATGGAGGGTATACAAAATGTATAATGATTGTACCTGAACCTTTCCTTTTTCATTTTTTAGATTCTAGAAATCCTTGAAATAATGTTTGTTATTTTTTCAATGATAGAATGTTTAATTTTAAAGCCTGAAATTAATATAAACAAAAGATAAATAAAAAGATGACCCCATTAGTGTTATGGCACGTGAATCGAGGCTGGATATTTATTCAAAATGAACAGATAGTTATAGATTTCGAAGTTCTCTATGAAGCTAATATTATAAAAATTGTTAAATTTCTTTCTTTAAAAATAAAATAATTCTAATTTTGTCTGACCAATTTTAAAAAAAAAATTAAAAAATAAGTTTTGACTTTTATTATATCAATGAATCAATCATACAAATCAATCTTGATACTATTTCACAAATTATTTTTATTTAAAAACATCTTTCAATTTCATAATAATCAGTCAAATGCATTCTTTTATTTTCTTAAAAATAAGTAAATATTTAATATTAATAATGCTATTTGCCATCGAACGAACTTAGCAGAATACTTAGCCTATATAGGGACTTGTACTGATTTTTAGACCTAGTGGCTTTATTGGTACCCAAATGAGCAATCCCATGAAGACTTTCACCATAGAATCAACACCATTCGGATGCTAACAATCTTTTACACGCAAAAAAAAATTGCGCTCAGTAGACACCAGAGCAACATTTCAGCTGTATAAAGTATCTTGGAAATTTTGCTGATGATTATCGTTATGGGCGGTTTTTCCGATTTGCGAGTTTTCGGTCTGGCTTGTTTAGCAGTCTTGACGGTATTGATCTCCATAACGCGACATTGTTCGAGCCTGGAGGTCCCAGATGTTGACCCCTTTGAACCATTCGCTTCTCTCAGCAATGCTCGCACTAATTTTATTGACCGCGACACGATTGCCTTGGAAGGAATTGTATGGTCAATTGCAGAACGAGCCTACTCATTTATACACCTTTATCCTTAGAACAAGGCGCGGCATATGTTGAGAGCTTCGTTTAGGGAATCCATCGGGTGGGAGATTCGTGCATGTCCGATTTCAGCTGTCACAAAACATTGCCACCAATATGATATACCAAATGCGCTCGAATCTCGAACCCTACCACATGAATCGCAACAATGTATAATGACTTAATCCCAAAAGTAATCTTTTCGGAAAGTTGTTCGGAGCCCCACACGCTTGTTACGCTTCGAATAATTTGCGAGAGTTTATCATGGGCCGTCTTGATGACCCTTATAATATCTTATCTCCATGGTTTGACTCTGAATTTTCCACGATACCCAATTCAACACCTCGAACATCGTCTGCGGGCACAGCATAACTCTGGGAATAAAAAAAATTCTGTATTGTTAGTAAAAGGTAGAGTATAAACAAGCAAACGAACAGTGAAACATACAGAAATGAGCCAGTCAAATCTGTCACCAGTATTACTCCCATTCTCCATCCAGGCGACAATTCCGCGATGCTCTTGACTCCCCTTCGCCGCTACATGGAAGAAATGAATCAGGAACAATCAACAGCAATTTCTAACCTTGAATGGCCATGCATACTCACTAATGAAGGTGCGAGACGTTCCACAAAATGTCCAAAAACGGCTTGACGAGGTGAATGTCGATGTCACGCTCTGTCAATTCCGTGTTGAGAAATCCTGAATAATCAGTATCCTGGGTATGGGTCAATTGTGGTAGGTTTTGTAACAAGTGTCACAGAAAAAGAACAAAACAAGAATAATATATTTGATACAAACATTTCACTTATTGTTTTAAGAACATACTGGACCTTTTCATCTTCCGCGTCAACAGCTTTTGAATCTTCGGAAATCATCCTTTCATCATAATCAGCAGTTTTCCAGTTCTTTGCACACTCGATACTCGTACGAGTTTCCTCTTCAAACAATTCTTCTAATGCTATTGGAAAGTGTATAACAGCCTGTGTGCCGAGATCCAACGCCAGGCGCTGGAGTAGCCAGTAGTTCCGTTCATAGGCAGTCGTTTACACAGTTTGGCTAGGTGACAGGTGTCAAGCTTCAACAAAATACAAATGAATATGAAAGAAACTTCAGTATTATATCTACCATGTATTAAAAAAGAAATCCTACCTCCTGTATTATAACAATCAATGTGCTAACGGATTTTGATGGTTTGAAGAGCTCAGCGCGATGGCCGCTCGTTCTTTGATGATTTTCATGTCACGTTCGCCCAAAAAATTAGATCCTCGACAATAATTATCCTTCACCACCAGCGCCGGAGGACGAAGATCCAAGACACGCTATTACATTAAACTTTGTAGGAAGTGAGTAAGCAAAATGTTTTTTAGAGCAGTAACTACGCACAAACCTATTATCTCCATTAGGTAATTTCTGTACAGATTCAATGGCCTCAACAATGAACTGGCCGTTTTTAGTGTAGATTTTGTTGGTCGCTTCTTCGCCGTCGCTCCTCACTATTTGCTATGCTTCGAGCTTTTTCTTGTGGGTTTTGGAATCGTTCAGATCCTCATTGTCAATCACATTAGATTCATTATTATTAAATATCTAAAAATTAGTTTTTAAACAGAGAAAATAGGACTTCTAATAATAATCTCAGCTTTCTACCTCAACCAATTTCCGTGATGAAGCATCATTGCATGTGGACCCAACATTTGCCGTTGTTCCTGAGTGGGGAGTCCCACAGGCGTCGTAGCGTGCGGGGATTCCAAACAGGACGACAAACATCCATCCGAACGTCTAGAATGCCCACCAGCAGAGCCGAAGCCTTCCGTATTGCCAGCCGAAACCAGCAAACAAGTTGATGAAGGATCTCACAGGCGAGGCAACATTTCCCGTTATCTCCTGAGTGGTGAGTCCCACAGGCGCCGCAGCGTGCGGGGGTCGCAAAATGTCCATACCACTGATACTTCAAAAATATTTTCGTAGCGAAAATATTTACCATAACCAGATCTCATGCTTTCAGATATATGATATCACATGATTTGACTTTTTTAATAAATTGTTTTTTATGAAAGAGATTGTAAATTCGATAATGAAAGTATTCGTACAACCTACTCTTTCCTCTACTTCTGTTCTAGCCTTCCCAGCTCCTTTTAAAGCAACTGCTTGGATAAGTGGTGAGGGTAATTATGCACTTCCAAACAAACTCTGCGTTGAATTATGGAGTAATTTTAGTCCCGACGGCTGGGCAGGGGTTGAGTTGCAAGAGGTCGCAACTCCAGATGTCTTTGGGTGTCCCTTTAGTACAACTTTACGGAAGTTTGAGATTGAGTTAAGTACAAACTCTCTTGGACAGGGTTGGTACGAATTCACTGGACGAACGAAAGTTTGTTCTACACCTTCGACCGACTGGATTTGGTGGAGTGAGAAAGAAGGCCAAAATGGAAAAGTTTTCATATCTCGGACTTTAGAAGGAAACGAAGAGGGTCGACTCGAAGATATTTTTTGCGACAAAAATTCATGGGCTGAACAAAATATTACGCACCATGTTTCCAACCATTGGTACGTTTCAAGATCAACAACATGGATTCATGAACAACCATCATTTATAAACTTTGGTCCACTAAAAAATATGGTTCGCTACCTAGGACTCCACAGATTTTCGTGAGTAGATCAGATATTTTTATCATTACTTGTAATCAGAGTAAGAGAATTCAAAAAATATTTCCTTAACAGTCCTTATTGGATTGCTCCTACAACTGGAATCCACAAATTAGATATTCAAGCCAAGGATGTTCTTTATTTGTTGATTCAACAATCATGTGGTCATTTTATTGTGCTCATTCCCTTGACCTTTGAAAATTCTATGACTACATTATGCTCAGATGAAAATGGCAATTTAATTTTAAAAACCATAAATGAAAGTGGTGAAGATAAGATAGCACGCCTTGTTATTGCTCGAGGAAAAGACCCACATTTTCTTACCACCTCAAGTATGGATTTTGCCAAAAAAATTATCGGGTCTTCGGATACAATTATCAAATCAACCAATCATCCCAGAGACTTATTTTATTATGATAAATTAGGATATTGTACATGGAATGCGTAAGTTGAGTTTTCCTTTTTATTACATTATATTCAAATGAATATAAAACTTACAATACAACTCCGACGAATAGGTTTTACGATAAAGTTAATCATGAGTCGGTAACTGAAGTATTGCAGTCATTGAATAATTCGAACGTATCTGTTGGATATATTATTATAGATGATGGGTGGCAAAAAACTTCCCCAAAAAAACAGTTACAGTCGTTCGAGGCTAAAAGGGATGATTTTCCAATGGGATTGAAATATTTTATTAATGACGTGAAGAAAAAGTTCCCTCATTTACACCATTTTGGTGTTTGGTAAGCATCAAGATTTATATATGTACCGGAGAATCCCTCACAATACCAACAGCTATTTACTTGAAGAGGTTACTAATGATGCAGGCACTCTCTATGGGGTTATTGGAATGGAATTGATCCTGAATCCGAATTGGGTTCACGATATACGATTGAATCGATAGATTGTGGCAAAGATATTATCAGCAAAGATGACGTTTATCGATTTTACGACGAATTTTACAAATTTTTGAAAGATCAGGGTGTCGATTTGGTTAAGGTTGATTCTCAGGCCAGTTTTGATCTTCTGCCAACTCGAGAAACCCGACTTCGCTTATTTAGAAATAAATATCAGGAGGCTTTACTTGCGAACAGCACACGATATTTTGAATCCCGTCTCATATACTGTATGGCCCATAGTCCTGCAATTCACTTTCATCTTATAAAATCACAAAATTCTCGTCAAAGTGAAAAATCGAGAAAACAAGCACAGCCTCTTTTCAGGTGGATATAAATGTGAAATATTCCACAGTTAGTTCCCCATCCAAGAAAGGATGCACCTTGGAGTCGACTACAAATATTTCATATATTTTTAGAAATAGTGATGATTTCTTTCCCGACTCACGAGATTCACATGCTTGGCATATTTATACAAACGCAATAAATAATATGTGGACTCGATGCCTGGGAAGTATTCCTGATTGGTAAGTGTCTTTTTCAAAAGTTCGATTCCCCAATGATACTGAATTATCCACTATTAATTTTAGGGATATGTTCGAATCAAACCATATGTTAGGAGATCTACATGCTGCTGCTCGTGCAATATCAGGTGGTCCAGTATACATTACAGATAAGCCGAATCAGCATAATCTTCATTTATTGAATAGATTAGTGGCGAAAACTCCCCTATCTAGCAGAATTCTTCGCTCTAATCGACCAGCCCTTCCCTCATTACGAAATTTATTCAGTGATCCCACAAAGGACGAACAGATTCTGAAGATTTCCAATGTCAATGGCTGTATTGGGGTTCTTGGTCTTTTTAATTTCACACAACACGCTCTGATAGACACAATTAGCTCTATGGATATTTACTGGTTCCCCAAAAGTATCCAAAGCTTGGATGTTGAGTTCGTTGTATTTTTTCATATCCAACAGAATTTACGAGTGATTCCGATCACTGAAAGGGAGACTGGTTTTTTCATCTATCTGGAATCCCAAAAGTTTGACATTGCAACTTTTGCACCAGTCGATATATACCCGTCATTTCCTGTTCCTGTTGATCATCAAGTTCCACAAGTGAAAGTTGCTTGTCTCGGGCTTTTAGACAAGTATAACGGTTCCCGTGCAGTTTCATCTTCTGGATTTCGTAATAAGCAGAATTCTTCCGAACTCCAAAGTATTTCGTATGCCGGAAAAAAACAAGACATTATTTATCATATTACTTTAGTAGCTCTGGGAGAATGTGGCCTTTATGTTTCATCAAATTCAGCGTGTTCCCTGTCCGAAGATAGCTTTCGAGTTTTTTTACATAACCATAAATCGCATCTAGTGCAAGATATTCATTATAACAAAGTCAAGAATCTTTTGTATTTTCAAGTTCCCAATATTTCTGTACCGGTAGATGGGCCCATTTACCAAGAGGAAAATATTGAAATTGATGTTCATATTTCTTTCTGGCATAATTTATTATAGGAAACTTCAATCCTTTTAAACACTAATCGATTGATCTTTATAAAATTTTGTAAAGCTTCAAGTTCTGCATTAGAGAAAGATAAGTCACGAAATGACTATTCAAAAGGCCTCCAGTCTAAACACAAGAATTTTGCAAATAATAAAATGGAAATTATGGAAATTCGAAATAAATGAAAATATGAGATGTAAAATCTTGAGGTGGTTCTATAGACATCTATCTTCTAATGCGATGTTTTATTTACAGAAAAATGCAGTTTGATTATTTCACCAAACTGAGTGGGTTAACAGCTACGTAAATGACAGATCATATTACTATTACCCAATTTCCCCCAAGCTCTAGTTATTAAAAAAATCCCGAGTATAAATACTTTGTGCCTTCGCCCTTTTTTGCTAGTTGCTTTTGGAGCGAGTTCCAATGAGGCCGCGGCACTTTTCAGCACCGCAAAGACAAATTTGTTTCTCAGCCTCGCTGTAGCTTGAAAATTTGTAATCGTATGTGAGTTCCATTTTCACAGGTATATCAGCTTTAGCAAATACACCAACAAAAATCTCGCCATTAGGAGCACGCCTATAAAGGGAACATAAAGGTTTAGTCTGATGCAAAAGAAAACTATGAAGATGACTTTATGATTTTCTTCCTCGATTGGGAAAAAAGCCCACCGCATAATTACCATTTTTCAATATGACAGTTTGGATCGCAACTAATCAAATGAAAATGAAGTCAGGAGTGAATAACTCTGTTTATTTGTAATATGGATTGATAATGAAATTTACCTGTGATTAATATATCTCGCCTCTGTACCTTTGGAGGAAGCATCCAAAACTTCACCGCCTTGGTAATCTAAAAGGTAGAAATTGTTGCTGTTTTTGTACGCATCAGTTTCCATCCGACTCATAGCTGTCTCTCTTGATATCACCTCCCCTCGATACTCCACGACCAATTGTCCTTTTTTTATTGGCACACGTGACCGAAGACCGAAACCCCTGTCTCCCGTCTTTGGATTAAAGAAAGCATTACATTATTACCAGATTTTGTAGATGGTTAATTAATGAGGTCATTTTTTGAAGCTGGATTTTTACCCAAAAGACTTCGAGTTTCTTAAGCCCTTCTTTTTTTTGAAATCTCTGATTTGTACAGAGGTCCCCGCATTGACAGGTTTTTAGTGAGCACTCGTAGAACATAATTCTAAAGAAAGAAATGATAAAATAAGAAAAGAAAAAAGGTAGATTGCTGAGTAACTCATTTAACCTATTCATGCAGCCATCGCCGCATCCTTCACCACCAGGAGTCGGCGGCGGACATTGACACACCGGAGTTGGGTCTTTCCTTCGTGTCCTTTCAACAAATACGTCTACAATTGAGAACTCATTAGATTAAAACTTTAATACAAGACTTCGATTTAACTATATGGATCATTTATTTATCATACTTGAACGAAGCCTTATATAGGGAGAAGGACATCTCAGCTCTCTTTTACGCTCAAGCTTCCCCATATTATGTCTTACAGCTATATTCCACGGAATTTGGAATTCATCGTCAGTGGTCATCAAGATTTCGCCGAATTGAATTGGCATGGGAAATCGGAAATTTTGAACTTCTTTGAGTACCCTTTCCACTAACTGGTTGGGGGCGACTTTCCGATCCGTAGAGTATAAACCACATTTTAAGTATTTCTTCGGCTGTATGCCAGAAGTAATTACAAGATCGACCGATAGGTCGGAATCTGAATCGGTAAATATTGCCGCTTTCTCGGTTTTTTTATTTTCTTCAGAGTAAGACTTTATTTTTTTCTTCTGGTATATTAATATAGACAAATCAATTTTTTTTCATATGCTGTAAACAAAACTTAAAGAATATACCTTCAAACTTGAGGGTTTTTGCAACCCAATCACTCTAGAAGTTATCTAACGATAATAAATGAAATAAAGTTATTTGGTATTGTATTGGGTTGAAAGCGCTCCTCGTAAGGAATAAAAGAAAATTGTTTTACCACAGCAATAGCACGACGTCGGCAAGCTCTTTCTGGCCTCACGAGCGGCTGTGCTTCTTGTAAGCTCATTATAAGTTGCTGACTTCAAAAAACGTAAAACTGAGAAAGGTACGGAGTTATAGAAATTTATACTTTTATTACTATTATTATTATTATTATTACTATTATTATTAAAAATACCTTTTATTTCATTTCTGAAGAGAAAACAAGTTTACTTTCTCTCAAAAAGTATTTGAAATTCTGATTCCCACTAATCTTACAATGTCTAATGAAGAAAAATTTTTCGCAAGGAAATATATTTATACCCTTGACAAAATATCGTCTCTTGGTATAATACGCGTAATTAAAACTTTGTTAATGAGAAAATCCAATGGAAAGAAAATATAAAAACTAAGAAACACGCGTCTGATGTTTAATAATGCCCTATCAATAAAAATACCATTTCCGTTATTATGTTTTTGTTGATTTGCTTTCAATCTTTTTTTTTATACATTACTGTTTTACATTTGCATTAATTATTCAATTTGTATATATATTTTTTTAATTAATAATTCAATTTGTACAATATACAAGTGTAATTAAATATTATAATTAGATTAAGCATTAAACTAAAAGATAAGTTTGCAAAATGTAAATATTTTGAATAAAATTTAAAAAGTTTCAAATTTTTATAAAAATAATAATAGTATAACTTAAATTAATGATTTAAAAGTTTTAATACTTAAAATAATTATAAATTATTAAACCAAATATTTTTTTTTAAACTATAATTAACAAAAACTAAAGTTTATTTTATTATATTATAAACTAATAAATTTTAAAATTATTATTAAATTAATTAATGAATATAGTCTAATCACTAATCACTATTTAATATACAAAAAAAAATTAAGTATTTTTAATTAAATATAACTTATGTACTTATTATATGTGATTACCTACTTAAACTAATTAAAACTGTATTACATACTTATATGTATTATAATATCTTTACTTAAACTAATACTTTTTATACAAACCAAAACTTATTGTTAAAGTCTTAATAATACTAAGCATATGTATTATATTAACTAAAAACTTGCATAATAAATTATATAAATTATAAAACACTATTTCAAAATTATTAATTAAACTACTTTTTTTTATAATAGCTTTATATTTGGTTTTATATAATTATACTTTATTTCTATAATTTATAATTAATTATTATATAAAATTAACCAAAATTAAAGTAACAACTTTAATATTTCCAAAAACTAAAACAGCTTTTGAAAACCAAATTTTAAAAATAAAACTCTTATAAAAAGTTATATATAAATTATTATTAGATTTATAAGAAAAAAATAATAAAAAACAAATATTTATTAAAAACTTTTAATAATTTACAAATTTTTTTATTAATATTATACAGTCAAAAAATTTTATTTTTTTATAATACAAATATAAGACTCTTAAATAATATTTGTAATAAAAGCATTTTTTAATTATTATTAGCAATTATTCATAAATAATTTTTATTAAATATATATACAAACTAGTTAAAAACTTGTTAATAAAACTAAATATTATATAAAAATCAAAGTATTATACAAAAAAAATTCAAATTCAATTAATGTTTTTAATTATTAAATTAAT
This sequence comes from Geosiphon pyriformis, assembly GCA_016748015.1. Lineage (NCBI taxonomy): Eukaryota > Fungi > Glomeromycota > Glomeromycetes > Archaeosporales > Geosiphonaceae > Geosiphon > Geosiphon pyriformis. The sequence goes on along the minus strand of JAAOMT010000128.1, from coordinate 2,607,792 downwards.
AATTATACTAATATTAAAACCAATTTTTTATTAAATATAACATATTGTTTTATAAATATTATAAATAAAATATTAAGCATTTTTAAAAATAACAATACTATTAGCCAAAAAAATGCTTTAAATCTATTATAAAAAGAAAAAAAATAAGTTGCTTTATTTGTTAAAATATTAACAATATTATTATTTAAAAGATTTAAGTAATTTTTTACTTTTAACTAAATAACCAAAATATTTTTAGTGTAAACAATATTTATAATTTATTTGTTTTTTATTTAATAATAATTACAAAAATCCAGTATTTATAAAACAAATTTAAAAACACATATATTAAAAGCAACTTAATTGTTAAAATAAATAACAATTTTAAAAAACTAATATATATCTAAAAATTAAAGTAATAATTTATAGCTTAGTTAATATTAAAAATAATAAACTAAAAACTTGAATATTTATATCTAATTTTAAATCTGAAAAAAAAGCAAAAGTATTGTTTATAATAATAAATAAACTCAATTTTTTTAATAAATTATTTGTAAAAATGTTAATAATATCCAATTTAATATTAACTAAATACTTTTAATTACAAAAAAACAGTTTAATTTATAAATATTAAAACATTTAAAAACTTATACAATATTAAATTTAATTGTATTTAATTATTAATTTTTTTAAAATTAATATATTAAATTAATAAAACATAAAACTTTTTAAAACCATTTTTTTTCAATAATAGAAAGTTTTTTAATTAAAAATATTATTTTTTTTGATTATAAATTAGTTATCAAAAATTATATCATAAATAAATTATATTATAATATATTAAAAAATTCAGAATATTTAATATTAAAATATTTTTTAACAGACAAATACAGTAAATAAATTGGTTATAAAAATTATTTTACAATCTAATAAATTTATTTTTTAATTTATAACTTAATAAAAAATTGCAAAAACTTTTTTAAATTCAATTTGTAATTTAAAAATTTAAAAATTAATAATTAAGTAATCAATTTATTATATTTGAGCATTTAAAAAAATCAGCATAATAGAATTTTATTCTTAGTTATATTTGTTTAAAAAACTTTAAACTATATAAAAAAAAGAATAAAGAGTTTTATTCAAAAATTTTTAAATAAATTAGCTTTAAACTTCAAATTTTTTCTAATTATAATATTTTATTTTTGATATATATTTTTAAAAACAAAACTAAATTGAAATCTGTAATTAATATTTAGTAATAAAAAAAATAACATTAAATTTTTTTTAATATTTTACAAATAAGACTTAAATACTATCTAATATAATATATTAAATTAAATAATCTAAATTAAGTACAAATTATGTATTTTCTATACATAACTAGTTATTTGAACCAATTAAAACAACACTATAAATTTATCTTAACAGAAACTATATAATTAGTACTGGAAAAAAACTGTATAGTCTATAAAAACCAAAACCAATACTATGTAGTTCTATAATTCAAAGCAACTTAATAATACTATCAGAGAATAAAAACAAAAGACCATAAATCTCTAGAGACATAAAATTATTATGTGTAATTATAATCTTTTTTTTCATAATTACTTTATATTTTGCCCTTATCAACTATACTTTAGCTTAATAAATTATTTCTAAACTTTGTACCAAATCAATAACTTTTTTGCTAGTAGTCTTAATACAACCAAAAACAGAAACAGTCTTTAAATATTATTCTCTAAACACAAAATTTTTGTATAAGGCAGTATATATAGTATTGTCAGAAATAGGATTTTAATGTTTGGTTTGGTTCAATTTAAGTTCAATTAAACCACCAAATTGAATTAAACTTAAACAGAAAATTTGGCAAAAATTTCGAACTTGAACTTAAATCAAACTTAAAATTACTAAACTTAAATTAAATCTAAACACATACAACAAATTTGGTTTAAGTTCAATTCGAAATTCATGAACATATTTAGGTTTGAGTATTAAAAACATTATATTATATTATATTATTATTTAATTTTTTTTAATAGTTCTTATATCTATAATTAAAAACACTGTATTAGTTTTATAGTTTTAAGCATTAAACAAAATCTTATATTTGTAATCATATTTTTATTTGCAAAAAAAGTGTATTTAGAAGCAATAAATGATTTTGGATTGTTAAATAATTATAAATTATATATACAAGACAAAAAAATTATGTTTGATATACCTAAATATTAAATTATTAATAAAATGTTAATTTAAATAAATATTTTTTGTAATATATCTTCTACTATGCTATTATATTCATTTTCTTATTGGCCATTTTTTTAGAGATATAATAATCAATTTTGTTAAGTTTTTTTTATTATTATTATTAAAGTTTGTTTTTAATATAATTAAAGATAAAAATAATGTTTTAAAATTAGCAAAAAATTAATTTACTGTTATTTTATTTATAAAAAGTGTTTTTACAAAATGCTATTAGGTAAATTTTTTTTAAAAATTTTTAATTTTTTAGTTATTTTTAATAATTATAAATATTTTACTAATAAAATAATACTAAATGTTTCAAAAAATAAAAAAGTTACAATTTTTTATTTTTTGCTTTGTTATAATTATAAAATTACAAGAGAAAAAATGATTCAAATTATTTTTTTGGAATAATTAATTAAAGTTATATATATATAAATCATTTGATTTGTTTTTAAATAAGTTTAATTATTAAGTTTTAATTAATTTTAAATTCTTAAAAACTTTATAAAACAGTAATTTTTTGATAATTTTAACATAAAACTTAAAAATTATTTATTATTAAGAAAAAAGAATTTATTATCAAATAAATATTTTAATTAATACATTAATTTATAAAAAAAAAATTTATTATTATTATGTGAATAAAAATTAAAATTAGATTTCTTTTTTTTTTTTGTCTCAAATTTCCAAAAAAAAGTCAAAAAAGTTTTTGAAAGAAGTTTTTTACTATTTAATACAATAAATTCAAATCGTTTTTGCTTAATTACAAAACTATTGTTAGCTTTAGTATTGTCATTTTAAAGAAGTCTGCTAAAAATTTTTGCTTAATTATAAATACTAAACCAGTATTATCAAAAAAAAATTAAGTGGTGCTTTAAAAAATGTTGTTGATTTAAAAAACACTTCTAAGAAAAGGTTGAATAGTTGTTTTTAGGATTTAAATACTGGTAATACTACTGAATTTAATAGTATAGATATGAAAAAAAAGTGTTTGATTAAAAAAACCAGTATTAACTATGGAAAAAAAAATGCTTTTGATAGTAAAAATGCCAACCAAATTCCAAAAAACTTGCAAGTTAAAACCAAACAAGCTTTAGAGAAATTATTAAGGAAAATCAATTTTTTGAATAATAGTAATAATAATGATATTTTATTGGATGCTTTCTTGGTTTTTCTTTCTCTTTTAAAAAATTTGATTAATGTTCTAATTAAAAAGTTATTTGCTCTGGATATTAATTTGAATAAAGTGTTTAAGAAGTTTTCTCAAGAAAAGTTAATAGTGGTCAAGAGATTATTTTTAAAAATCAATAGTTTTGGAAGGAAGTAGTCTCTATTTCCTCAAAATTTGTTGAAATTATTAGAGCAATATTCACTTCCAAATTTAACTTGGCTTAGACTTTTAATATGATAAAGAAAGCAATAATTTTAGTAAATACCAATCTCAAAAAATCTGCTAGGTGTTTAAATTGGACTGTAGTTGTTAAAAAAATTCCAATTGAAACATTAGTTAAGACTGTGTATATTGTGTTATCTGAATTTAGAATAATTAAGTCGATCAATATGCAATTAGTAAAGCTGTGACAGAAGACTATAATAGAATATAAGTGATTAAATCATGCTAATTCAGTTATGGCTAAGTAATTTGTTTTAATCAGAAAAAATGCCATGCATATTGTTAAAGCTAATAAAAACAAAAAATTGTAATAAGGTGCTGCTATATACTCTGTTAGTAGAAATTAATGCTCATAATATTTGGGATTACATTATTTTAGTAAGTAGAAAAACATATGTTATTAACTGTCATCTGGTTATATATGCTTGGACCAGATGTGTAGTTGTTTGTTTTAACTCTGCTGATTCATTATATGCTGTCATAATAACTACACTAATGCTAAAGAGCACCAATTTATGCTGGTCTTATCTAGAATTTACCAAATATGCAAAATATGAGAATATAAGTTATACATTATTGAACTGTTCTGTGAATAAGAATTTTTTCTCTGGGTGTTTTTTTTGTAAAATATTGTCAGACACAAATAAAAGCAAATTGGCAGTTATCTATGCCAAACACTTAATATCTGTTGCTCATCTGATAGCTTTTAGTGGTATCTTTTGAACAAAGATTGTTGATGTGTCTTCTTTTTTTCCTCTTTCTGCATGTAATGGGCTTGGTTAATTTTGGCTTCTCTTCAAAAATGAAGCCTCTTTCTTTAGTGTCTATTAAAATAAATAATAGGTTTACTATTCTTAAATGCAGTTTTATCAGTCTCATAAAACAAGTTAGTAAGTTGACTAAGAGATTAGATGTACTTAGGCCAATGGTTTTCAAGTTTAGCTCTGAATATTAGTCATTAATAACTCTTTTATTACAAAATTAAGAGGCAGATACAATAATAAGTAAGAGTTTAAGTGTGATCATTAGTGATAAGACTATTGCAAAAGCTGAGATGTTCGACTCATTAGTTGTCTCAAAACTGGAAGAGAGTATAAACAATTTATTAATCATAATTATGGATCTGTTAGCCAAAATGAACAATGTTGGTTTGAATTCAAATAGTTTTTTTTTTCAATAACAGATCTTGTTTGGAAAATTGTTACATGCAATATTAAGGATTTGAACAATTCTGCTAAGCAAATGAATATTATTCATTAGCACAAAAATATAAACAATTTAGTTTCTATTATAACTGAGACAAAGTTAAGAAAAAAGATTTGTCCATAAATTGTTAACAAATTTGATGATGTTTGAGTGTTTATTTTTGGTTTGAACTCTGGTTATCTGGATTCTAGTGTTGCTGTTATTATGAATATTGTATTAGTACAATATATGTGCAAGATTTTAGAGATTATTAGTAAACTTTTGTTTATTAAGCTTTTCTTCAAAAATAAGCTTTCTGTGTTTATTTTGGGACTATATGCTGGTATTGCTTTGACAATATACTTAGCTCAAGCTGAAAAGATCAATTTAATGATTGTGAAAGCTGTAAATGAATCTTTTTTGTGATTTTGGGTAGTAATTTTAATAAAGATAGTTTTTACAGGTGTGTTAGTTTCAGAAAGTGCCTCAATTTGGAGTTGGTCAATTCTTTATTAGAAAGTTTAGTTGTGAAAAGTTTAACATAAAAAAATTTGAAAAATGCCAAAAAAACTATTGATTATATGTTTATTTTTTTGAATTTGGTTAATGCAGTAATAAATCATGATATTTTGGATATTGGTAAATACTTTGATACCAATTAGCAGGCTGTTTTTGTGTTAATAAATTTGGTGGATTATTGGATATGTGATTAAACTTTTTCTGTAAACAGACAAATAGAGATCATTAGAAATTCAATTTTAAAAATGCTGATAATACCAAATAGGCTGAGTTTAAGAAAACTACAGTGGCTAATGCTGTCATGTTTTTTGATAAGTTCATTGTATTTAAATAATTTTTAGATTTGAATGCAATATGAAATATTATTTGTAAAGCAATATGTTTGACAGCCAATAAAAATTTCAAAAAAAAGTGGTTTAAGAACTATAATAGCATTTTCAACAAGAAATTATTTAGATTTTATAAGTTGGAACTTTTGGTGTTTAAAATTGTTAAGTTATCTTATATAGGGCCCAACAATAAGTTTATTTCTTTAATGTACCATTGAACATTTTTAGATAGTATGAAAACTTCAGCTGTTTAGATTTTACTGGACTTGAATGCTAATTTTGGTGTTGTAAGATCCACTTTTTCTGGTATAAAAAAATCATATTAAGTGCTGTTATGAGTAAACTTGGTGGAGTAAAGAAATAGTAATGTTTAGTGCTCTTAATTATTAATAATGCATAATTTGCATAATTTTGTTGACTTAGTCTTGATTATTAGTCTCTAAAGATCTTATTTACTGGTTGTGAATTTATCTGTCAAGTTTTTTGGTTATAAGGCACAGAAGTTTGGCTTTTGCTAATTGCAACTTTTTATCAATGTGAGTTATTTTCTCTTAGCTAATAAGTACAGTCATTAGAGTTTGAAGTTGTTTTTTTACTCTTTTGGTAAGCTACCAAGATAATATTAATATTCAAAACTTAAGGAAAGCTTCTCTTTTTTACCAGGTTATCACAAAGTCTATTTCCAGACAGTCAATTTTATTATGTTGTTGTTTTACAAAGAATAAAAAAAAGATAAAAAGAATAAAAATTAGTATTGTCAATTGCTATAATCAAGAATGATTGGTCCAAATCATTAATGATTCGAGACAATTATGCTAAAAACATTTGTTCTGAAATGAAAGTATAAAACAATGACTTAGTTTAATTTAAACGTGAAAACTTTGAGAACATATATTTGTGGGTTTGATTTTGAATAATTGATTTATTTTGGAATTTAATAGTAGGTAAGAGATGATAGAGAATAAAAAAATTGCTTCTTGTTTTGTAGTCCATATCTAACTGTTCTCTTTTTTTTTAACTTTTTTAACTACTCATTTTTATATATTTTTTTGGTTTTACAAGATTGCTTTTTGACTGTTTTATTATTGTTAACTATTGCTTTGCTATTTTTGTAATTGCTTTGTTCTTCTATGTTATTATTAGTTATCTTATGTTATAACATATTATCTGATGTTATTATATGTTATTCTGTATTATCCCATATTATAATATATTATTCTGTATTATCCTAAGTTATAACGCATTATTCTGTGTTATCCTAAGTTATAATGTATTATCCAATATTATTGTGTATTATTCTGTGTTATGTCACGTTTTGGTCACGTTTTTTTATAATATTGGATCAGTTTTTTTTACTCTGATAATAGTGCTCAAACTAGCTGAATTCTTAAGAACTGAGGAATTAATTATTTGGTCAGTTGTTAATAAGAGAATGGAGAGTTTTGTGATCAATAAAGATCACACAATTAGGAATGTACTGGAATGCTCTTTTCATAAAGTAGTCTTGGATTATTTGGTTGTAAATAATAAGCTGGTTCTAAACTCTAATAAAGTTAAATCCAAGATTAATATAATAATGGAAGATTAAATAAGAAAAAGATTAATAATGAATAAGGTCTCTAATTGGTGAAATCTTCAATATCTGTTATTGGCTTATGTTAATAATCATGCTTTTTCTGGTGTTATAAGTGTTATTATTTTTGATAATTTGTTGTAAATAATTAAGAATTTGTTTGATAAAAAGGTGGCTGATTTGTCTGATATCTTTAATAAATTTTGAAAGTATTATGATATTACTGTTCTTATAATGCTTTTAGATCTTTTAAATATGTGTTTAATAAGTAAGTTTGTGTCTCAATCATGAAAAAAAGCTTGGGTGTTAATGATTTTTAAGCTTTATAAATAAAAAAAAGTCTTAACTAATACCAGACCAATTGTTTTGATTGAAACTGCTTGGAAGATTCTTTCTAAAATACTCTTGAATAAAATATCATCAGTCTGTAGCAATTTCAATGTTTTTTATGATAATAATTTTTCTGTATTTAAGAGCACTATTATTCAATCTTCTATTTTTGTGATAGGTGTAGTAATTAAAAATGCTTTGAAAAAAGATTGTAAACTTTGGCTGGTTTTGTAAAATATATAAAAGATTTATAATTTCATTAATTGACATCACTTGAAAAATAGTTTAATTTAGATTAAGATATGTAAAAGTTTTATTAAGTTTTTTGGTAATATTTACAATAATAGGAAAAATTGAGTAATAATAGATTATAAATTCACTAATAAATATTGTGTACATAATAGTCTGAACCAGAGTAAGATTTTTTTTTCTTTGTTTTGGAGAATTTTCTATAACTCTTTTTTATGTAAAATTAAAAAACATGAGAGTTTATGTGGTTATTGTGTTAATACTAAGTTTGTTACCAAATTAGACAAAATAAAGGCTTAAAATAAGTTGACTTCATATATAGCAGCTGTTGCTTTTGTTGATAACACAATTTGAGTAAGGAGTAGTCAGACTGCTATTCAATATATTTTGGATATTACAAATAATTTTTTTAAATTAAATGACATTTTGATAAATAATAAGAAAACAGTAACCATTTTTATCAATTAGAGAGTTAAGAATATCTCATTTTCAATAAGTGGTTTGCCAATATTTGTTGCATAAAAAAAAAAGTCTCATAGATATCTTGGTATTTTTTTTGTCTTTTAAGAGTCTGTTTAGACTTAGTTTAATAAAAACTCATTTGGATATTAGGTTTTTTGCCAATTTGGTCTTAAAAAAAGTCATCTTAGACAAGCAGTTTTTTTATTTGATTTTAGTAGTGTTGTAGCTTATAGTTAGTTACAGAACACAGTTCAGTTTTGTATCTAGTAATGTTGTTACCAGTGGTTTTTGTCAGTATTTGGAAACATTTTTTAGCTTAACTGATAACACACATTATCATGATTATGCTATTAACTATAGCATATCATAAGTGTATGGACTATTTCAATAAGTGGGAGAGCAAAAAAGAGTACATAATAAAGTTATTAAAAGAAAAAGAAAATATTGTTATTATTATTTGTTTTTGGACAAGAACCAATCTTAGGTATTTGAAAGAGAAAAGAGAAGTCACATCTCTTTATATGTATTAGAAATGCAACCAACAACAAGAAAAAACCAAAACTACTTAAAAAAATCATAATCAGAATTCTTTCAATTAGTTGTCGAAAGGGTGTGATATTCAAATATCTGCTTTGAAAACAAAGTTATAGGAATTATAAAGATTGTAATAGTAAAACATAACTGAAATAGATTTAAACTTTTTATTGTTGAGACTACTCTCTAACAACATGATATTTTATTACTTATTTTAATATTTTAACAACTTGTTTGGTAAAACAAGACTTAATGTGAAATGGTGATAATATATGATTTAAAAGATCAGAAGTAATAGAAAGCTTGATGATTTTATTAACAAATAAGTAAAAAGTTATAAATAATGTGATTCTAAATGGTGATAAGAAATATGAGAAGACATATTTGAAATTGTAATAACAAGTATTTAGAGCATAAAAAAAGAGAAAGAGAGTATAAAAATAAAGGAAGAACTAACTGTTCACTATAAAACTATAGCAAAGAGTTAGCTTAGTATTAAACTGATGCTTTTCTGAGCTGACAGAAAGACTGTATATATAGCTAAATTACATCAGATCTATATACTATATTAAGACTATTTAAGATACATCAATTATTTATACATTTTAATTTAATCAATTCATGATAAGCTTTACTCGGCATGTTATTTTCTTAGAGCTAGTGATTTTTAGATGATCAGATTTAGATGACGGGATCTAAAACATTAATTGTAAATCAATGATAATTGTGATTATGATCAATGTAATTAGAAGTAGATCAATTGATTATATTTCTTAGTAACTACTTTTAACTATTGATTGCAGATCTGGAATGTTAGATTGTTTCAATAAGGATGTATAAGAATTTTGGAGTATAACAAAGCCTGTTGTTATCTGATTACATGTATTAATTATTCATTTCCATTGGTGTTTCTTAGTTTGCCAAGATTTTTTTGTATCCAAATTAGTTAAATTGTTAAATTGTGCCATATTTCTTTGTTGTAATTGGATTGATTGCTGATCATTTATTTTCAGATTGCCGGCTGATTTTGTTGATTAAGTGTGATAATGTAGGTTTTTTTTGCATGATTTTGATGTTAATTTCTATTGTATGTGTTGTAATTTTTGCATTAAAAAGTGTGAAAATCTTCTGGTAACAATATATATAATAAATAGAATATATTGATTAGAAAAGGCTTAAGAATAAAGACTGGGTTGACAAAAAACTTTTCTAATAAGACTCTTTATCATCTATTGTTATATAATTTAAAATTATTTGAGCAAGTACAGACTAAAAATAAGATAACTTTAGTGTTAAGTTTTGTAAATACTGGTAATATTCTTGGTTATTTGTTTGATTATAGATCTTTGGATTTGCAGATTCTAAGTTGGTCTTTTGTTCATCTTTTGTATTATCCAACAAGGTTAAAAATCAGTCCAGTTAACAACTTTTTGGCTGGTGTGATTAAGATTTTTTTAGATTATAAGTTTTTTTTGAACAATGTTTTATTATCTGCATTCTGTTATTTTGATAATATTTTAATATGTTCTGTTTTGGAAGATTTGATGTTTTTGGATGTTTTCTGTTTATTTAAAAAGTATGATATTGTTTTTGTTGAACAATTATATGATAAGAAAGAGTTGGTTTTTGATTAAAAATATTTTTATTATTAAAAGAGATTTGATCTTAAAGACCTAATTTCTGTCTGGTTTAAATTGGTATATGGTTTCCTGGTCAGTCATATCTTCTGTTTTAGTGTTCAATTTCTTAATATTGGTTCTTAATCTTTAAATATTTTAGGCACTAGTGGCTTTTTTGAAGTGAAAATTTGTATTTCTAGATGTTGTTAATGTTTACACAAATAGATTTTTGAGGAATATAAAAACAAGTAATATAAAGTGTAATACAGCTGCTTTTTTTTCTAATCTGGATATAAGTATTGAAAATAAAGTTGGTAGTTTGGTGTTTTTTATAATGGCAAAATTGTAGGCAATTGCTCTGGCTTTGAAGTATGTTCTAGTTTGCAGTACTGTAGTAATATATTTAAATAGTTAGGCTGTCTTGAATGCTTATACTGCAAAATCAAACATAATCTTACTGGATTTTTACAATAGTTGTTGGTTAAAAAGACATTGTATTATAAACTTTATTAGAAGTAAAGAGCTTAGTGTTTTTTGGAATAAGATTAAAAAACATTCAGATGTGTTAAATAATAAGCATACTAATAAGTTAGCTAATTTGGCTTCTTGTTCAAATTTGGTTCTTCTTGTTTTGATTAATAATAAGTATATTAGAACTGATAGAATAACAATATTTGGAAATGTTTGATATTTTGTTTAAAAAATTTTTAGGGCTGTTTATTATGTGTATTAGAAGGTTGGATCTAAGTTTAATATTATTGATGCAAACATGATAAAAGATATAAATTGGGTTTAGATCTTTTTAATTTGGCATTGTTACCAGACAAAATTAGAGATATTGTTTAGCATAAAATTACCCTTATAAATCTTATTATTAATTAGCATATATTATTGTTTCAAATTATCATTTATTACATTAGCAAAATATCCGAAATTATCATTTAATTAATAACCCAATTTGTACATAACACAAATGTAACCTAATTGTGATGATCAATCATGTAATACACCGAACTATATAACATTCAAAAAGTTTGTCAAAATTTGTAAAAAATTTGCTGAAATAATTGATGGTTTGCCAAAATATCTAATAGTTCACAGAAATAACTTGTAGTTTGCCAAAATGTATCTTTAGTTCAGCAAAATTATAGAAAATAGCAAAGTTCAAGTTCATAGAATAGTGTTACGACAAGTTGTATAAAAGAAGAGCTTCTTTCTTTGAGAAAATATATCTTACTTCAGATTTAATAATTAGAATCATTCTTTATATACAAAAACAAAAAAATATCAAATAATTCGAAAAACCAATTTCTTTAAATATTGTACTTGGAAAATTTCCAAAAACCCAACTAATGTTTTGAAATTGATTAGCTACCAATTTCAGTAAACTGTTAGTGACTCCAGGCCTGGATCCGAAACAACTTCCAGAAATCATCAGTTTTACTTTTTTTTTACTTTTTTTTTATTTTTTTTTTATTTTCTTATTACAATCATTAGGGTAGCCTACAGACGAGATTCTTGTAGAAGAATTGACTTTCACAGCAAAGTAACTACACATTTTAGTGAGCTTCCAGACGAGCAATTCCTGGGAAAAAGTTGACATTTACTACAACGTAACTATACAAAGTAACTGGCACAAAATTGGCTATTCCACTTATAAGCCCAGCAGTTCAAATTATAGGAAATAATTTGAAGATAAATTCAGTTATTGGAGGTTCAACCACATCCAAAAAACGTGAATTCACAGCAAACAGGCATCAACAACATTAAAGAAAAGAGACCAAAAACCTCCGATAACATTTGGTGCTTTCCCATGGAAACAACACAGTAAAACAACTTCAAAGTGGTGACCACACCAGATGCAACAACTCTAGAATACTACCAATCAATTTACACCTACTGCAAGCAAAGATTTAACATTCCAGACGGAATTGAAGTTGTCAAGAAATCAGTATACCAATACATTGAAAACTGCATCAACAATTATCTTTTTGGAAATTACAATATCTCAGAAATTAGAAGCAACCTTTACAATAATTTAGCACACTATTCACAGTTGGGAACTGAAGACCTTAACAGTGAAACACTTGCCACTTACTTTCAAGAACTTAACTTTAACATTATCAAGTACTGTGAAGAAACATATCCAGTGCAGTCTCAATACTCTATTGATTTTGAATCAGAGACAGAAACCAGCAACAAAGGCAAACACAAATTGAAGCATAACTCAAAAACCACCCCAAATACTCCAATACTACCAAAAACAACTGCCAAACACTTACAAACACCTGAACAAGGAACCAGTTCAAAATTTTCACTCACCATCACATCTTTTTCAGCTTTACTTGCATAAGCACAAACACCTAATTCACCTTTGAATCGATTTGTGAGACCAGAAGATTTTACATCTCTTAGAAGTCCCATCAGACAACAAAAACCCCTTCAAACTAATTCCAATTTTCTTGATTTTCTAGCTGAAAATCAAAGTGAACACTCTAAGACGGTAGTGAATGAAGAAAACAACTCTGAAACAACCAAAGAAGAGTCAATAAACAGTGAAAATGAAGAAGACAAAATAACAGCATTGTTACGGGATGGTTTTCTTGTTATATTTAATTGCTGATATCCCGCTTTAATTGCAATCAGTCTTCCGTGAGTTCCTTAATTCTATTTGTGTGATAATGTCATTGTTACACTGAAGGCTTTCTTTTTACTGTTGCAATGTAAGTTATTCTTTAATTCTTGATTGTTGTGTGTGTTTATGTACTCCTTCTCAGAGGCTGAACTGAAATCTACCCACTGTTTGGGGTTTTCTCTGAGGCTATCTTTGCAATTGCCTGATGTGTTTCTCTAATCTAGAAACACAGAATGTTAATGGTTTTTAGCGCTTTTCTAATTCTCACAATAAAGCTTTTATTAATTAGTAACAATGTGAATAATCTTGATCAAGGATTATTCTTCCAAGGGATTCAGTTGATGAATGATAGTTTCATTCAATAAATAATACAAGTAAGTTTCTTAATACTTTGGGTTGTGATAGTTCCGTTTTAAATATTTTTTTTCATTTCTTTTTGATTTTTAAAGGTTTCTTGGGATATTTAATTTGAAAGTAT
>JAAOMT010000128.1:2552655-2586828 GCA_016748015.1 Geosiphon pyriformis | reverse complement strand
TACTTTGGGTTGTGATAGTTCCGTTTTAAATATTTTTTTTCATTTCTTTTTGATTTTTAAAGGTTTCTTGGAATATTTAATTTGAAAGTATGATTTAAAGTGGAGTTTGTTGGATAAAATTAGATCTGTTGCTTGATAAGTTATGATTTTTATTACTTGATTGATTATTTCCCAATATTAAAACTACTGTATATATACATGTTTGTAGTTCTACGAAAAAATACTTTCTTTTTGATATTTCAATCTGGTGTTTGCTGCTATCACCAGTTGGTGTTGGCTGCTATTGTGAACTGGTGCTTGCCACTATCGTGAGATGGTGTTTGCTACTATGTTAATCATTACCTTTCTAAGATTATTACTGTGCTATATTATGATTGAATAGTTTGTATTATTTTTATGATTCTTTTTGCTAAATTCTTAAACCATAACAGCATACATAGCAAAAATTTCTGAATTTAATGGAGAAGACATTGAAACCAGTCCCCAAGAATGGCTCAACCAAGTTACTAAAGCTGGAGATGCAAATGGATGGAATGCTGCCAGAATGTTAAAAACAATTCCTTACTTTCTCAAAGGAACAGCAGGAGAATGGTTTGAAAACTTGGCCACTCCATTCAATAATTAGAACACTTTCAAAACAGCCTTCTTTGAACAGTTCCCTGACAATAATATTTTCATCACCCTTTGCAATTGTTTTCGAAATATCAAACAAGTACCCTTCAAATCTGTTATGACTTATATTGAGAAATTCAATAAACTTCTCAGATAAATTTGCCAACTCGAAACAAACAATTATTATTCTGATGCTCAAATCTTGGATCAATTTATCACTGGTCTAAAAGATAAACTAATTAAAAATATTCACTCACATGTGCCAGAAAATTTAAACTCTGCCATATAGCATGCGAAAAGATATGAAATGGCCATAAAAGAGGCCAATTGTACAAAACTTGTATATTTGGCAATTGGAGAAACCAGCTCAGTAGCTGAGGAAAAAATTGACCAACTCACAAAGAAGGTTGAAAACTATTTCACTAATCAACAACAACAGCAACCCCAAAAATATCAACCACCCCAAAGACAAAATCAAAATAACTTTGCACCACTTTTCAATAACCAGCCTCAGAATTGCCATTACTGTGGAATCTCTGGCCACTGGAAAAGAGATTGCAGAAAGCTACAACAAGACCAACAAAATAGGAGTAATCAATGTTACCCTCCACCACAGCAATCTTATTATCAACCACCACCACCAGTTTACTATCCACCAAGTCCCCAATACCAAAATAACTATTATCAGCCCATCCCACAGCCAATCCAACAGCAATACCAACAACCACTCACACAACATTATCAAGTACCTGCTTGAAGACTGATTACACAAAATCAATTCATACCACAAAACTGATACCAAGTAAACAACAATAGAATCAGTTCAAACAACCAATTAGTTCTCCAAAATTCCACTCAACCAAGACCCAACCACTACTATACTCAACCCAGTTATTTAACAATGCCAGAAGAACAGAATTTTTACCATACTGCACCTTCGGAAGGTAGAACTGCAGCACAACAACAAAACCCTTCCTATACTCCCACCACAATCCCACCAGCCAGAATTGCTAAAAACACTAACCTTTCAGATATATTCCCTTTTGAGTTCGAAGCAAATGAGTTACCATTCCTGCTTAGCAATGCAGCTGCCAATGAACAAAAAACAATAACGGCTATGTACACTGAAGCAGAAGTCGAAGGAAAGACAATTCGCTTAATCCTAGACAATGGATCTGCCAGAAGCATTATCACCTACCAGTTAATGCAACAGTTGAAGAAAAATGTCAACCGACCCGCTCAAACAGTAATCATCACTGCCAATGGCATGAAAAAAACTCCAGTAGGAGAAATTGACAATTTTCTGTTCACTCTTGATGGAATTATCATTCCAGTCAAAGTTCTTGTAATAGACGCATCCCAGTACCAAGCTCTTGTTGGAAATGATTGGCTTCAAAAAGCCAATGCTAATCTGAATTGGGAAACACAAGAGTTAACAATCTCCTACCAAGGACAACACGCCCAGGTACCTGCCACTTGTGGTACATTCAACAAACACTCTGAAAAAGCCCCAGCTTTTGAATTCGAACCAGAAAAAGAAAAACCCCTCATTGAAACATTCATGGCTCTTGGATCAACGTCCAACTGGGCTGATGAAACAGAACAAGAACATTTTATCCCACACTCTGAACCTGAAACCTCTGAATGGAATATCCTTTACTCAAAACCCAAACCAAGAAAACAACGCCCCTATATTCCCATTAAATATAAGGACTGCCACAAGAAACTATCATCAATGGGAGCCTGCATTTCACTTGAAGAAGAATATGAAAATCATACTTGTTATTACTGCAAAGACTTGCCACAGAGAATGATGGGGCCATCTAATAAAAAAGAGTGGAAAATGGGACAACACTCTTTGTTTGACTTGTGGAGATATGCTACCAGAAGAATGCAATTGGATTGATGTAGCCATAAGAGGAGGAGTCTGTAATCAGACCTGCCAATATGCTTTATCAATTTCAGAAAAAGTAAAAAGAGGAACACTCTTTAATGCAGCATACAACAGTGCTCTCAACAAACTTTATCACTACTTCCATGATGCTGAGATGATTTTTGACTTAGCAATAACATTAATTAATGGAGCTACCAAAGAAGATGTTTATTAAATGAAGGAAGCAAAATACATTGAATACACCATGGAATTAACTAGATTCGATTACAAAAACGAAGTAGAAGTCTACCACCAAATTGCAAGTCACACCTACCCAACCCAAGAAGCTCAAATTCAACGATTAGAGCAAATAAACATTAGGCTATGTAAAGAATGCATTATGCCTTGTGATGAACAGTGATGTCCTGAATGCTATGCTCTTAGTATTCCCTTGCCCAGCAAAAATGATGAGAACGAAATTGAATTTGGAGAACCTGAAGCAATGGAAGAAATTGAAACAACACCTATCTACTTTATCAAAAATCAGCCTGTCTTACAACTTAAATACTTCAACAACAACAGACAAGGAATAAAACCTGAAAAAGCACACGAAATTGATGCTGGATATGACCTAAGATATCCAGGCAAGGATACTCTTGTTCTCAAACCCAAATCTCTCACAAAAATCAACCTCAAAATTGCACTCGAAATCCCGCCAGGAGCAATGGTTCAAATCACCTCCCGGTCCTTTCTGGCAAGCAAAGGAATCAATGTCAGAAGAGGAATAATCAATGCTGGATATACGGGAGACATTACAGTAATGCTTCAAAATGAAACTGACAAACCATTCAAGATCAAACATGCTGAAAAAATTGCCCAAGCTATTTACCTACCCCTAATCAACATTTCAGGTTTGCAACTAGTCAATCAAAGAGAACAATTAGGAAAAAGTGATAGAGGAACCCAAGATTTTGGTTCAACTGGATGATTCACAGTTCCAGTTAATATAGCTCTTAACACACAGAACGAATCCCACCAGATTCTCAAACTTCCACAACCAATTACCATCTCACCCTTTGGAGAACATCCGAAAATCTACACCTGCCCAAAGCCAACAACCACACAACAAATTTTTGAGTCCAATAAACAAGTCTGCTTGGAACATAATATTTCAATTCCAAACATTTATATTTCAGAAGAAACAAAGAAAGTTCGAGTTACTTTTTACAACCCCAACAATTACTCCATAGTTTTATTAAATAATTTAGAAATTGGAGTTATTCACAGTAATATATTTCAGCAAGAATTACCTCAAACAGTCCCTGATTTTTCTGAAATTATTGGACATTCACTACCAAAAATCAACCCAAACCCCAGCTCTGAAAACTACCATGTTGTCATAGAAAAACTATCTTGAATCAACATGGGACGACTTGAACCACAACAACAAAACCAGCTCAAAGAGCTAATTGCAGAATTTGCTGATATCTTTGCCGAAAACAACAATGACTTAGGAAGAACCAATTTGGTTCAACATCAAATCTACACAGAAAATGCCAAACCAAGGCGACAACAAGCCTACTGAGTTGCTCCAGAAAGCCACCAATTCATCCAAAAAGAAGTACAACGAATGCTTAACAATGGGCTCATCCAACTCTCCATAAGTCCTTGGGCTTCATCTGTAGTGCTAGTTAAAAAAAAAAATGGAAAGATATGATTTTGTGTTGACTATTGACAACTCAACAGTGTTACAATTGGAGATGCTTACCCTCTTCTCCAAATTAATGACATGTTAGATGCCCTTGGAAAATCCAAATACTTTTCAACACTAGATTTGGAAAGCGGTTACTGGCAAGTTGCTATGAATCCCAAAGATCGCTCCAAAACAGCATTCACCACCCAAGGCAGAAATTACGAGTTCAATGTAATGCCTTTTGGATTATGCAATGTACCAGCAACATTTCAGAGATTAATGGATGTTGTGTACCAAGGACTCCTTTGGAAGTCAGTAGTCATTTATCTTGACGATACTGATGTTTATTCTCCATCATTCAAATTACACTTAAAACACCTGCGAGAAGTTTTTCAACAATTACAAAAAGCAGGACTAAAACTCAACATCAAAAAATGCTACTTTGGAAAAACAAGCTTGGTCTTCCTTGGTCATATTATTAGTAAAGATGGAATCAAACCGAACTCTGGAAAAATCAGTGCTATTAAAAACTTCAAAACTCCTCAAAACACTACAGAACTAAGAGGATTTATAGGGTTAGTCTCCTATTATTGGAAGTTTATCAAAGGATTCTCAGAAATTGCAAAACCTTTCAACCAGCTTACCACCAAAAACATCAAATACAAATAGACTGCTGAATGCCAAAATGCATTTGAAATCCTCAAAGAAAAACTAATAACAGCTCCAATTCTCGTCTATCCAGATTTCAGCAACCAATTCCAATTAGCAACAGATGCCTCTTATACTGCCTTTGGTGCTATCCTATCACAACTGAATGACAATGGAAATGAGCGAGTAATCGTCTATGCTAGTAAAACATTAAAACCAGCTGAAAAAAATTATCCTGCCACTGAATTGAAAACAGCAGCTGTAATTTGGGCCCTACATCATTTCAACCTTTATCTTCGGCCAAAGGAATTTGATATTATCACCGATAATATTGGACTCAAATGCTTCAGAACAAAAATACTCAGCTGAATGCAAAACAAACCCAATGGACAGGATTTCTAGCAAATTATCAATACATAGTACATCACAAACCAGGAAAACTCCACACCAATGTTGACTGTTTCTCCAGAATGAGACAAGATTAGAAAACACAAAAAACCAACACTCAACTTAACCAATCAAAAGAGCCAACAAACAATGAATTCAAAAAACTACAACAATCTCAAACAATATTTGGAAACATTAACAATTCCAACAGATTGGTCTCCAAATAAAAAACATCAACTACAACAACAAGCCAAACAATATTTTCTACACAACAACATTATTTATCATCGAAATTTCAAAAACCCAAACAAACCACTTAGATTAATACAAGAACAGGAAAAAGAGACCATATTATACAACATGCACTTAGATCCTTTATCAGCACACTTCGGAAAAAATAGCACCACCCAAAGAACATTAGAATACTACTTTTGGCCTCGAATGAGAAAAGACATTCATGAATATGTTGAATTTTGTGATAATTGTCAAAGAAGAGGAGGAACATGCTCTACTGAACCATTAAATCCAATTAAAGTTGGACAACTCTTTGACTGAGTTGGTATTAATTTAGTCGGACCACAATCTATTACCACTCAAGAAAACCATTATATTGCAGTAGCTGTAGACTATTTTACTAAATGGCCCAAAGCCAGAGTCATTCAACGAGCAGATGCGAAATCAGTAGCAAATTTTATCTACAAAAACATTATTTGTAGACACAGATGTCTAATTGAACTTTTATCCGATCAGGGGACATACTTTGTGAACAACTTGATACAAGAAATTTGCAAACGATTCAATGTCAAAAGACCTCTGTCTTCGCCCTACTATCCACAAACAAATGGACTTGTGGAATGGTTTAACAGAACATTGTGTGAGTCATTAGCCAAAGTCTTAACTGATTTTAAGCAAGAATGGGATATCTTTATTCCATCAGTGTTACTAGCATACAGAACACTAAAACAAAATACCACAAAACACACACCATTTGATTTAACCTACAGAAGGACAGCAATATTACCAATTAATTTCACAGTAAAAATATATCCAGCACAACCAATTAATAAAAACAATTTCCAAGAAACACTTCAATGAAGAGCCTACACTCTGCTTAGCACGTTGGAAGAAAAATGACGAATAGTAGCCACCCATATTGAACACTTCCAAACTCAACAAAAAAAACGGTATGACAACAAATTGTCTCTAGTTACTAATGATTTTAAAGTTGGAAACAAAGTTCTCTTACACAGAACTAAAGCTGAAAAACAATGGAGTGAAAAATTTGAAAATAAGTGGGATAGACCATTCTTTATCCATGAAATACTAGGCAATAGATCATACAAGTTAAAACTTGATGACAAAATCCTAACAAAAGTTGCACATGGAAATTGTTTAAAACACTATTATTCCAGAAACAATCC
This sequence comes from Geosiphon pyriformis, assembly GCA_016748015.1. Lineage (NCBI taxonomy): Eukaryota > Fungi > Glomeromycota > Glomeromycetes > Archaeosporales > Geosiphonaceae > Geosiphon > Geosiphon pyriformis. The sequence continues at coordinate 2,580,194 of JAAOMT010000128.1, read as the reverse complement.
TGAACTATTAATTTCACAAATTGGTACACATTCCCCTTTAGTTAATCTCAAAGATATTCCCCAAAACTTAGAACCAATAGTTATCATTGAACAATCTTCCAACTTGAATACTTAAATTAATTTTACTAGTTATTCCCTTATAATTTAAAAATAATTTCACAAAAACAAAACAAAACAAAATACACTAAAAGACAAAAATAACATAAAAACCCACATACCAAAAATAATTTCAATCTATTTTTTTTTCACTCAAATTTTTATAATAACTATCCCTCAAAATATTCAACAAATATTTCAAAAATTAATGCTAGCTTTAAAGACAATACTTGAATTATCTATCACTATTACAGGAAAACATATTAATTATATCCAAACAGAAATAGTTGCCAATTTAGCCCCACATTCACGAAATTATCACCCCTACAAAAAGAACACAAGAAGTTACTCTGGAATTCATCTACCAGAACTCTTAAAGCTTGTTTTAAGAGAAAATTTAATGTTTATTCCTATTAGTATTTTACTAAATGCTACTATTCAACAAAAACTTTAACTGTGTCTTAATGAAGAAAACCATGACTATACTCCAATATATAGATATTTCTACATTGGAAAAACACTTCATGAACAAAAACAGGAGCTTACAGCAGCAAACCTCACAAAAGAAGCTATTCAGAAACAATTCTACAATGAATTCAAGACAACAGCTGGACCTACAAACAGTTATTATAAACTAAGAGCTGCTCTTAGACTTTATAACCTATTCCACACCTGTGAAAACATCTTACAAAACCCAATTTTACAGCCTTTAAAGATTCAATACATTGGAAAGCTCACGAAACTGAAATTTCAACAATTTTCAGACCAAATTTCTTTAATAATTTTAGATTATTATCTGGAAATTACAAACAGTACTTAGACTTCGATGGAGCTCAGTCTTGAGGAGAAGGTTATGTTACCAGACGAAATTAAAGATATTGTTTAGCATGAAATTACCCTTATAAATCTTATCATTAATTAGCATATATTATCGTTTCAAATTATCACTTATTACATTAGCAGAATATCCAAAATTATCATTTAATTAATAACCCAATTTGTACATAACACAAATGTAACCTAATTGCGATGATCAATCATGCAATACACCAAACTATGTAACATTCAAAAAGTTCGTCAAAATTTGTAAAAAATTCACCAAAATAATTGATAGTTCGCCAAAATATCTAATAGTTCACAGAAATAACTTGTAATTTGCCAAAATGTATCTTTAGTTCAGCAAAATTATAGAAAATAGCAAAGTTCAAGTTCATAGAATAGTGTTACGACAAGTTGTATAAAAGAAAAGCTTCTCTCTTTGAGAAAATGTATCTTACTTTAGATTTAATAATTAGAATCATTCTTTATATACAAAAACAAAAAAATATCAAATAATTCGAAAAACCAATTTCTTTAAATATTGTACTTGGAAAATTTCCAAAAACCCAACTAATGTTTTGAAATTGATTAGCTACCAATTTCAGTAAACTGTTAGTAACTCCAGGCCTGGATCCAAAACAACTTCCAGAAATCATCAGTTTTACTTTTTTTTTTACATTTCTTTTATTTTTTTTTTCTTTTCTTATTACAATCATTAGGGTAGCCTATAGACGAGATTCCTGTAGAAAAGTTGATTTTCACAGCAAAGTAACTACACATTTTAGTAAGCTTTCAGATGAGCAATTTCTGGGAAAGAGTTGATGTTTATTACAACATAACTATACAAAGTAACTGGCACAGAATTGGCCATTCCACTTATAAGCCCAGCAGTTCAAATTATAGGAGATAATTTGAAGATAAATTCAGTTATTGGAGGTTCAACCACATCCAGAAAACGTGAATTCACAGCAAACAGACATCAACAACATTGAAGAAAAGAGACCAAAAACCTCCGATAACAGCATCTTAATTTGTATATAGTAACTGGCTTTACAAATAAATTAATTGCTAATTTGTGTTCATATTTTATGAAAGCTCTGTACCATTGCTTGTCAATTATTATTCAAAAATACTTGTACAATAAGAGATATTTTAATGTATTGTACTTTCATTGTAAAAAGATAGAAACTTTTGACTATTTTTTTGTGTATTTAATAAATTCTGATTTTCATAATACTTTGCTTAAATCATGCTCAGTTTAATAAGATGCTGTGTTAGACTTGAAACTGCCATTGTTTTGTGTTTTACAAATGCTTTTTCTGTATACTTCTAATAGTGCTATATATACTATCTTATATAAAAGTTTTGTGTTTAAGGAATGGTGTTCAAAAATTATATTTATTTTTAATAATGTTAAGATTGTCAATAATAAAGTAGTCAATTTGATGTGAAATTTAGAAATAGTCTATTATATTGAGATATGGATAATAAGAGCTAAGTATAAGGTAATTATGGAAAAAAAAAGTCTAATTTTGTTTGATGGTTTGGTGTTTCTCAAGATCTGTGATCTATTGTCTTTGTTCTCTAATAATGTCATCAAGTTACTTGGAATTGCAAAGAGACATGGTATCAGTTTTGGTTTCCATAAGCCTTGCAGTTTTTTTCTAGTGCTGTGACTGTTAAAATAGATTCATAGTATTGCTCTGATTAGCCCAAGTGGCTGGTCACGTGTAGAAAGTGCATGATTTGCGCCTAGTTTAGATCACTTAATTTGATGGATTGTGCTAGGTGGCATTTGGGCCTCACTCGTTAAATGAATAAAAAAAAAAATTATTATGTAAACAGTAAAACAATTTTTTTTTAAAAACTATGAAAATGTTTAACTAATTATTTGCTAATTATCAATATCTTAATTGTGGTTATTAGAAATTAAAATTTCAAATGTCGACCATTTCTTGTTCTAATTTGAGAGTTGATATAGGTACTTATTTCAGTGTCTTAAAAACCCTGAATCTGAAATTATATTAGTTTCTATTGCCATATTGTTTTTTACATATTTGGAGACACATCTCAGTATTGATAGAATTATCTTTACAAATTCCGTATGAATAGCCCAGCTGAAGCTTGGATGAATCCTAAAAATGTCGGAACAGGTTTGAGAGGTCGACTTAGGTATTCGGGATGATATTGAGTTGCAACAAAAAAAGGGTGTTCTAATAAAACAGGAAAAATGGTCGTTATCAAAAAATAAGGAATCCTTGAGTATCATGATAAAAATCCAGTACCTTTTAACTCGAGAATTTCCATACGCTTGCCGGTTTCATCACGACCTACAAACATAAGCCCTTGGGCTTCCAAGCATTTAACTATATCTGGGTTGACTTCGTACCGATGGCGATGTCGCTCTTCTATTACTGTGGTACAGGAGTAGCTGGGGTTTCTATTATCTCCGTCACATATTCCATTTTCTGTGATACTGGTAAATTCTTCAAGAATTCGATTGCTTATCAAAGCCGATGTTCCATTCCCAATTATCTTCTTCCCGTTTAAGACCGATTTTGTTCCATTTTTGCCGAATATAAGGCCGTTTTCACTTATTATTTTTTGTTCTTCTATTGTACAAGGATAGGGGTTGACATAGAGGTTTTCAAATAAAGCATGATGAATCTGAATATGATTAGTGAATTATTGATTGAACAGTTACCCTTACTTTTTGAGTTTGGATTTCGAGGGTGGACTGATTTGTTGTTATCCGATTCGTATAGTTTGTCTATAGAAATTAATTAGTTACTGTATTGACGGGTGGGTTTATCAAATGCGCACAGTGCTTACGAATTTTAGACCATGTTTCGGACCCCTGTAGAAACTTTGTTGGGCGCAATCCCAACCTCATTGTCCCCCCGAGATGCGTACGTGAAATTTCAGGCATATACACGATAACTTTATGGGTGGTATTGGGATCGAGCTCTTCCGAATTAGCACCTGGGGAACAAAATCAGTCGATTAAATTATTGGATGATGTTAACAAAATGAGCACTAGAGATTTATAGAGAAATCTATAGATTACCTAATAGACCACATACGTGACGAGAAAATTCAATCACAGCAACTTGAAGACCAAGGCAAATACCTGAAATTTCAGAAATTTCTAAGGTTAAAGACATGTAAAAATATATAATTTGGGATATCTCAAAGATCCACACCTAAGTAAGGGATTTTGTTTTCTCGCGCCCATTTAACGGCGGCAAGTTTCCCTTCTAAGCCTCGATGACCGAATCCACCAGGGACCAAGATTCCTTGAGCTTTACGAATATTTTCCCATGCTTCTTCAAATTTCCCAGGGTTGCTTTCAATAGTGGATGATTCTAGATCAGCTGCTTCAACCCACTAATATGTGAATTAACAGATTAGTATTGTGGTCAACAGTGAAGAAAAGTTAAATTGAGCCAAGCAAACAATACCTTCACGATTAACTTGCGCTCACATGCTATAGATGCATGTTCAAGGGCCTGAACAACTGAGAGGTAGGAATCTTGCAGATATGTATACTTTCCCACCAGAGCAATCGTGACAACAGTTGTGAGGGAACTGTGACTGAATCAAAGGACAATTAAGATGCATGAATTCATTTTCACTCTTAATGAAGCAGCAAGAAATTTACATACGTTTGAGTAAGTTTATTCCAGTCACGTAGCAACGTTTCACCATATTGGCGCAATTTGGGGTTTCTACATATATCATTTAACTGTAATCTTTTTCTTAAATAAGTTAGTACTCCCTGTTCTTTGAGCAACATAGGTACTTTGTAGGTTGAAGATACATCTTGAACTGAAAGGACCTTATCCAGAGAATATAAAGATTGATTAATGCTAGGCATATAAATTTGATAAATATAAAGTCTTTAAGCATACTTGTTCAGAAGCGACTCGGCAATACATCGAAATTTTGGCCTTCAGACGTGATTCTAATGGTTGAGAACAACGGCAAGCAATCTGGATGGAAATTTTAATAATTAATTTTTTATCTTTGTAGATTTTGTAAAAAATTTATTTATTTTTTACCAAATCCGGTTTTAAACCCAAAGCACGCAATTGACGTATAGTTGCTTGGGTGGGTTTAGTTTTTTGCTCCCCAACGACACCAACCACGGGTACCAAAGAAACTAGAATGACAGCGAAATTCTCACGACCTACGCGGTATTGAAATTGGCGAAGAGCCTCTATGTATGGGGCTGACTCGAAATCACCTATAGTTCCACCCAACTCAAAAAAAACGGAATTGGATGTTTAACTAATAAATTCAAAACTAAATATTCTATATCATAATTTCAATGTTCCTATACCTCAATAATACATATATCAGGGATTTCACCACTTTGATCTACTGGAATTCTAGCAACACGCTCTATCCAGTTCTGTATAGCATCTGTCACATGTGGTACATTCTGAACATTCTGGCCAAGATAATCACCTCGCCGCTGGTAGTAAAGATGGAGAGGGTGTGTCTCATAATTAGAGTCTGCCTAATCACCCATTGCTAGAAAAAAAGAAAAAAAGCAGGACAATATTCCTAACCTCTTTTTCAATTATTTCCTGAAATATTTTACCGGAGGTGATATTATTGTCCCTTGTTAAAGTAATATCAAGAAACCGTTCATAATTACCAAGATCAAGATCAACTTCAGCACCATCATTCAAAACATATATTTCGCCTAATTTAAGCCCAAATATTGAAGACCATTGATGTGAAGATAATTAAAATGATAGAACTTTCTATGCTTGGGATTTAGATTGCTAGGGATATTTATGCTATTATCGTTAAGTTTTCCTTCAAGGCGCGTTACATCCGCAAAAGGAGCTCACCGTGTTCAATTGGGCTCATCGTTCCAGCGTCAACATTTAGATATGGGTCAATCTTTATAGCTGTGACCTTAAGTCCTTGGGTTTTTAAAAGAAAACCGGTTGAAGAGGCAATTATGCCTTTACCGATCCCAGAAATAACACCTCCCAAGATCAAGACGTATTTCATTATAGTGTTATAAAGAACAGCTATTTTCACAGATTTACGCGTTTAAAAACTTAAGAAATTGACAAACAAAAAATTCCTTTTGTTTTTTGGAATGCCCAATAATCTTATTAAAAAAAATTTGGTGCCCAGTACGTCTTTTTGACAACTGGGAAAGAAACGAAAGTGGAAAATTTTTGGGGTTTTTAAAAACTTTTCCAGTGACGCGCCTCGATTTATCACGTGAAAAAGTTATACCCCATCTTTGGATTAAAAAATTACAAAATTTATTTTTTATTTTATTTTTTATTATTATGTTTAAACGAGTATGGCCCAACCACTATTTAGGAGTTAGAAACAAACTAAGTGTTCCAATGCTAAATGTAGTTCACGCATTTTCTACATATAACCAGCTACTTAAACCAATTTAGGCTATACTATATTAATACTTCAAAAGAAAACTTATCCAAAGATGATATTCTCTAAAAAATCTTAAACAATATAACACTATTGTTACGGGTTGGAGTAACAAGCTAATGGATAGCAAGAGAGAACAGAATTGTAGGGTGATAAAAAGAATCAAAGAGAATTCAACTTCAAAAAGCAAATTGAATAAGTATGGATTCAATGTGCGAGATCAGTCTTATAAAATATCTCAGTCATTGTACTTTCTAAAGATAACTGGGGAATCTGAAAGTAGAGGAATAGTTCGTATTGTCAACAAATAATCACACACTGGTATAATTTTATGTCTTATATTGGCGCTCTTAGAATTCAATATCAGGTATCAAATGTACTTTTCAGTCACGTTTTATTCAATAATCTTCAAATGCTGCAATTACATATTTCAGGAAAAAGATAAAAAATAACCAACAAGTGATCTTTTATCTCAAGATGTTTAGATACTTAAAGGTAGAAAAAGGGAATTTAGCAATAAAAGAATAATTGAGATAAAAGTTGTTATTTTTATTTCTTTTATTTCTTTTATTCTTACATACTTTTCTATAGCTAAAAAATTCATTGCTTATATAACTATCAAAAGTGGTCAATGATCAGGTCAATGATCACTTTCTAAAAATAGAGTGGCTAATTTATATGACATCAGTGGCTAATACATGTGATAATTAATAAGAAGTATAAGTTTTAATCATAACATCATCTTCTTCAAAGAGATTGAATTCCAGCAAAATCAAGCTATTTATGGTGTAATCTATTTAAAGAGTTTTATCTAACTCAAAGCTAACTAGTTTGTTGAAGTCTTTTGTAGATAAGATATATAACACTTGAAATGAAATGAGTTTTGTATCCAAGAGACCAAATCTTTGTATTAGAGTTTTGGCTTTTTTAGCAATAGTTAAAACCCTTGGAATATCTAACCATATAATGCCCAAAATTTCTGCCTGTATCTCTAAAGTTGTTTTCTTCATGAGTTTTATATCTTCTATAATTTTACCAAGATGACTATAGAGTTCTAATTGTCTTTTACATAATAAGTTTTTGTTTATGAATAAGATTTTTTGGAGTGTTTTTCCAATTGTGTTGGAAGATAGAAATATAGCTGCTGTTATACTTTTTAACAGATATTTATTCATTTTATTACCAATTTTTTCTCTTTTAGTAGTAGTTTTTTTTGGTCTAATAACAATATGTGTTCTACTGTTATCAGTTATAGTGGTTTGTTTTCCAATAGTCAGAATAGCATTTGGATAGTTTTTGATCCAATACTCATGAAAAGTATAGAAGACATTTTGAATGTTTTGATCCAGAAAATAATTGTTCATGTTGATTGAAGATATCTCTGTTTTAAAAATGATGCATTTATTTATACTTGATTTTTGCTGATTATTTGAGTCGATATTACCACAACAGGCAGCCAATCAGGTTGTTTATGATATTTCTTGAGTCATGTACCATGAACAGAATGATCATTAAAGATTGTTTTAAATTGATCTTGAAGAATATAAAAACCATTGTTCAAAACTTTGTTGACTATAAAAGATCCTTTTTATTGGCTAAAAAATTTATCACCATAAACATTATCTCTGTCAAAATGGTATTTTAATACCAAGTCAGTAACACTTAAAGAAAGTATTTTATAGGTTTTCTTTTTCTTAAGCTTTTTTTAAAACTGTTTTATTTTTTTAAAAGCAATTATTCATGCTTCTACCAAGGAGTTAAGAATAGTATCAAGTTTTTTTTGCAAAATGTTTTTGTAATTTCCTATTGTGATTTTTTCAAAGGGTATTATTTCAATGTCAGTTTCTATTGGTAGTATTGCCATGTGTTCATAGAGCAGATAAAAAAGTTCATAATTTGTTATGTCATGATTTACAGTTTTATAAACAAACAAAGCTAAAAGCAATACTTTGTCTCATAAGTTTGTTTCTTTACTGGTTTTGGCTAGGGTTTCACATAGTGTTTTATTAAAACATTCCACTAGACCATTTGTTTGGAGGTGATAAAAAGAGGAAAATTTATGACATATTCCCATTTTTCTACAAAGTTCTTCAACCAGTATACTGAAAAAAGCTCTTTTTCTATCAGATAAAAGTTCTTTGGGACAGTTATGATGGCAAATAATATCTTCATAAATGAAATTGGCTATTGAGACTGCTGTTTGGTCTGGAGTGGTTCTTGTTTCTACCCACTTTGTAAAATAATTGGTAGCTGTAATAATGTATCTGTTGCCATTAGAAGTTATTGTTAAAGATCTAACAACATCTATACCAATTCTGTCAAATGGTTGACCAACAGAGATTGAATGGATATCTTCTTTGTGATTGAGTTTGCCTTTTCTTTGGCAGATGTCACAGATTTTGATATATTCAGCAATGTTTTTTCCTAAGATAGGCCAATAATAGTGAGCTAAAGTTTTCTGAATTGTCTTTGTTTTTCTAAAGTGTTTAGTTAATAAATTAATGTACATGTTGTATATTATAATTTCTTTTTCTTCAAATCTGATGACTTTTTGAGGGTGGTCAGGATTTTTTCTGTTTTTTTTATATAATTGATTCTGGCAGATCAAATAGAAATTTAATTGTTTGCACAAATGTTCTCTTTGCTGTTGAGTGTATTCTGGTCAGTATTGTCCTTTACCCAAAAATTTCATTAAGGCAGAGTAGTTGTTCAAGTTTATTATTATGTTTGTTTGTAAAGAAGTTACTAATAATTAAGTTGGTTTGGTTTGAGAGGTTGTACTATTACTGGATGGTAAGTCTAGAAAGAGCATTAGTATTTTGATAATTTGCTCTTTTGCAGTATTGAATATCATAGTCGAATTCATCCAAGTAGAGTATTTAGCAAGTTATTTGTTTGTGTTCCAGTTTCTTTTTATTGTGCAGCCAAACCAAGGCTTGATGATTTGTTATCACTAAAAATTTTGCACCAAGAAGATATTGATCCCAGTAGCTAGTAGTCTAAACTACTGCTAGACATTCTTGTTCAGTAACTGAATAGTTTTTTTCTGCTGGTATGAGGGATCTACTGGCATATGCTATGGCATATTCTCTGCCATTTTCATCTTTCTGTAAAAAAACAGCACCAAGTCCATAGCCAGATGTATCAGTGTGAAGGATAAAAGATTGGTCCAGATCAGGTTGCTTGAGAATTGCTTCAGTAACAAGTTTTTCCTTCAGAATTTCAAAAGCTTTTTGTTGATAAGTGCTCCAGTAATAATTGACATTTTTTTTGAGTAGTTAATTGAAAGAAAAGGCAATTTTGGAGAAATTCTTAATAAATTTGCAATAGTAAGAGGCCAAACCAAGGAAAGAGTATAGTTTAGAAACATTCATTGGTTGTCTAATGTTCTGAACTTTTTCAACTTTAGCTAGGTCAGGAAAGATTCCATCTTTTGTAATAAAATAACCAAGGAACTGGGTGAATTGGCATCCAAAGAAAGATTTGATTGGATTGATCTTAAAGCCAGTATTTTTAAGCAGGTCAAAAACCTTCTGTAAATGTTCAAGATATTTATTCTAGGTTTTTGAATATACCATTATGTCGTCCAAGTAAACCAGAACAAAGTTTTTTTTACTGTTTCAAACACTTTATTCATTAGATGTTGAAAGGTAGAAGGAGCATTGGTGAGACCAAAAGGCATAACTATGAATTCATAGATGTCATACTTGGTAATAAAGGCAGTTTTCTTTCTGCTTTTTGGATCTATCTCTACTTGCCAGAATCCAGTAGTTAAGTTAATAGTTAAAAAGAAAGCAGCATCATTGAATTTATCTAGTATTGCATTAATTTTGGAGAATGGGTACATGTCTCTTATAGTAATGGCATTTAATTGGCAATAGTCAACACAGAAGCATAGAGTTCCACTTTTCTTGGATATCACTACAACTGGGAAAGCCCATTCACTCTTGGTTTTTTGTATGAATCCAAAATTTTTTATCCTGTTTATCTCTTTTTTGATAAACTCATCATTGTGTCAATTGGATTGATAAGGCTTTAAATAAATGGAATGAGTTTTTTTTGTGATGATGGTATGTTGTATCACATAAGTTCGTTCAGGTGTATCATCTTCTTTTGAAATAACTGGGCTATTTCTAGCCAACAGATTTTCAATGACCACTTTTCTTTCTTTAAGAGAAGGTTCTCTTTGTTCTACAACTAGAGATTGAATTTCAGGTGGTTTACTCTCAAAAAACTTTTGTACTTCTTTTAATTCTTTTCTAGGTATCAAATTAATTGGCTCCCAATCTTTGTAATAGATTAGGCAGGACTTGCATTCATCACTAGGAAAATACAAAGGTTTATTACACTAGCATCTGGCACAAGAACTATGCCACCAATAGCTGTATTTGGCTTTCTTGCCAGGTTTTCTATCAAAAGTTCTTCTGAAGATGTCATAGTAGGGCCAGCAGATCAGCTTGTTATTTACTATGATTCTTTTTTTGTCAGCTTTAATATTGTCCAGTGGCTTGCCATTGTTGGTAAAGATGGTATAGGCAAGTTTAGCAGTTTCTTCTTATTTTTCTTGATCTTCTTCATTATCATTTTCATCATTATCTGATTCATCTGATTATTTTTCTTCTTGGTTCTGTTTGGTTATTGGAAGAGTTGTCCAATGATGGCATTTAATCACAATAGGTTTCTTATCACATCTGATGATTAGCTTGCAAAGTTTATAATCAAGTAGTGCTTTGGCTTTCTTAAGCCACTCATTACTAACAATAATAGTATATTTTTTTGCTTCAAATACTTTCATGTCTGTTTCAATGCTAATATTATTGATGCTAACAGGAACAGCTTTGGCTATACCTAGATTTTTCTTTTTGTTATTATGTATATTGATTATAGGCCAGGTAGAAGGTTCATCAATCTTTTTTTCAATGGCTTCCAGAAAGTGTTTGGCAATTACACTAACAGATAATTCACTATTTAGAATCAAATCAATAAAGTAGCCAGCCACTTGGGCTTTACAAATCAAAGGAGTAACATTGCTGTTGTCAACAAGTCCAGCTTGATGAGAACACTTATTGGTGTTTTTTTCTTTGGTATTAATGATTTGTGATGATCTTTTCTGAACTGTGAATGAGTTATTAATTGGCCAAATATAATGTGTGCTGGAGTTTTTATAAGATTTTTAACAACAAAATAGGGGCCAGATTTTTGTACTATTTCTAAAGGTTCCAATTTTGGAGAATTTTTAAAAACTTTAGTCTTTAGTGGCTCATTGTTGTCAGTAGTAGAAGTTAAGACTTTGTTGAGATCTAAAATGAAATCAATCTTGGCTTTCTTTTTCTTTCTTGTTAAGTCAGAAATATTGATTGCCAGTTCATTTATATCATGGTTATTATCAGTTAGGTTAAAGATGTAAAAGGAGTTTTTTTCTGGTTTGCTTGCACTTTCACCCTTTGGAAGTACGCCTACTAAATTAAAGGCTAATAAACAGTAGCTTTAACTAAGGAATCCTTTCCAAAGAAATTAATGTTGGCATGATTGGGTTTTTGATTAGAAATATTATTATTGTTGGGTTTGTTATTCTGGGTGTCATTATTTCTAGAAGCTGAAGGGGGCAATGGAAAATTGTTACAGTCTCTGGAAAAGTGTCCAGTTAGTCTACAGTGATAGTACACAGGTGGACTACAATTTTGTTGTCTTTGATATGGTGGTTGTTGGGGCTAATTGAAACAGAGTTCAAATCTGGTTCTTTGGAATTACTGGTTGTCTTTGACTGCTTGGGCTAATGGTTCTAATAGCCAAACAAGATTAGCAATAAGTCTGTCTATTAATTGTTCATTGAAGTCTTAAGTGTAAATGGCAAAAAAAGTAGCAGTCATTTGTAAAGCTGGAACCATGGCAGAAGCAGGAGCAAAAACTGGAAGAGTAGATCCTAGGTGCATTTTTTTGTTGTTTTCTATTCTCTGGGCAAGTTCAATGGCCATATCTATTGTGGGATTATTTTTTAGGGCCAGGAGAAACCAAAGAGCATATGAAAGGTCAGTTTTCAATTTTTTTGTGAAGGAATAAATCTTTTGCTCTTCTGTCTAATTTCTATCAGAGTCTACATACTTAATTAGTTTTCTAATGGCTTTAGCATATTTAGTTACTATTTCTCCTGGGCCTTGGGTTTTTTTTTTCAACTCTATGTGCCATTTGGATATCAAGATAAGAGTTCTAAATTTTGTTTCAAACTGAGTAGTGAAAGAGGTGTTATCTTCTCCAGCGTTTGCTGGTGTCCATCTAATGATTCTTTGCTAAGCATTGGCATTGGTTTTTTATAAGAACCAAGTAGTAAAAGAGCTTTGGAAGTAGCCACCAACGATTTGGAACTTGTATTTATTATCATATTGATTTGCTGTGGCAGCTCTTTCAAAATCATCCAGCTATTTAATTGGATCTTGGGCATTACCTCTGAATAATGGTAATGGGATGTTGTTTCTTCGCTCTAAAACAGTCTGTATACCTTGGAGAGTAATCAGAATGGTTTGTTGTAAAGAGTCTTAAGCCATTGGTTCAGGTGTAACTGTTTGTGTGAAGTGTTTTAATTCACTTGAAAAAAGATCAAAAACAGAAGTGGTTTAATAGCTTTCTTCTTCTGTTTTAAGAAGAGTTTCAGTTGATTGATGAGCAGCAATCCAAATGTGGATTTGATAATTCAGATATTCAAAATCAGAGGGCTGTTGTTTAAAGGTTGTAGAATATAAGAGCTAATTAATACTGTTGTTTCTTTCTTTAAAGTTGTCTTTAAAATAAGCTTAATCAAAGTAATAGTTTGTATAAGTTGTGTAGATTTCAGCTAAATGCTTGTTTAGAAACCAGTTCTAAAAGTCTTGAAATTGTCTGCTGGATTGTTTTTTAATGGAAAAACAAATCAAGCAGGAGGACAAAGGATTGAGTTCAATAAAGTCTAGATTGTTTTTGTTGTGTGTTTCAAAGTGTTCTTCTGATTGTTGTGACAAGTATAAATAATTACCTATACAATAGAAAACAAAATGGATTTTGACAACCTCACAGGAAGCACTACTTTTATGTTATAAGTTGGAGTAACAAGTTAACAAATAGCAAGGGAAAACAGAATTGTAGAGTAATAAAAAGAATCAAAGAGAATTCAACTTCAAAAAGTGAATTAAATAAGTATGAATTCAATGTGCAAGTCTCATAAAATATCTCAGTCACTGTACTTTTTAAAGATAACCAGAAAATCTGAAGATAGAGAGATAGTCCATATTGTCAACAAATAATCACATACTGGTATAATTCTATGCCTTATGTCAGCACTTTTAGAATTCAATATCAGGTATCAAATGTACTCTTCAGTTATATTTTATTCAATAATTTTCAAATGCTGCAATTATACATTTTAGGAAAAAGGTAGGAAATAACCAACAAGTAATCTTTTATCCTAAGATGTTTAGATACTTAAAGGTAAGGAAAGAGAATTTAGCAATAAGAGAATGATTAAGATGAAAGTTGTTATTTTTATTTCTTTTATTTCTTTTATTCTTATATACTTTTCTATAGCTAAGAGATTCATTACTTATATAGTTATCAAAAGTGGTCAATGATCAGGTCAATAATCAAATCAATAATCAGTTCATTGATTAGGTCAATAATCAGGTCAATAATCAGGTCAATAGTCAGGTCATTAATCAGATCAATAATTACTTTCTAAAAATAAAGTGGCTAATTTATATAACATTAGTGGCTAATACATGTGATAATTAATAAAAAGTATAAGTTTCAATCATAACACTATTACTAACCAATTCAACCAGCCATTTGGCTGTTTTTAAAACATCAGACTTGATACTAATAGGTTTATGTTTTTATAATAATATCAAGTTAAAAAACATGTCATTATTAACAACAAATAGATCCACATAAAAACTAAATATATTAATATTTTTATAGTCATACTCAGTTTTTAACACAATTATTTTCTGCTAAAAGTACTCATATGTACCAAAATCTTATTGATTTTAAGACCAAGTACACTATTTAAAACCAGATTATCATTAATTAATTGTTCAAATACAGCAATTAAAAATCTAATTGGCTTAATAATAAATTTGACTAATGCAGAAAACTTGGTCAAATCAGATTTTAAAAAGACCAACTGAGAAAAAACTCCAAAAACATCAACCAATATATTAGTAAAAAAAGCAAAGCCAACTAAAGAATTAAAAACTAAAGAAGATAAAAGAATAACAGTCTTGATATAAGCCTTGATATTAATAAAACAAAACATAAAAGCTTTGGAATTTTTGGAAAAAAAAGATAAAAACACTTTATAATCAACAGTTAAATGGTTTAAGTCTTAATATTTAAAGCAATATTAATATTTAGGAGTTTTCTATTAAATGTAATATTTTTTTAAAGTACTAGTTTTAACAATAATAGCATCTAAATTACTTTGTAAGCCAAATATAATCAAAGCAAACCAAAAACAATAACCAAAATTAGGTGAATAAAAAATAAAACATATTATTACAGATGATTATTTAAGTATTGAAATAAATAACAAATTTGTAATTTAGTGCTTAATAGTTAATAGTTCTGTTAATTTTTAAAGATTTTTATGATCTAAAAATTTTAGTTGAATTTTTTGTATAATAGTGTTACTTATAGAAATTAGAAATTATAATAATAAATAAAATAGCCAATTAAAAATAGACATAATTAAAAAAAAATTCCAGAATTCCAGAATTCCAGAATTTTTTTCAAAGAATTACCATATTTTAAGGAATCTTATATAACATAAATTATATATATATAATAAGAGTATTAAAAACAGAAAAAATAATTTCAAAAAAATTTAATAGAATAAATAGAATTCATTAGAGTTTAAAAAAAACAATACTTTTTTCTTTAAAAAATAGTTTTTTATAACTTAAAGTAGAATTATTTTCATATTAATAAAATATTTATTATTACTTAAATTCATATTATTATTACTTGATTAAAAAAATATTAATCTATTTTACTTATTAACATTCTATGTTGATAAAATTCAATACTTAATCACACTGAACCAATAACTTTTGATCACAGCTATTGATAAGATACTAATTTTTTCTTTTCTTTTTTTATTTTTTTTATTTTTTTTTATTTTCTTTCTTTGTTGTTTACTAATTGATTAAAAATATTAAGCACTGAGTATTTGATGTTAAAAATAGTTTGGTAAAAAACCCAAGAACAAGAGTAAAAATTTAAGGATAGCTTATTAAAAGAGCATAACTGCCAGAATAAATTGGCTATCATGCTGAAAAAAAAAATTTACAGAAAAAATTATCAATTGAATTTCTGTTCATTAAACAAAAAACTCAACCAAAACTTTCAAACTCTAAAATTTTTAGAAATTACTAATATTATCAGCTATTAAGCACCAAATTACAAGTTTGTTATTTGTTTTAACATTTTAATTAATTATTTGTAATATTTGGTGCTTTTTATAAGATATAATTTAACAAAAAACCAACATCAACATCAACTATCAGAATTCACATTAATATTAACAATGAAAACATCATTAGCAAAAATATTATTTTAAAATAAACAAGAAAAAACCAAATTATTAGAAATTTACAGTAATTTTTTTGAAGAATTTAAATCATAACTAACAATACTATTAGAACTTTGATCACTACTACTTTAACCAAATTTCGAATCTATCAATTATTGGGAAGATACTAAATCAGAAAAAAAAAAGACAATAATTAGAGAAATAATAATTAAAATCTGATCTTAAATAATCTGAAAATACAAACTCTAATTGTTCAAATCCAGTTTAATCTAAACAAACCAAACTTTGTTTCTATTTTTTAACAAAACTTATTTTCTGTTATTATAATTGATTCACCAGTTGTACCAATTGCTGCACAATAACAACAATCTTAATAACAACTACAATAATAACAACTTGTACCAATAACATATACACCTATTGTCAAATTAAAAAAATTTATAGACAAAGAAAATAATGCCCAAGCATAATTAAATAATGTAAAAAAAGCCATTACAGCCAATAGATGGGATGATAACAAAGCACTTTAAGTCATTTTATACTTTCTCTAAAACACTACCAACTTATAGTATTAAAATTTTGTAAACAAATTCCAAGATTTTGATGTATTTAAAACTGCATTTCTACAAAATTTGTGTCAAATCCAAGCAATCAACACTGACTATTTCACAGTACTGCAAATTTTGAATCAATTTATTTGTAGATTACACAGCAGCTTGTTACAATAAATATGTCTAATATATTCAAATACTTTTTAAAATGTAATTATACATATTAGAGATTTTAAATCAGCCAAACTTGAAGCCAATCACATTTAAGCTGTAAATTTATTGATAAACAGATTATCTGAATTGAATTCTAAGCTAAAATAATTCAATGACTCCATTAACCAGAAATTAGAAAAATACTTAGCTAACAATTAAGTTATTTATCAACTTCTTCAATATTGTGACAGCCAAAAAAACTTCAATTATTTTTAAAATTAGTCACATCCAATACCATTATTATTTTGAAATCTACTATAACAATAAAAAATATGTAATTATTATTATTATGGTAAACAAGATCATTTAAAAGCAGATTAACACTTCAGATTTAATAATCAATAATCAAAAAATCAATATTAAAACTTTGATTACAGATTTTAAATCCAGAATTATGCCAAAAATTTATTATTAGAATTATACCAATTTCATTATGTACTAATAATACAATAACCAATATATATATCTCCTATTTATCAAATTCTAGTACTAATAATCTATTAATCACAGCCACAAATAATTTATTAATCCCAACTAATTTAAACACTGTCACAAAACTTAACTCAAATACCAACTAAAAACTAAAAACTAAAAACTGAGAAATTATACACATTCAACAGGACTAGCAATCAATAATAGTTATATATTAATTAATTTCCAGTTTTTTAAACCAGTCATCAAGATTATGCCAGTGGAGTTTGGAAAATAGGTATACTCAAAACTTAAATTTTTAAACCTATTTAAGTCTTTTGATTACTCCAGAAAACAATTCATCTAACAACTTAAAAACCAACTTAATACTACTCACCAACAATATTACACCAGCAACAGTTACCAAAGACAAGTTATTTGCAGCCATTTTTCTTTTTAAATTAAAAAAATTAGCAATAACATTTCTATTTAATAAAGTTATTTTTAACACCAAATCAATTATCACTATGTTTACTAATGCTAAAGTTAATAGCCAATTTATCAAGCTAATCTTTGATAGTAAATTAGCAGACAGTATTATCACATAACAACTTATGGACAAATTAGGTTATTGAATTGATTGTGCTGCCAATATCAGAATTATTATAGCTAATAAAATGACCAAGATTCTTATTGGTAAAATTAACAACTTTTTCTTCAAAGTAAATGGTATTATTACATTAATTAAAGTTATGGTAATAGAAACTATGCAATACCAAGCTCTTATTGATAACAACTGGCTATTTAAAACCAATGTTACACTCAATTGGAATATTTAAAAGCTATAACTTAGTTAAGATAGTTAACAAACTCAAGTACTAGCTACTTGTAACCACTTTAAAACAAATACTATTATCTAATTACCACTAATCAAGTTTAAAGAAGAAAAAAAAATCTACTTAGAAAGCCTATCAAGTCTCATGGACTGAAAACAATCACAATAAGCTACCACTAATACTCTTTTGAAATGACAAAAAAAAGAAAAAAAAGAAGATGAACTGCAAGCCACCACCTCTATAAAAGAAACAAATAATGGTTGACACATTTTATACTTATTGAAACCGAAAAAAGAATTATTCTATTACTAAGATCTAATATTTATTTAAGAAAAACAAGAACAGCATTTAAATAATTAAACATTAGATTTTGTAAACATTGCATAATTTCCAGTAATTTTGAATATTGTAATAATTGTAATTTTATTTACAATCTACCATTATACATAATCTATTCAATTTTCAAAGAAAAAAAACCAATTAGTAAATGTATTTTAGAATTGATATTCAATCACAATTCAGATTTTGATGATAACAACAATAATTCTAACACTATTTACTATAGTAACAATAACAATAATGATTCAAACTCTAATTACAAACCCAAACAATATATTGCATTATTAAATCTTTCAAAAAAGCAGAAACTTAAATAGTTCAGTAATAATAATAAAAATATTATGCCAAAATAGATACATAATATTAATATAAGATTGATTTCAAATATCTTAGAAAAACTGCCATCAGATTGAAATTTTATTTACATATTAGTATAGATTTAAGAGATTTAGAAGATTTTGATAGAGTTCAATATTAAAAAGAGGGAATAATATTATTTATAAAAATTAAAAATTATAATAATAGATAAAATAACCAATCAGAAATAAGCATAGTAAAAAAGAGAATTACAGGATTTTTTTTGAAAAATTACAGAATTCCAGAATTTTTCTCAAGGAATTGCAGAATTTCAAAGAATCTTATATAACATAAATTATATATACAGTAAATTTTTTTTAATCACACCTTTTGGTCAGCATATTTGTGATGACTATAGAAAGATGGGACTATAAAAAATGATTAATATTTTATCACATAATCTATATATCACATGCATAATATAATAATCAATTATATATATTTTATTTAAAAAAGCTATCTATTTGCAACTGTTTTTTCTTTTCTTGAACTTTGAGAACAGTATTATGAATTAATGTTCTCAAAGTTTTAAAAAAGTTTAAATCAACTTTTTCACTATACTGCTTTTTACAATAGTGCAATGTATCTTCAAGTGCAATTTTACCTTGATATATAGATAGCAAAGGCAAAGGTTTATCTTCATTTTCACTTTCTAAATCTTTATTTGCATTAGAATTTCCACTATACTTGTTATTAATAAGATCCACAATTTTATCCTCTAAAGCATAAGTGAATAATGGTTTAAACTTGTCAATATTAATGAAGTTTATTGCCAATAGCTTGTCAATATCAACGTGTTCAATAAGAACTTGTACTTCTTGTAGGAATTCTTGTTCAATATCTAATGGATGGGCTGGCATTTGACTATTATTCAGAATTCCCAACAGTTTTGGATTGTAGTTGTTGTTACTGCTGACCATGCATCAATTAGAAAGTCAATCACATTCTTTAATATTGCTGTTGATATTGAAATTTTGCTATCATATTGATTAATAAGATGAAAAAGAAACAACTTTTGGTATTGTGCCTTAAAAAATGCAATAATTTCTGCATCTAATGGTTGCAAATAGGATGTTGTATTGAATGGTAGGTATCTAATCATAATATTAGATAATATGGAAGATTTTCTACCATGGGGACCAGCATTATCAAGCAATAGCAAAATCTTTTTTTTTTGTGATGCATTTTTTCATTTAATAAATTAAGTCATTCACTAAAAATATCAGTTCACATCCATGTTTTTGTATTGTAATGATAAGTAATTGGAAGTGTATTCATATTAATATTGCGAAAACATTGTGGTTTTGTGACTTTGCCGATAATTAAAGGCTGTAACTTGATGCTGTCTGTTGTATTACAAGCAAAAAGTATGGTAATTCGATTCTTATCATGCTTGGTGCCAGAGGTAGATTTTGTTGTCAAAGTTGTATTTGGTGGTATTCTAAAGAATAATGCTGTTTCATTGGCATTGTAAACATTATTTAGATCATATTTGCTGATAATCTCACACAGTTTCTCTCATTTCTCTGGTAAAATTTCCAAGGGAGCACTGTTTGCTTTGCCATGCATCTTAATATAATGCAAATTATGACGTTTCTTGAATTTTTCTAACCAACCATCTGATGCTTTAAAGTTATTTTTTTCCAGAAACTTTTTAGCAAACTTGAGAGCTTTTATTTGTAAAAATTTTCCAGTAAGAATGCAGTTGGTATCTAGTGTTCCAAGCATCTATTCTCTCAGTACATCATTTATCTTCAGAAACATCTCTTTCCTGTCCTTTGTCAATTAACCAGAGTTGTTAGATACATTCTTTTTAATCCATCAGTCTGATTTTGCGAATATCTTTGTTACAGTAGAGTGGTCAATCTTTAGATTAAATATTTCAATAAGTCTATTTGCTGAGTAGTCAAGATGCTTTAGTTTGTACTGGCAAAGAGTCTTTTTAGTTTCCAAAAAGATTGCTGCTTGTTTTTGGTTTGTGTTTTTTGGCATGTTAATAAGAACACACTTTTTATTGCATTTTGCTTTTATAATGTGTTGATGTATCTGTTATGTCTCAAACATCATTTTGCCTTATATCTAATCAGACATGTAAGATGTCCATGTCATATGAGGTGTCTCAAATTATAAAAAGTGGCCAAATTATAAAAATGAAGGTTTTAATTCAACTGTAAGATTCTAAGTGCAAATGACAGATTCTCAGTAAAAAGAAACCTAATTTCAATAATGCATCTGTGACACTTTTTGCCTCTTACCCTCAACTGATAATCAATAATGAAAGCTGTCAATTTGATTCTTCACATACTTGCATAATTACATAGAAGATAGCACAATGTCATGTTGTCAAGCTCTTTAAACACAGCAATGTCTATATTAATTGGAATATCGATATAAAATACTTTGCACAATGTCAGGGATATCAGAGTGAAAGTCAACTGCAGTTTTTGAAAAAATGTCCTGATCATCATAAGTCATGAGATTCAATATGTAATATATATAGGCATGCAATGGCTTCTGAATTAATGTGGCCATATGTTGTTTCTAAAAAAAATTTATTTGTTGAAAATTACTTAGAATGGGCCCAAAATGAAACAGATCCCATGTTTAGGTTAAAGTATGAACAAGTCTTTTTTTATTTACAAGCAATTATTAACTTTTGCACTAGAGTTTGTTTCAATAGGTCTTTATTAAGACTTGCAGCTAGACAAATGTTTGTACCAATTTGGTCTGCTTGATGCTATTCTATTTACCAATTAATTGAAATTGCTGATGAAAAACAATGGCTACAATTAAAACCTGAAGTTTACAAGCTGATTTAAGAAAGAATTGTAATTTCTTAATCTAAACTTTTAAATCAACATCAAGGTCATGATGCAATACTTAAAGAAATTAACAAAATGCTCAAATCATTAATTTTTTCTACACCTTCACAACAGCATTGGGAAATTGCAGCATGTAACTGTATCAAATTTGAGAGATTGCATACTAACTTCTTTAATGTTATTGAATATTTTAAAAGTGAAATATACAGGTCTCATACACATCCTAGCTTTATTGTTGAATCAAATCAATTTCGAGTTCAGATAAGAAAGACACAGTTTATAAATCCAAATGTCTCTAATTGTGTTTTTCGTGATATTGGCCATGAATATTAAGCAAAGAAATGAAAAAATTCAGTAAAATTGCATAGATAAAAAGAATAGACTTTCTTAAAGCAAGGCGAATTAAGAAAACATTATTAGGTACTTGGAAACCAATTCTAGTAACAAGTAAAGAAGCAGATCATCAAAAAATGTAAATCTGTTAATAAAATTACAACTATTAGCTATTATTAACTCTCTAATACCTCTTTTAAGTGATCATGTTTTCAAAGCTTATCAAGTTAATCATGTAACAGCCTAATAAATATTCTTCAAGAAGTTAGAAATATATTGTATTGTGTACAGTTTTGTTTACCTTGGGTTGGGTGTATTACCATTTATAATTGGCATTTTTAAAACATAATATGTTGAGTCTAGATCCGAATCTCTATTCTGCATAATTATGTTTAGATTATGAAAAGCATTTAACATGGATTTATTTGCCCCAAAAAGTTGATTTTTAATACATCTTTAAAACTATCAGTCAAACTTTTGCTTGTTAATACTAAATATTGGTCGAATGATGAATATAATTGCTAGTATGGAACCCTTTTTTAATTGCGGATGCCAAAGTTGGTGTGAAAATGTATTTATTGGGTATATATCTGAATCTTCATGCTTTAAGTTTTATTACTAGTCACATTTCTCTTTCTAAAGAAAGGTAAATTCAAACTCTGTTCCTAGTTGATTTGCTTAAGCAATGTCCCATTAACAAACTTGTTCTTGGAGGATCCCATTAGACCATTATTCTCACTTGTAGGTCTGTTAATTTCTTCTTCCAATATGGAAAAAAAGTAATCTTGTTAGCTAAAGTTTGATTCAGAGTAACTTTATTGATACTTGTAGCAACAGCCTCCAAAGCACTACCAGCCTCTGAAGCACTACCAGTCTTCAAAGCACCAAGAGCAACAGTACTGTACCATATGTCAACTATTATTAAAACTTTTATAATACCTGCAAACAACAAGCCAGATATAATAGTTCTGTCATTGTTTTCTGATGGCAGTGGCGGCTTATAAAGAAGAAGAGTAATTGAATGTTGTAATATTTAAGAAATTTTTTTTAGTGTTTTACAATCATTTCCAAAAACTTTTCTAATTTTTTTTACTATCATAAAAAGAATGATTTCCATTGACAAATTGGGAAATCTCCCTGACTGTACATGTCCGATTAAATATGAGATAATATCTGATGTTCATATCTAATATTATATGATTATAATGTGACTATAAAGAGTGGAAATTACTTATATTCTGCTATTATATTTGTAAGAATAGGGACTATAAGAAGATATATATAGTAAAAATGACTATAAGGAGATAATATTATATATAAATGGTTTTGGTTTTTAAAAAAATATGATTATAAGAAGATAGTGACTATAACCAGAAGGACTATAAAGAGAGTTCACTGTATAGTAAGAGTATTAAAAACAGAAAAAGTAATTTCAAAAGAATTTAATAGAATAAATAAAATTTATTAAAGTTTAAAAAAAAACAATATTGTTTTCTTCAAAAAATAGTTTTCTATAACTTAAAGTATAATTATTCTCATAATAATAAAATATTTATTATTATCTAAATTTATGTTATTATTATTTAATTAAAAAAATATTAATTCATTTTATTTTATTAACACTTTATGTTGATAAAATCTAATATTTAATCATACTAAACCAATAATTCTTAATTATGACTATTAACAGAATATTAATTTATTTATTTTTTTTTTTTCTTTTGTTTTGTTTCTTTGTTGTTTACTAATTGATTAAAAAAATAAGTACTAATACTATTTAATTATACTGTATATTATAAAAAAAGAAAAAAAAATAGAAATGCTAACAGCTTGTTACAAATAAAACAAATCTAAACATTTCAACTCAAAAATATAACAAAAAATAAACACACAAAAATATTAACAATTCTAACATTATATTAATACTTAATAGTTCAAAAAAAAATTATCTTAAAAAGAACAAAACAACATAAAACAACAATTAAAATATTTTATTACTTACTAAAATATACTATATTAAAAAAACAGAAAAAATTCAGATCAGTTACTCAAAATAATTACAAAACCAGAAAAAAAAACAATATTGTTCAATATGTATTTAGATTTGACAGCAGAATATTTTTATAAAGAAACAACCATAAAAAAAACCAGAAAAAAATATTATTAGCCATTTATATATTCAGATATTATCTAATATGTTTAAAATTGTAATGTTTATCAAAGAAAGATAAGAACAAGATCCAGTAAACTACTAAAACCAATTAAAATAAAACAACTATTTGATCAAATTGGAATTAACTTAGTCAAATCATTAACTATAATCAATAAAAGCAATTAATATATAGCAGTAGCCATAGACTATCTTATAAAATAGCCAGAAGCAAAAACAATTCAAAAAGCAGATGCAAAATTTACAGCCAAATTTGTATACCAAGATTTAATTTGTCAACATAAATGTTCGAAAAAATTGTTATTAGACTGTTATTTATAGAAAAATACAAGAAAAAAAGTAGGAAAAACAGATAAAAAAATAAAACTAATAAGAGAATAAAACTTAGCAAATAAGCATAATATTAGAAAATTATGATATATTGCTTAACAATGGACTATTGTTAGTAAATTATGACACACTGCTTAACAATAAGCATATTGTTAAAAAATCATGGCATATTGTTTAACAATAAACATATTGTCAAAAAAAATAGAACATATTGCTCAAGAAAATGTAAAATCTTGTATAACATAAATTATATTGTTATGGTTGAAACACATAGTTTTTATTAATTATCACATGTATTAGCCAATAATGTCATATAATTAGCCACCCTATTTTTAGATAGTGATCGTTGACTTGATCAATGACCTGACCGTTGATTGATCTGGTTGTTGACCACTTTAGATAGCTATATAAGCAATAATTCCCTTAGCTGTAGAAAGACATGATCAAAGTAATGAAATAAACAATATTAATAACTTCTTCTCATAATCGCTTATTCCCCTTTCCTTACCTTCAAGTATCTACTTGCTGGCATTCACATACCTTATCTTTTCCCCTTCTTGATTTGTATTTGTTAGAATTAGCCTGAAAAGCAATTGGCTTGCTCTTGTAATTCATTGAATAAAAAAATAATTAAAAAGTACAACGATACCTGTTATTGATTCTAAGAATCGCCGAGTTGAGGCATAGAATAATAGCAGTGGTGTTATCTTGTTGACAATCACAGACTATTCCTCTATCTTCAGATTTAAAAAAAGATTAGCGACTGTGATTTTTATGAGACTGATCATGCACATTGAATTCCTACTTATTCAATTCGCTCCCTTATTGTAATTCCTTCTTTGTTTATTTCCATCACCATACAATACTGTTCTCTCTTGCTATTTGTTAGCTTGTTACTCCAACCCATAACATAAAAGTGGTGCTCCCTGTGAGGTTGTCAAAATTCACTTATTCCCTCATTGTATGGGTGATTACTCATATCTGCCACAGCAATCAGAAGAACACTTTGCAGCATACAACAGAAACGATCAAAGTTTTATTGAACTTAATCTTCTGTTCTCCTGCTTGATCTGCTTCCTCCTTGAAGAACAATCCAGTAGACAATTCTAAGACTTTTGGAACTGGTTCCTAAACGAGCATTCAGCTGAAACCTACACAGCTTATACAACCTATTACTTTGACCAAGCTTATTTTGAAAACGACTTTGAAGAAAGAAACAACAGTATCAATCAGCTCTTATATTCTGCAACCTTTGAACAACAGCCTCCTGATTTCGAATATCTGAATCATCAAATCCACATTTGGATTGCTGCCCATCAAGCAACTGAAACTCTCTTTGAAACAAAAAAAAAAAGCTATCAAACTGCATCTGTTTTTGATCTTTTATCAAGCGAATCAGACTCATCTACACAAACAGTTACCCCTGAACCAATGGCTAATGATCTCATGCAAGCAAACATTCTGGCCGCCCTCCAAGGTATACAAACTGCTCTAGGGCAAAGAAACAACACCCCAATACCATTATTTAGAGGTAATGCACAAGATCCAATTGAATGGTTGGATGACTTTGAAAGAGCTGCTACAGCCAATTAATATGACGATGAGTACAAGTTCCAAATTGTCAGTGGCTACCTTCAAGGATCCCCTGCTACCTGGTTCTCACAAGAAACAGATGCCAATGCCCAGCAAAGAATTGTTAGATGGACACCAGCAAATGTGGAAGAAATCAACACTTCTTTCACTACCCGGTTTGAAAACAAGTTCAGAACCCCAATATTAATATCAAAATGGCATATGGAATTGGAAAGAAGAACCCAAAGTCCCAGTGAAGTTGTAACCAAATACGCCAAAGCAATCAGGAAGTTAATCAAACAAGTAGACACTGGAAGAAATTGGACAGAAGAGCAGAAAATTCACTCCTTCACAAAAGGATTGAGAACTGATCTATCATATGCTCTTTGGCCCCTCCTGGCCCTGAAAGATAATCTCACCATGGATATGGCCATTGAATTAGCACAAAGAATTGAAGACAACCAAAGAATGCACTTGGGATCCACACTACCAGTTTTTGCTCCTGTTTCTGTCATGGCTTTTGCCCTTCAAATAGCTGCTACTTCTTTTGCCACTCACACTCAAGATCCAAATGAACAGTTAATAGACAGACTCACAGCAAATCTTGCTCGGTTATTAGAACCCTTAGTCCAAACAGTCAGAGAAAATCAGCAACCACAAAGACCCAGATTTGAACCACGCTTCAATCAGCCCCAGCAATCATCTTATCAAAGACAACAAAATCGTGGCCCACCTGTATGCTATCACTGTGGATTAACTAGACACTTTTCAAGAGATTGCAACAATCTTCCACTGCCTCCACCAGTTCCCAGAAACAATGATGCTCAGAACAACAGGATCAACAACAACAATGTGCCCAACCAAAGACCCAATTATGTCAACATCAATTTCTTTGGAGAGGATCCCCTAGTTGAAGCCACTGTTTATCAGCCTTTAAACTGGTAGGCGTACCTCCAAAGGGTAAGAGTACAAGCCAACCAGAAGAAAACCCTTTTTACGCTTTTAACTTAACTGATGATGACCATGACATGGATGAATTAGCAATCAACCCCTTTGAATCCACAAAAAAGAAGAAGAAAGCCAAAGTTGATTTCGTTCTAGACCCCAATAAAGCTTCTACATCAACTGCTGACAACAATGAGCCCACAAAAGCCAAAGTTTTCAAGAACTCTCCAAAGTTAAAACCCCCAGAAATAGTACAAAAATCCGGTCCCTATTTTGTTGTCAAAGACCTTATAGAAACTCCAGTACATATAACCTTTGGCCAATTAATGACCCATCCACAATTCAGAAAAGATCTTTGCAAATCCCTGATTCTAAAGAAAAAGACACCCAAAACCAACAAATGCCCTCGCCAAGCTGGACTTGCTGACAATAGCAATGTCACTTCTCTAATTTGTAAAGCCCAAGTGGCTGGCTACTTCATCGATTTGATCCTAAACAGTGGATCATCTGTTAGTGTTATTGCCAAACACTTTTTTGAAGCAATTGGCAGAAAAATTGATAAACCATCCACATGACCAATGACCAATGTGCATGGTGATAAGAAGAAAGAGCTTGGCATAGCCAAAGCTATTCCTGTTCACATCAATGGCATCAGCATTGAAACTGATATGAAAGTGTCTGAAGCAAAAGAATACACCATCATTGTTGGCAATGAATGGCTCAAGAAAGCAAAGGCTTTGCTTGATTATGAACTCTGTGAACTAACCA
>JAAOMT010000128.1:2533677-2549583 GCA_016748015.1 Geosiphon pyriformis | reverse complement strand
AGACCTATAAAACATTTTCTTTAAGTGTTGGTGACTTAGTTTTGGAATACTGTTTAGACAGAAACAATGTCTATGGTGATAAATTCTCTAGCCGGTGAAAAGGACCCTTTATAGTCAACAAAGTTTTGAACAATGGTTCTTATATCTTATAAGATTAATATGGAACAATATTCAGTGATCGCCTTGTTCATGGCATGCAACTCAAGAAATATCACAAATGACCTGATTGGTTATCTGTTGTGGTAATACCAACCCAAATGATCAGCAAAAATTAGAGATAAATAAATGCACTATTCCCAAAACAGAGGTATCTTCAATCGACATGAACAATTATTTCCTGGATCAAAACATTCAAAACACTTTCTATACTCTCCATGAGTACTGGATCAAAAACTATCCAAATGCTACTCTGACTATCAGAAAACAAACCATTATAACAGACAACAGTGGAACTCACACTGTTATTAGACCAAAGAAAACAACTCTCAAAAGAGAAAGAATTGGTGGCAAATTGGATAAATACCTGCTGGAAAGCATAACAGCAGTGATACTTTCACCTTCCAGCACAATTGGAAAAACAATACAAGAAATCTTGCCCATAGACAAAAACTTGTCATATGGAAGACAACTAGAACTTTATGGTCGTCTTGGTGAAATCATAGAAGACATGAAATTCATGAAGAAAACAACTTCAGAGATACAAGTGGAAATTTTGGGCATTATACGTTTAGATGTCCCAAAAGTTTTGACTATTGCAAGAAGAGCCAAAACTCTTATACAAAGATTTGGTCTCTTAGATGCAAAGCTTATTTCGCCTCAAGTACTATATACCCTATCCACAAAAGACTTCAACAAACTAGTTAGTTTTGAGTTAGACAAAACCCTTCACATAAACTATCTCATAAATAGTTTGATTTCGCCGGAGCTCAATCTCTTTGAAGAGGATGATGTTACAGTTGAAACACATAGTTTTTATTAATTATCACATGTATTAGCCAATGATGTCATATAATTAGCCACCCTATTTTTAGATAGTGATTGTTAACCTGATCAATAACCTGACCATTGACCTGATCATTGACCTGATCATTGATCTGATTAATGACCTGATCATTAACCTGATCATTGACCTGATCATTGACCTGATTGTTGACCTGATCATTGACCACTTTAGATAGCTATATAAGTGATGATTCCCTTAGCTATAGAAAGACATGATCAAAGTAATGAAATAAACAATATTAATTACTTCTTTTCATAATTGCTTATTCCCCTTTCCTTATCTTCAAGTATCTACTTGTTGGCATTCACATACCTTATCTTTTCCCCTTCTTGATTTGTATTTGTTAGAATTAGCCTGAGAAGCAATTGGCTTGCTCTTGTAATTTATTGAATAAAGAAACAATTGAAAAGTACAATGATACCTGTTATTGATTCTAAGAATTGCCAAGTTGAGGCATAAAATAATAGCAGCAGTATTATTTTGTTGACAATCACGGACTATTCCTCTACCTTTAGATTTAAGAAAAGATTAGCAACTGTGATTTTTATAAGACTGATCATGCACATTGAATTTCTACTTATTCAATTCACTTCCTTATTGTAATTCCTTCTTTGTTTATTTCTATCACCATACAATACTGTTCTCCTTTGCTATCTGTTAGCTTGTTACTCCAATCTATAACAATATATATAACAAAAGTATTAAAAGCAGAAAAAATAATTTCAAGAGAATTTAATAGAGTTCATATTAATTTAAAACAATATTTTTTTCTTTAAAAGATAGTTTTCTATAACTTAAAGTAAAATTATTCCTATATTAATAAAATTATTCATTATTATTCAATCTATATTATTGTTATTTAATTAAAAAAATTAATTATTTTTATTTTATTAACACTCTATGTTAATAGAATTCAATACTTAATTACATTAGACCAATAGTTCTTAATTATAGTTATTAATAGAATACTAATTTTTTATTTTTTATTTTTATTTTTATTTTTATTTTTTTTATTTTATTTCTTTGTTATTTGCTAAATTAATTAAAAAAAATTAAGCATTGAGTATTTAATATTAAAAATAATCTGATAAAAGACCCAAAAATAAGAATAGAAATTTAAGAATAGCTTACCAAAAAAGCATAACTGCCAAAATAAACTGGCTATTACACTAAAAAAAAAAATTCATAGAAGAAATCATTAATTAAATTTTTGTCTATTATATAAAAAACTTAACCAAAACTTTCAGACTTCAAAACCTTCAGAAATTACTAATATTATCAATTATTGAGCACTAAGTTACAGATTTGTTATTTGTTCTAATATCCTAAATAATTACTTATAATATTTAGTGCTCCCTATAAGATATAATCTAACAAAAAAACAACCATTCAAAAAAATGACAAACCAAGAAATTATAAAAAAAAATTATTTAAGATTTGTGAAATCTTTATTTCAACACTATTAAATTTATTTTGAATTGACAAGTAACTATTGGCTAACAAAATCAGCTTTCAATTTCTATATCAATAAAAAAATTAAATTCCACTTGGAAAATCAAAGAAATCTAGAAGCCACCTTCAATAATTTTTATAGTGAATTATTCCAAAGCACTACACTTCTACCAAACCATCTGTTTACATCACTAATCATAGAAATAAACAAAAAAATTGAAAATTACATTCAACAAAGATTTTTTATTATTTTTGCAAACAAAAAAAAATTACAAACATCAACAGAAACACCAAAAAAAATACAACTGCCTAATTGAAAAAAAGCAAGAGTTGTTTTACTCATTTACTCATTATACTATTATATATCAAAAAGTATTATATATATATTATTAAAATCCGTATTATTATTAACTGCAAAAACACTATTATTTCAAGTTCCATTCCAAAATAATCAAAAAAAAGCCAAATTATTAAGAACTTATGGCAATTTCTTTAAAGAATTTAAATTATAACTAACAACACCATTAGAACTCTGATTATTACTATTTCAACCAAATTTCGAATTTACCAGTTGTTAGAAAGATATTAATTCAGAAGAAGAAGAAAAAAAAAAAACAATAATCAGTAAAATAATAACCAAAATCTGATCTCAAATAACCCAAAAATACAAATTCCAATTATTCAAACTTTACAAAACTTAAACAATCTAAATTCTACTTTTATTATTTAACAAGATCTACTTCTAGTGATTATGATTAATTCACCAGTTGTATCAATTGTTTCACTATAACAAAATTCTCAACAATAATAACAACTAGTACCAATAATATATATATCTATTATTAAACTCAAGAAATTTATTGGCAAAGAAAACAATGCCCAAGTATGATTGAATAATGTAGCCAAAGCAATTACAGCCAATAATTAAGATAATATTAAAGCTTTTCAAACCATTTTTTATTTCTTATAGAATACTGTCAACTTATAATATCAAAACTTAGTTAACAAGCCACAAATTTTTAACACATTTAAAGCTATATTTCTACAATATTTTAGTAATCACAACAGCATTAATTATCTGTTAACTAGCTTTACTACTATCAAACAGAATAATACAGAAGCAGTTACTATTTACTTGGGATGTTTTCATAGAAATCTGTACCAGATTCAAGCAATTTAAGTTGACTACTTTATAATAGCATAGATTTTGAATCAGTTTATTTATAGATTATCCAGTAGTTTTTTATAATAAGTATGTCTGATATATCCAAATACTTTCTAGAATACAGTTATACATACTAGAGATTTTGAATTGGCTGAACTTAAAGCCAACCATGTTTAAGCTGTTAATTTAGTAATAAATGAATTATCTAAATTAGATACCAAATTGAAACAATTTGGCAAAACCATTAATTAAAAAATTGAGAGATACTTAGCTAACAATCAGGCAATTTATTAACTTTTACAATGTCACAACAATTCAATTATTTCCAGAATCAATTATGTCTATTATTCTTATTAACCAATCAATTATGGCAGCAAAAGATATATATTTGTTACTATTATAATAAATAAAAATACTTAAAAATAGACTGCTGTGCAAGATTAAATAACCAATGATTGGAAAATCAATATTAAAACCCTAATTACTGGTTTCAAACTCTGAACTATATCCAGAATTAGAAACAATATTAATCTCATTACACTTTAATGATGTAATAATCAATATATTTATCTTTAGTATATTAAACTTCAGTACCAGTTATCTATTAGCCACAGTCACAAATTATCTATCAATTATAATCAATTCAAACACTGTCCCAAAACCTAGTTCAAATATTAACCAGCAACCAAAGACTGAGAATTACTTACACACAACAAAATTGAAGATTAGCAATAGTAATATACCAACCAATTTTTAATTTATCAAATCAACTATTAAGATTATACTAATAAAGTTTGGAAAATAAGTACACCCAAAATTCGAATTTCCAGAACTATTTAAGTTTTTTAATTACTCCAGAAACCAACTTATTCAATAATCTGAAAAGCCCAAAAACACTATTTACTAGTAACATTCTACCAACAATCATTACTGAAAATAAATTACTTGTAGTTATATTTCTTTTTAAAATAGAAAAATCAACAATGTTATCTTTATTTAATGAAACTGTTCTCAACACAAAACCAATTATTACCATGTATAGTGAACTTTCTTTATAATCACATTTTTTGGTCAGCACATTTATGGTTACTATAGAGAGATGGGACTATAAAAAATGATTAATATCTTATTATATGATCTATATATCACATACATAATATAATAACCAATTATATATATTTTATTTAAAAAAGCTATCTATTTGCAACTGTTTTTTCTCTTCTTGAACTTTGAGAACAGTATTACAAATTAATGTTCTCAAAGTTTTAAAAAAGTCTGAATCAACTTTTTTACTATATTGCTCTTTATAATAGTGCAATGTATCTTCAAGTGCAATTTTACCTTGATATATAGATAGCAAAGGCAAAGGTCCATCTTTATTTTCACTTTCTAAATCTTTATTTGCATTAGAATTTCCACTATACTTGTTATTAATAAGATCCACAATTTTATCCTCTGAGGCATAAGTGAATAATAGTTCAAACTTGTCAATATTAATGAAGTTTATTGCCAATAGCTTGTCAATATCAATGTGCTCAATAAGAACTTGTATTTCTTGTAGGAATTCTTGTTCAATATCTAATGGATGGGCTGACATTTGACTATTATTCAGAATTCTCATATAATACTAACAGTTTTAAATTGCAGTTGTTGTTACTGCTAACCATGCATTAATTAGAAAGTCAACCACATCCTTTAAAGTTACTGTTAATATTAGAATCTTGCCATCATACTGATTAATAAGATGAAAAAGAAACAACTTTTGGTATTGTGCTTTAAAGAATGCAATAATTCTTACATCTAATGGTTACAAATGGAATGTTGTATTGAATGGTAGATATTTAATCATAATATTAGATAATACAGAAGATTTTCTACCATGGGGACCAGCATTATCAAGCAATAGCAAAATCTTTTTTTTCTTGTGACATATTTCTTCATTTAATAAATTAAGTTATTCACTAAAAATATCAGTTCGCATCTATGCTTTTGTATTGTAATGATAAGTGATTGAAAGTGTATTCATATTAATATTGTGAAAACATCATGGCTTTGTGGCTTTGCAGCTTTGTTGATAATTAAAGACTGCAACTTGATGCTGCCTGTTGTATTACAAGCAAAAATTATGGTAATTCGACTCTTATCACACTTGGTGCCAGAAGTAGATCTTGTTGCCAAAGTTGCATTTGGTGGTATTCTAAAGAATAATGCTGTCTTATTGGCATTATAAATATTATTTAAATCATATTTGCTGATAATCTTACGCAGTTTCTCTCATTTCTCTAGTAAAATTTCCAAGGAGGCACTGTTTGCTTTGCCATGTATCTTAATGTGGTGCAAATTATGACGTTTCTTGAACTTTTCTAACCAACCATCTGATGCTTTAAAGTTATTTTCTTCCAGAAACTTTTCAGCAAACTTGAGGGCTTTCGTTTGTAAAATTTTTCCAGTAAGAATGCAGTTGGTAGTTAGTGCTCCAAGCATCCATTCTCTCAGTGCATCATTTATCTTTGGAAACATCTCTTTTTTGTCCTTTGTCAATTGACCAGAGTTGCCAAATACATTTTTTTCAATTCATCAGTCTGATTTTGCGAGTATCTTTGTTACAGTGGAGCAGTCAATCTTTAGATTAAATATTTTGATAAGTCTATTTGCTGAGTAGTTAAGATGCTCTAGTTTGTATTGGCAGAGAGCCTTTTTAGTCTCCAAGGAGATTGCTGCTTGCTTTTGGTTTGCATTTTTTAACATATTAATAAGAACACACTTTTTATTGTATTTTGCTTTTATAACGTGTTGATATATCTGTTATGTCTCAAATATTATTTTGTTTTATATCTAATCAGACATGTAAGATGTCTCATGCCATATGAGGTGCCTCAAATTATAAAAAATGGCCAAATTATAAAAATGAAGGTTTTAATTCAACTGTAGGATTCTAAGTGCAAATGACAGATTCTCAGTAAAAAGAAACCTAATTTCAATAATGCATCTGCAACACTTTTTGTCTCTTACCCCCAACTGATGATCAATAATGAAGGCTGTCAATTTGATCTTCCACATACTTGCATAATTGTGTAGAAGATAGCACAATGTTATGTTGTCAAGCACTCCAAACACAGCAACATCTATATTAATTGGAATATTGATATAAAATACTTTGCACAATGTCAGAGATATCAAAGTAAAAGTCAACTGCAGTTTTTTAAAAAATGTCTTGATCATTATAAGTTATGGAATTCGATATGTAATATATATAGGCATGTAATGGCTTCTGAATTAATGTGGTTATATGTTGTTTCTAAGGAAAATCCATTTGTTAAAGATTACTTAAAATGGGCCCAAAATGAAACAGATCCCATGTTTAGATTAAAGTATGAACAAGTCTTTTTTTATTTACAAACAATTATTAACTTTTGCACTGGAGTTTGTTTTAATAGGTCTTCATTAAGACTTGTGGCTAGACAAATGTTTGTACTAATTTAGTCTGTTTGGTGCCATTTTATTTACCAATTAATTGAAATTGCTGATAAAAAACAATGACTACAATTGAAGCCTGAAGTTTGCAAGCTGATTCAAGAAAGAATTGTAATTTCTCGATTTAAACTTTCAAATCAACATCAAGGCCATGATGCAATACTTAAAGAAATTAACAAAATGCTTAAATCATTGATTCCTTCTATACCTTCACAACAGCATTGAGAAATTGCAGTACATAACTGTATCAAATTTGAGAAATTGCATACTAATCTCTTTAATGTTATTGAATATTCTAAAAGTGAAATATACAGGTCTCATATACATCCTAGCTTTATTGCTGAATCAAATCGATTTCGAGTTCAGATAAGAAAAACACAGTTTGTAAATTCAAATGTCTCTAATTATGTTTTTCGTGATATTGGCTATGAATGAATATTAAGCGAAAAAATAAAAAAATTCAGTAAAATTGCATGGATGAAAAGAATAGACTTTCTTAAAGCAAGGCAAATTAAAAAAACATTGTTAGGTACTTGGAAACCAATTCCAGTAATAAATAAAGAAGCAGATCATCAAAAAATGTAAATCTGTTAATAAAATCACAACTATTACCTATTATTAACTCTCTAATACCTCTTTTAAGTAATTATGTTTTCAAAGCTTATCAAGTTAATCATGTGACAGCCTAATAAATATTCTTTAAGAAGTTAGAAATATATTGTATTGTGTACAGTTTTGTTTACCTTGGGTTGGGTGCATTACCATTTATAATTGGCATTTTTAAAACATGATATGTTGAGTTTAGATCCGAATCTCCATTTTGTGTGATTATGTTTGGATTATGAAAAGCATTCAATATGGATTTATTTGTCCCAAAAAGTTGATTTTTAATACATCTTTAAAACTATCAGTCAAACTTTCACTCACTAATACTAAATATTGGTCGAATGATGAATATAATTGCTAGTATGAAACCTTTTTTTAATTGCAGATGCCAAAGTTGGTGTGAAAATATATTTATTGGGTATATATCAGAATTCTCATGTTCTGAATTTTATTACTGGTCATATTTCTCTTCCTAAGGAAAGGTAAATTCAAACTCTGTTTTCAGTTGATTTGCTCAAGTAATGTCCCATTAACAAACTTGTTTTTGGAGGATCCCATTGGACCATTATTCTCACTTGTAGGTCTGTTAATTCCTTTTCCCAATATGGAGAAAAAGTAATCTTGTTAGCCAAAATTTGATCCAGAGTAACTTCATCAATACTCACAGCAACAGTCTTCAAAGCACTACCAGCCTCTGAAGCATCACCAGTTTCCAAAGCACCAAGAGCAGTAGTATTGTACCATATGTCAACTATTATTAAAACTTTCATAATACCTGCAAACAACAAGCCAGATATAATAGTTCCGTCATTGTCTTCTGATGGTAGTAGCAGCTTATAAAGAAGAAAAGTAATTGAATGTTGTAATATTTGAGAAATTTTGTTTAATGTTCTACAATTGTTTTTAGAAACTTCTCTAATTTTTTTTACTACCATAAAAAGAATGATTTCCATTGACAAATTGGAAAATCTCCCTAATTGTACATGTCTGATTAAATATGAGATGACATCTGATGTTCATATTTAATATCATATGATTATAGTATAACTATAGAGAGTGGAAATTACTTATATTCTGCTATCATATTTGTGGAGATAAGGACTATAAGAAGATATATATAGTAAAAGTAACTATAAGGAGATAATATTATATATAAATAGTTTTGGTTTTTAAAAAAATGTGATTATAAGAAGATAGTGACTATAACCAGAGGGACTATAAAGAGAGTTCACTGTATACTAATGCCAAAGTCAATGGCCAATTTATCAAATTAATTTTTAATAGTAGTTCAGTAGACAGTATCATTATACAACAGCTTATAAACCAATTAGATTATTGAGTTAATTATGCTGTTAATGCCAGAATTATTACCACTAAGACTCCTATTAATGAAATTGATGACTTTTTATTCAAAGTTAATAGCATTATAGCAACTATTAAAGTTTTTGTGATGAAAACCACACAGTACCAAGCTTTTATTAGTAATAACTGATTGTTTAAGACCAATGCTATGCTGAACTAGAATATCCAGAAGCTATAATTTAATTAAGATGATTAGCAAACTTGAATACTTGCTACTTGCAGCCACTTCAAAACAAATACTATTAATTAATTACTACTAATTAAGTTTAAAAAAGAAAAAAAGAAACTTATCTGAGAAACCTATCAAGTTTTGTAAATTAAAGACAAGTACAATACACTACTATTAATATTTTTTTAAAACAACAAAAAAAAAAAAAAAGAGAATAAACCACAAGTCATTATCTTTATAGAAAAAACAAATAACAAATAATTTATACTTATTAAAACTAAGAAAAAAATTATCTTATTATTAAGATCTAACACCTACTTAAGAAAAACAAGAGTAGTATTTAGAATAATTAAATACTAGACTTTGTAAATATTGCTTAATTTTTCATAACTTAAAATATTGTGATAATAGTAATCTTATTTACAATCTGCTACTATACACAATTTATTCAATTCTTGAAGAGAAAAAACCAATTAACAGCTGTGTTTCAAAATTAAAATTAAAATTTAATCCTAATTCAGATTTTAATAATAACAACAACAATGATTCCAACTCTATTTACAATGGCAATAACAATAATGATAATTTAAACTCCAATAAAAACTTTAAACAATATATTATGCTTCCAGATTTTTCACAGAAGCAGAAACTTAAATGGTTTAATAATAATAATAAGTGTATTATACCAAAATGCATACATAATATCAACACAAAGTTTAATTTTAGATATTCAGAAAAAACTGCCATCAGATTGAAATCTCATTTACATATTAGTATAGAGTTAGAAAATTTAAGAGATCTTGACAGAACTCAATATTAAAAGAAAGGAATAATATTACTCATAGAAAAGTATAAGAAAGAAAGTAAGAAAAACAAATAGAAAAATAAAATCAATAGGAGAATAAGACTTAGCAAGTAAGTACAATATTAGAAAATTATAATATATTGCTTAGCAATAGGCACATTGTCAGTAAATTATAGCATACTGTTTAGCAATAAGCATATTGTTAAAAAATTATAATATATTACTTAGCAATAAGCATATTATTAGAAAAAATAGAGCATATTGTTCAAGAAAATGCAAGATTTTATATAACATAAATTATATATATATAGCAAAAATATTAAAAACAGAAAAAATAACTCCAGAAAAATTCAATAGAGTTCATATTAATTTAGAACAATATTTTTTTCTTCAAAAAATAGTAAGTTAAAATGAAATTATTTTTATATTAATAAAATTCTCTATTATTATCCAATTCATGTTATTGTTACTTGATTAAAAAAATTAATCACTTTTATTCTATTAACACTTCATGTTAATAGAATTCAATACTTAACTACACTAAATCAATAGCTCTTGATTATGACTATTAACAAAATACTAATTTTTTATTTTTTTTTCTTATTTTCTTTTATTTTTTTTATTTTTTTTATTTCTTTTGTTTTGTTTTTTGTCGTTTGCTAAATTGATTAAAAGAATTAAGCATTGAGTATTTGATGTCAAGAATAGTCTGGTAAAAAACCCAGAAATAAAAATAAAAATTTAAGGATAGCTTACTAAAAGAGCATAACTACCAAAATAAACTGGCTATTATGCTGGAAAAAAAAGATACATAAAAAAAACCATTAATTGAATTTTTGTCCATTATACAAAGAACTTAACCAAAACCTTTAAAAATTACTAATATTACCAACTATTAAGCACTGTTACTTGAGTAGAAAAACCAATCCAAGTTATAAAAAAATATGATCAAAATATAATAACATAAAATAATACAAGATAATATAAAAAAACACAAAATAATATGTAATAATTTAGGATAACACAATACAAAATATAAGAATATAATATAGCACAAAAAAATTAATTAAACTTAGAATAACTAGTAATAATATAGAAAAATGAAGCAATAATGGAAATAGCAAACAATAATTAGCAATAATAAAATAATAAAAAGCAGTCTTATAGAACTAAGAGAAATGTTGTTATCAGTAGAATTTTAGCTATTAATTAGCATGAAATTACCCTTATAATTCCTATAATTCATTAGTATATTAATATTATTTCAAATTATCATTTATTATTTAATCAATTATCACATATCACGATTCAATTAAAATAATCTAATTAGTATAACAGAAAGTAGGATGATCAAATTACACAATACCCTGAACTTTGTACATTCAAAAATTCGCCGAAATTTACAGAAATTCGCCGAAATTATGAATAATTTACCCAAATTAATCAATAGTTCAGTGAAATAACTTGTAGTTCATCAAAATATATCTTTAGTTCGCCGAAATTTGAGCAAAGAGAAAAAGTGCAAGTTCATAGACTAGTACTACAACAAGTTGTATAAAAGAAGAGCTTTTCTCTTTTGGAAAATGTATCTTACTTTAGATTTATTACTTAAAACCATTCCTACATACACAAAAAGAAAAAAATATCAAATAAATTAAAAAACCAAATTCTTTAAATTATTGCACTTGGAAAATCCTCAAAACCCAACTAACATTTTGAAATTGATTAGCTACCAATTTCAGTAAACTGTTAGTGACTCCAGGCCTGGATAGAAAACGTTTTTCTTGACAAAATTCTATTTCTTTTACATTTCTTTTATTTTTCTTTTCTTTTCTTATTACAATCATTAGGGTAGCCTACAGACAAGATTCTTGTAGAAGAGTTGACTTTCACAGCAAAGTAACTATACATTTCAGTAAGCTTCCAGACGAGCAATTCTTGGGAAAGAGTTGATGTTTACTACAATGTAACTACATAAAGTAACTGGTAAGAAATTGGCCATTCCACTTATAAGCCCAGCAGTTCAAATTATAGGAGATAATTTGAAGATAAATTCAGTTATTGGAGGTTCAACCACATCCAGAAAACGTGAATTCACAACAAACAGGCATCAACAACATTTAAAAAAAGAGACCAAAAACCTCTGGTAACATTTGGTGCTCTCCTACAGAAATAACACAGCAACAACAAATTCAAAGTGGCAACCACACCAGACACAGCAACTCTAGAGTATTATCAGTCAATTTACACCCACTGCAAGCAAAAATTCAACATTCCAGACGGAATT
Organism: Geosiphon pyriformis; assembly: GCA_016748015.1. Taxonomy (NCBI): domain Eukaryota; kingdom Fungi; phylum Glomeromycota; class Glomeromycetes; order Archaeosporales; family Geosiphonaceae; genus Geosiphon; species Geosiphon pyriformis. Next base: position 2,537,260 of record JAAOMT010000128.1, on the reverse strand, counting down.
GAAGTTGTAAAGAAATCAGTATACCAATACATTGAAAACCGCATCAACAATTAACTTTTTGGAAACTACAACATTTCAGAAGTTAGAAGCAACCTCTACAATAATTTAGTACACTATTCACAATTGGAAACAGAAGACCTGAACAGTGAAACACTTGCTACCTACTTCCAAGAACTTAATTTTAACATTATTGAGTATTGTGAAGAAAAATACCCAGTACAGTCTAAATACAATTTTGACTTTGAATCAGAGACAGAAACAAGCAACAAAGGCAAACAAAGATTGAAGCAATACTCAAGAACCATTCCAAACACTCCAACACTACAAAAAACAACTGCCAAACACTTGCAAACACCTGAACAAGGAACCAGTGTCAAATTACCACTTTCTATTACACCATTTCTAATTTCACTTGTTCAACCACAAACACCAAGTTCACCACTTAGCCGTTTTTTCAGACCAGAAGATTTCAGTTACCTAGAAATCTTACTCAACAGCAGGAACCAATATCAACAAGTGTCAATATCATTGATTACTTACAAGAAAACGAAAGTAATCACTCAGAAAGCTTGGAAAGTGAAGAACTGAATCAGAACCAGAAGAAATTACAGAAAATGAAGAAGAAATAGCAACTGCTTACATTGCAAAAATCCCAGAATTCACTGGTGAAGACAATGATACCAGTCTTCAAGAATGGCTTGACAAGGTTCAAAAAGCAGGAAATGCAAATGGTTGGATTGCAGCAAGAATGCTCAAAGCAATTCCCTACTTTCTCCAAGGAACAGCAGGAGAATGGTTTGAAAATTTAGAAGAACCATTTGAAAACTGGCAAGCATTCAAAGATACTTTTCTACAACAATTCACCAACAACAATACCTTTATCACTCTCAGAAACTGCTTTCGCAATATCAAACAAGAAACATCTGAATCTGTTATGACCTATCTTAGAAGATTTAACAAATTTTTCAGACAAATCTGACAATTGAAAACAAATGACTACTATTCTGATGCTCAAATTTTGGATCAGTTTATAGCAGGGTTAAAAGACAAACTAATTAAGAAAGTCCGTCCACATGCTCCAGCAGACTTAGCAACTGCTATTAGACATGTAAAAAGCTATGAGATGGCAATGGAAGAAGCAAATCACACCAAGCTTGTAAACCTTGCAATTGGAGAAACCAGTTCAGCAGCTGAAGAAAAGATAGACCAACTCACAAGGAAAGTTGAAAGCTATTTTACAAACCAACAACAATAGCAGCAACAACCACAAAGATATCAACCACCACAATGACGCAACCAAAACAATTTTGGATTACCATCCAACAACCAATCTAAAAATTGTTATTATTGTGGAATTTCAAGACACTGGAAACGAGATTGTAGAAAATTACAAAGAGACCAACAAAACAGGAGTAATCAACATTACTCTTCACCACAACAATCCTATTACCAATCTCCACCACCAACCTATTATTCACCAAGACCACAAAATCAAAACTACTATCCACCAGCTCCATAATCAATGCAGCAACAATATCAGCAACCTTTACCAATTCATCCATATCAGACACCATCCACTCAACAATATCAAGTACCAGCAAGAAAATTGGTTCAACACAACCAATTTACACCCCAAAATTAATTGCAGAATAACCAGTTGGTTCCCCAAAATTCGGGTCAGCAAAGACCCAATTACTATCACACTCAACCCAGTTATCTTACAATACCAGAGAAATCGGATTTTCAACAAACTGCACTTTCTGAAAATGAAGTTGCAGTGCTAAGATCAAACCCTTCCAATCACACCATTCTACCAGCTCAAATTGCCTAAAATGCTAATCTGTCAGATATATTTCCATTTGAATTTGAAGCAAATGAATCATCATTTCTGCTTAGTAATGCAGCAGTCAATGAACAGAAAGCAATTACTGCTATGTACACAGAAGCTACAGTGGAAGGAAAACCCATTCACTTAATCTTAGATAGTGGATCAGCTGGAAGTATCATCACTTACCAGCTGATGCAACAACTCAAACAAAACGTAGACAGACCAGCTCAAACAGTTATTGTTACAGCTGATAGTATGAAGAAGACTTCAGTAGGAGAAATTGATGATTTCCCTTTTTTAATTGATGGAATCACCATTCCAGTTAAAGTTTTTGTTATGGATGCATTCCAATACCAAGCTCTAGTCAGAAATGATTGGCTTCTTAAGGCTAATGCAAACCTGAACTGGGAAACTCAAGAACTTAAAATCTCATACCAAAGACAATATACCATAGTACTTGCAACCTGTGATATCTTTAACAAACGATCAGAAAAAGCTCCAATATTTGAATTTGAAGAGGAGAAAAAAATGCCACTTACTGAAACCTACATGGCTTTTGGATCAACATCCAATTGGGCTGAAAAAACCGAACAAGAGATTTTTGAAGAATCAAGGGAATAGAAAAAAGTTAGATATTCTACACCAGAACCATGAAAACAACCACCCTATATTCCACTCAAATGCAAAGATTGCAACAAAAAACTTTCATCAATGGGAGCATGTATTTTTCCAGAAGAGGAATATGAAACTCATACCTGTTACTTTTGCAAAGCATGCCATAGAGAACGATTTGGATCTCCAAAAAGAAGTGGAAAATAGAACAACATATCTTGTCTTACATGTGGAGAAATGCTACCAGAAGAATGCAATTGGATTAATGTAGCAATGAGAGGAGAAGTATATGATCAAACCTGTCAATATGCTCTATCAATTTCGGAAAAAGTCAGAAGAGGAACACCATTTGATGCAGTATACAACAGTGCTCTCAATAAACTTTACCACTACCCTCATGATGCTGAAATGATTTTTGATCTAACAATGGCATTGATCAATGGAGCCACCCAAGAAGATGTCTGCCAAATGAAAGAAGCTGAATATATTGAGTATACCATGAAATTAGCTGGATTTGATTATGAAGATGAAGTAGAAACCTACCACCAAATTGCAAGCCACACATATCCGACCAAAAAAGCTCAAATTCAATGATTAGAGCAAATGAACATTCAATTGTGTGAAGAATGTGTTATGCCTTGTAATGACCAATGGTGTTTAGAATGTTATGCTCTTAGCATTCCTCTGTCAAATGAGAATGATGAAAATGAAATCGAATTTAGAGTATCTGAACTAGTAGAAGAACTACCAACTACTTCCATTTATCTTCTTGAAAAACAACCACCTCTACAACTTAAATATTTTGACAACCATGGCCAAGGAATCAGACCAGAAAAAGCACACGAAATTGATGCTGGATATGACCTAAGATACCCAGAAAAAGATACTTTGATTCTCCAACCAAAGTCTTTGACAAAAATCAATCTCAAAATTGCTCTTGAAATTCCACCAGGAGCAATGGTTCAAATTGCCTCCAGATCATCATTGGCAAGCAAAGGAATCAATATTAGAGGAGGAGTTATAGATGCAGGATACACTGGAGACATTACCATCATGTTACAGAATGAGACAGACAAACCATTCAAAATTGAACATGCTGAAAAAATTGCTCAAGCAATTTACTTACCCTTAATCAACATTTCA
>JAAOMT010000128.1:2491667-2533657 GCA_016748015.1 Geosiphon pyriformis | reverse complement strand
CAATTGGGAAAAAGTGAAAGAGAAACTCAAGGTTTTGGTTCAACTGGACGATTTACAGTCCCAGTAAACATAGTTCTTAATACACAAAATAAATCTCACCAGATTCTTCAACTTCCTCAGCCAATTACCATTTCACCTTTTGGAGAACATCACGAAATTTACACTTGCTCAAAACCCACCACTACACAACAAATCTTTGAATCCAATAAACAAATCTGTTTGAAGCATGAAATATCAATTCCAAACGTTTATATTCCCAAAGGAATGAAAAAATTTCGAGTTACATTCTACAATTCCAATAATTACCCTATTGTTTTATTAAACAAATTAGAAATTGGAATCATACACAGCAATATTTTTCAAGATGAAAATCCTCAAATTGTCTCTAATTTCATCGAAATTGTAAAGCATACTCTACTCCCAAATCCAAATATCATTCCCACCACTGAAAACTACTACTTGTTGGAAGAAAAACTCTCTCGAATCAATATGAGTCCCTTAGAACCTCAACAACAAAGACAATTGAAACAATTAATAGCTGAATTTGCAGATATATTTGCAAAAAACAACAATGACTTGGGAAAAACAGACATTGTTCAACATCAGATCCATACAGGAGATGCTTTACCAAAACGTCAACAAGCTTATCAAGTGCCACCTGCCAGCCACCAATTTATCAGAGAAAAGGTCCAAAAAATGCTCAATAACGGATTGATTCAACCATCAAGAAGTTCTTGGGCCTCACCAGTAGTTTTAGTTAAAAAAAAAAATGGAAAAATCAGATTCTGTGTTGATTATAGACAACTGAATAGTGTTACAATTGGAGATGCCTACTCTTTTCTAAGAATTGATGACATGCTAAATGCTCTAGGAAAAGCCAAGTTCTTTTCAACTTTAGACCTGGAAAGTGGATACTGACAAGTCGAAATGGACCCAAAAGATAGACCCAAAACAGCATTCACCACTCAAGGAGGAAATTATGAGTTTAATGTTATGCTTTTTGGACTCTGCAATACACCAGCAACATTTCAGCGACTCATGGATGTTGTCTATGAAAGGCTCTTATGGCAATCAGTAATTGTTTATCTTGATAATACTAATGTATACTCACCAAGCTTTGAAGCCCATCTCATTCACTTGCGAGAAGTTTTTCAACGATTACAGAAAGCAGGATTAAAGTTAAATATTGAGAAATGTCACTTTGGAAAAACAAGCTTGATCTTTCTTGGACACATAGTTAGTAAAGATAGAATCAAACCAAATCCAGGAACAATCAGTGCTGTCAAAAACCTTCAAACCCCCAGAAATACTACAGAACTAAGAGAATTTGTGGAATTAGTCTCTTACTATTAAAAATTCATAAAAGGATTCTCAGAAATTGCCAAACCACTCAATTATCTTATCAACAAAAACATACCATACAAATGGACTAAAGAACAACAAAAAGCTTTTGAAATTCTCAAAACAAAATTGACAACAGCCCCAGTTCTTGCTTATCCAGACTTCAACAAACGATTCCAATTAGCCACTGATGTCTCACACATAGCATTTGGTGCCATCTTATCACAATTGGATAAAAATGGCCAAGAACAAATTATTGCCTATGCCAGCAGAACACTCAAGCTAATAGAACTCAAATATGGCTTAATTGAATTAAAAGCTGCTGCAGTTATTTGGGCTCTTAAACATTTTCAACAATATCTGAAGAATGAAAAAGAATTTGACATAATAATGGACAATATTGGCCTCAAATGGCTTAATAAAAAGAAAACTGAACAAAATGCCAAACAGTTTTGATGGAATGACTTCCTAGCAGACTACAGATATATTGTACACCACAAACCAGAAAAACTACATACCAATGTTGATAGCCTCTCAAGAATAAGACAAGATTAATACCAACAACAATTCCATCACAACTTACCAACTTATCAACAAAATAACCAAACAAGAATGGATCCCAGAAACTACAGCAATCTTAAAAATTATTTGGAGACTCTTACCATGTCAGAAAACTGGTCTCCAAGTGAAAAACTCTGCTTACAACACCAATTAAAACAATATTTCATACACTAGAACAAAATCTATTATAAAAATCACAGAAAACCAAACCAGCCACTCAGATTAGTACAAGAGAATGAAAAAAAAACAATTTTATACAACATGCACACAGATCCGTCTTCAGCACACTTGGGAAAAGAGGGAACAATTCAAAGAACTCTTGAACATTATTTTTGGCCTCACATGCAAAAAAACATTCGACAATATGTAGAATCTTGTGATAATTGTTAAAGAAAAGAAGGAACTCGCCCCACAGAACCTTTAAATTCAATCAAAGTTGGACAACTTTTTGACAGAGTTGGAATTGATTTAGTCGGACCATTACCTATCACAACCCAAGGAAATTATTATATTGCAGTTGCAGTGGATTATCTTACCAAATGGCCTGAAGCTAGAGCCATCCAAAGAGTAGATGCAAAATCAGTAGCAAATTTCATCTATGAAGACATTATCTGTAGACATGGATGCCCAATTAAACTCTTATTTGATCAAGGAACACATTTTGTGAACAACTTGATACAAGAAATTTATGAACAGTTCAATGTCAAAAGACCTCTATCATTACCTTATTACCTTCAAACAAATGGACTTGTAGAATGTTTCAACAGAACATTGTGTGAATCTCTAACCAAAGTCTTAACAGACTTTGAGCAGGAATGGGATATCTTTATTTCATCAGTGTTACTAGCATACAGAACACTAAAACAAGATACTATGAAACACATACCATTTGATCTTACTTATGGAAAGACAGCAATATTACCAATTAATTTCACAGTGGAAACATACCCAGTGCAACCAATCAATGAAGAAAACTTTCAAGAGACATTCCAAAGAAGAGCCTACACTCTTCTTAGTACACTAGAAGGAAAAAGAAAAATAGCAGCAACTCATATTGAACATTCCCAAGCTCAACAAAAAGAAAGACATGATAACAAATTATCACCTATTACCAATAAATTTAAAGTTGGAAATAAAATTCTCTTACACAGAACTAAGGCTGAAAAACAATGGAGTGGGAAATTTGAAAACAAATAGGATGGACCATTTTATATTCACGAAATTCTAGGCAATGGATTATATAAGTTAAAACTTGATGACAAAATATTAGCAAAAGTTGCACATAAAGACAGATTGAAACACTATCATTCCAGAAACAATCCTGAACCATTAATTCCACAAATTGGTACACATTCTCCTTTAATTAATTCTGAAGATATTCCCCGAAATTTAGAACCAATAATTATAATAGAACAACAACCAAACTTGAACACTTAAATTTTACAATAATTCTCTAATAAAAACATAAAGACAAAAATAGTAAATAATTACCAAACACCCAAAACCAAAAACAAATAAAAACCCCATATCCAAAAATTATTTTCTTTATTCATTAGTCAATTTTATCATGATTATTCCTCGAAATATTCAACAAATATCCCAAAAATTAATGTTAATCTTGAAAACACTTCCTGACTTATCTATAACGATTAATGGAAGTCAAATTAATTACATTCAGAAAGAAACCACAGCCCCAGTAGCAAATCATTTACAGAACTATCACCTCTATAGAAGAAAAACAAGAAGTCACTCTGAGAATAGATTACCAAGACTTTTGAAGCAGGTACTAGAAGAAAATCTTTTAATTGCCCCTATTAACATTCCACCAAATACTACAATACAACAAAAACTTCTACTACTTCTTAATGAACAGAACAATGAACACACCCCTATCTATAAATACTTTCAAATTGGAAAAACACTTTATGAACGAAAACTGGAACTTGAAGCAACAAATCTCACTTCTGAAGTTATACAAAAACAAATCCACAATAAATTCAAAACAGCAGCTGGATCAACAAACACTCACTACAAACTTAGAGTGGCTCTTAGACTCTATAACTTGTTTAATACTTGTGAAAATGTTCTACAAAATCTAATACTGCAACCAATGAAAGTCCAATACATTGGCAAACTCACAGAACTGAAATTTCAACAATTTTCAGACCAGATTACTTCAATTATTTTAGATTACTATCTCAATATTACAGATAGTGCTTGGACTTCGACGGAGCTCAGTCTTAAAGAGGAGATTATGTTACCAGTAGAATTTTAGCTATTAATTAGCATGAAATTACCCTTATAATTCCTATAATTTATTAGTATATTAATATCATTTCAAATTATCATTTATTATTTAATCAATTATCACATATTACGATTCAATTAAAATAATCTAATTAGTATAACAGAAAGTAGAATGATCAAATTACACAATACCCTGAACTTTGTAATATTCAAAAATTTGCCGAAATTTACAGAAATTCGCTGAAATTTATAAGAAATTTGCCAAAATTTGAGCAAAGAGAAAAAGTGCAAGTTCATAGACTAGTACTACAACAAGTTGTATAAAAGAAGAGCTTTTCTCTTCTGGAAAATGTATCTTACTTTAGATTTATTACTTAAAATCATTCCTACACACACAAAAAGAAAAAAATATCAAATAAATCGAAAAACCAAATTCTTTAAATTATTGCACTTGGAAAATCCTCAAAACCCAACTAATGTTTTGAAATTAATTAGCTACCAATTTCAATAAACTGTTAGTGACTCCAGGCCTGGATAGAAAACGTTTTTCTTGACAAAATTCTATTTCTTTTACATTTCTTTTATTATTTTTTTCTTTTCTTATTATAATCATTAGGGTAGCCTACAGACAAGATTCTTGTAGAAAAGTTGACTTTCACAGCAAAGTAACTATACATTTCAGTGAGCTTCCAGATGAGCAATTCCTGGGAAAAAGTTGATGTTTACTACAATGTAACTACATAAAGTAACTGGCAAAGAATTGGCCATTTTACTTATAAGCTCAGCAGTTCAAATTATAGGAGATAATTTGAAGATAAATTCAGTTATTGGAGGTTCAACTACATCCAGAAAACGTGAATTTACAACAAACAGGCATCAACAACATTTAAGAAAAGAGACCAAAAACCTCCAGTAACAATGTATAAAAAAAAAGTAGTTGTAGAAGATAAAAAAAGAAAATAGACAAAAATCAACTTTCTTCTAACTAAATCTGTTACATATCCCTTATTATATCCTATATTTTATATTACTGAAATAAAAAAAATATTAACAAATCCAAAATTTATGTTTATATAATTCACATATTCTCATATTTTAGCTGAATTAATCTTGTTCTTATCTTTGTTCTTAGCCAGATGTTTTTAGCATAAAACTACTTCAAAATATTACAACTTAAACCAATCACTCTTAATCACAGCAATTAATAATGTTAATTTCTTCTCTTTTATTTTTCTTTTTTGTTCTTTTTTTTTTACTGTTTTTTTTTGTAGAGTAGCAACATAAGAAAATTAACTGTCTGAAAATAGATTTTGTAATAGCCTGGTAAAAAAAAAAAGCTTCTTCTAGAATTAGATATTAATATTATCTTGTTAGCTTATTAGAAAGGTAAAAAAACATTATTAAATCCTAATAACTACACTTAACTAACTCAAAGAAGATAACTCACATATACGAAATTGTAATACTATGAAATCATCTCTCTGTGTTTTATAATTAAAAAACTCTATAAATAAATTCACATCAATCAAAAAATTTTCAGAAACTAATAACACTAATATACTATTAAGTTTATTTGTAATATTTAGTGTTTTCTGTAAAGTTATAAAATTCACAAAGACAGAGCACTCCAGAAATTCACAAAAGTTGTGACTATTAGAACAGTAGAAAGAAATTACTCACTGTATGAAAAAGCCTTATTTCAATACTTTAAAGAAGACTTAAGAATACTATTAGAAACCATAATTACAGAAAGTAATTTTTGTCATTATTTGTATACCAAAATTGACTGTCTATTAGGCTGAGCAATAGACACAAGAAAATTCAGAAAACAAATTTATCAAAAATTATTAACATACTTAACAGAAACCACTACTTGAACTATAACTGAGACTCTTTATATAATTAACAAAAAAATTGAAGAATACATGATAAAACAGTACCTTCAAATAAAAAAACAACTAATAAAGTCTGACTTTACAGAATCAGAGTTCAAATCTGATAATACAAAAGCTGCATAAAACAAATTTAATTTATAATCAACAAAAAATCAAGATTTCTTTTACCAAATACTTCTTCATATTATTAGATACCAAAAAGTAGAATTTTATTTAATCAACTTATAAAAACACAAATGAAAACTCTAAAAACTTCCAAAACTCTGTACCTTTAAAATCATAATAATAATTTTTGGACAAAATTTCTAAAAGAATACAAATCATTATTCAGGAATCTTATTTCAACAGTTAATAAACTTGACAAAAGTACATTCTCTTGAACACCACTACCAGCACAACTTCTAACAGAATTAGCAACTATTCCTATAGAAAAAACAGCCATCTTGCTGCCTATTAATTCTAACAACAAAGAAAAACAACCAATATTAATGCCCAGAAAACAATATAGTACACTACTATTAAACCTCTTATTATTAACAAGTAAATTACTTTCTGTTACTTAGATAATAGCTTATCAAGATATTGTCAGACTAGAAAAGTTTTCCAAGAAAGAAAACAATATATACATTTGAATAGCAGAAGCTAAAAAGGCAATTATTGCCAACAATTGGAACAATAATAGAACTATTCAAGCACTGCTTTTCTTTTTAACAAGAACTACAGACTTCTAATACCAAAGTCTTAAGGAAAAACCAACTGACTTTGCTGCTTTTAAACTTGCCTTTTTGCAATATTTCTGTGATTTCAATACACTCATTTGGTTACAAAATTAATTCAATGTAATAAAACAAAACGACTATAAAGCAGTAATTACTTATCTTGAACAGTTTAATCAGTATTACTGAAAATTTTTGGTCTTTTTTCTTGAATATTGTTAATGTCTATTTGTTGTGAATTCATGGTTTCTAGAAGTTAATAAATCTTTAATAACTGAATTTATCTTCAAATTATAAGAGATAATTTGAACTACTGGGCTTATAAATGGAATGATCAATTTTATACCAATTATTTTATATAGTTACATTGTAGTAAACATCAACTCTTCCTCAGGAATTGCTTGTCTGAAAGCTAACTAAAATGTATAGTTACTTTGCTGTAAAAGTCAACTCTTCTACAGAAATTTTATCTGTAGGCTACTTTAATAATTATAATAAAAAAAATAAAAGAAAATAAAAGAAATATAAAAGAAAATAAAATTTTGTCAAGGAAAACATTTTTTATTCAGGCCTGAAGTTATTAACAGATTATTGAAATTGGTAGCTAATTAATTTCAAAATATTAGTTGGATTTTTGTGAATTTCAAGTATAATAATTAAGGATTTGGTTTTTAAATATTTAATTTTTATTTAATTTTGTAAAAATATGTAAGAGATAATTTGTTCTTATTAAGATATCTAAAGTAAAATACATTTTCTTGAAGAAAAAAGTTCTTCTTTTATACAACTTGTTGTAATATTAGTTTTTAAATTTGCACTTTTTTCTTTGCTATAATTTTGGCAAACTAAAGATATATTTCGACAAACTACAAGTTATTTCTACAAATTATTAATTATTTTGGCCAATTTTTACCAATTTTGGCGAATTTTTGAATATTAAATGGTTCAAAGTATTGTGTAATTTAATCATTTTAATTTCTATAGTACAAATTGGATTATTAATTAAATAGTGATATTCAATAATTTGATTAACTAATAAGTAATAATTAAAATAATAATAATATATACTAATTAATACTAGAAATTAAAAAAGTAATTTTATGTTAATTAATAGCTAAAATTCTACTGATAACATCAAGTTCTTTAACAAATATAGATGATTGAAAGAGAATATTATATCCTAAAACAAATTCTCAACTAATTCATTAAAAGATTAAAGAGCAGCATTTTATAATCCATAAAATTTTATTATCTAATTACATTATAAGATGCTATTACTTTGGCTTGTAAGTTTAAGTCAGTGGAACAAAAAGCCAATCATACTTAAGCTGTTAATTTGGCCATAAATGGAATCTTAGATATTAACACTAAGCTTATCCAATTAAATAAGAAATTAATTCAAAAAATTGAGAGATTTTTAACCAAAACAGCAGAAACCTATTAACCATCACAATGTAGAGACAACAACAATTGATATTAACACCAATAAAATTAACAATAACAATCTTGGAAATCAGATCTTCACAATTGTTATTACTATTAGAAACCCAAACATATTGCCTGGAATTGCTAAAAAAAAATAGCAGACCAAAACTAAGAAAACCAATATCTACAACAATAAAGATATTCTCAAGTCATAGAACCCCAATATTCTGTATCCCAATATTAGCCACTATAGTACTTGTATTAATCACCCCAAAATTACTATCAGTTATTACAAGCAATAGTGTAAACAATGTCTCAATATCAAGCTCTTATATATAGCTATCTCAGACTTTAAACAATTAACTACAATTAAAAATGGCAAAACACTAGTGAAAATCAGATACAATCTATTAATAAGCCATCTTAACCAGTAAATTGAGACAACATATTATCACAAGTAATACAAACTAGATATTCTAACCAGCTCTCATATTTGGGTCTTACTGAAACCCCAAATTTTGGTAATATTGTATCTTTAGAAGAAAAAAGTATAGTTAAAATCAGCAATTCTTCTATTCAAAACAGTAACTTGTTTACCAATACAATTTCATTTACCACAATCACCAAGAATAATACTCTCACTACAATATTTCTATATGATATTGATAATCTGAACACTACTAACCTTTTTAGAGAAGCCACTATTAATTAGGATAAGCCAATTACAACAATGTACACTAATACTAAAGCAGAACAAATAAACATTAAATTAATACTTAATAGTGAATCTACAGATAGTATTATTATAAAACAACTTATAGACCAACTAGGTTATTGAGTAGACTATACTTCCACTGCTCAAATAATTACTGTAGATGGGAATATCAAAACTTTAATAAGAGAAATTAATAATTTTCCCTTTAAAATTAATAGAATTTAAATCTCTATTAAGATACTCATTATAAAAGCCATCTAATATTAAGTCTTTGTAGAAAACAATTGGCTATTAAAAGCTTATACCACTATTGACTAAAACACACAAGAATTTCAAATTATTTTTAATAAGCAATATGCTCAAGTACCTGCCATGTATAGACATTTCAGAACCCAAAACTTAGATTAATTATTAATCAAATTTAAAGAAATAGTGCCACTACCAACATTAAAAACTTACCAAGTTTTGTTAACTGATGATTACAAGACAAAACTATTACTGCTTTCTATCTAAAAAAAAAATAGTAAAAGAAAGGCTAATGAAGAATCTCTAAATTACCACCAATCTATCTAAGTCTGAATTAAAGAGAACAACCCTATCAATCCCTTAAATTAATCTGTGTCAATTATGAAAAAAAGTTGTCTTCAATAGACACTTGTAATAGAGATGATAAAGTATGACCAACAGCCACCAAATATTACTGCTGACTTTATGTATTAAAATAATATAGACAACTTAAATAACAAGGCAATAAAACAATATACTATGTCTTATCTGTGATAAAATTCTACCAAATAAAGAATTATAAAATAATGTCTTAGGCAAAGGAAGAACATATAACAAATCTTGTTAGTATACTATCCTAATTAATAACTGGGTTTGAAAAAAAATTTCATTTGTTATAGTTTATAGTCAAACAATAAATTGATTGGACTTATACTTTTACAATGAAGAGAAAATTTGAAAAATGGCTACAGCCTAATGAGAAAATATTACAATTAAAAAAATATGCATTATAAAAAATGCCCCAATAATAATTAAAGAAATAGATAATATATTTATGAATGACTCTGAAGTATTTCAAAACTAGTACTAAGAACTGGCTCCAATCTGAAAAAAACAGAAACAGAAACTAACAGATCTCAATACAAAACTATGTAATTATTGCTTAATTTTTTGTCATTTTTAGTATTGTGATGAGTGTGAACTCATATTTAATCTACTTTTAAAAACACTATATTTTATTATTAAATTACCAGAACCAGAAGAAAAATATGAATTTAATGCTAAAGATATGTTGTTTCAAGAGCCAAGTGATGCTACTAAAATAGATTAGTATTTTGCTTATTTTAATTTTTCCAAAAAATTAAAATTAAAATAGTATAACAACAACAACAAAAAAATCTGCTCTGAAAAAACACATGAAAACAATAATGAATTTGATTTAAAATATTTCAAACAATCTTCTGTAGTTATAGTCTTACACTCTCTTGTAAAAATAGATCTCAAAATAGCTTTAGAAATTTCTGTTAGTACTATAATTTAAGTTGTCTTACAGTCGAACCTTGCAAAAAAAGAAATTAACATAAAAGAAAGAATTATTGATGTTGAATACATAGAAAACATCATTGTCATGCTACAAAACAATTTCAATAAATCTTATACAATTAAATTACAAAAAAAAATTGCTTAAGCTATCTTTTTACTCTTTATAAAAATATTACAATTAATCTCAATCACATTATGTGAAAACTAGACTTTACTGCTAAAGATATTAATGGATTTGAATTAAGTAAAAAAGGAAATGTACTAATTAATTTTGTAAAAAAAGACAATAACAAAATAGAATTCATTTATACTAATACAGTTATCTCCATTTTCTCACATCAACAGTACATTTTCAAAGTGGATTAGAAGATTCAAGACCAAACATTATTATTTAAAGCTGATCTAAAAATCTGTTGTTTAGCTAATGTTATTAATCTATATATTCTTATTAAGACTTATAAATATTTTAAAATCTTCATCCACAACTCCACTAAAAATGTTATTAAAATTTCCAAAAAAACTCTTGTTGGTTTTATTTCTTTCAACATTCAGAATTCCAAGAAACCACAACCTATTTTGGACTTTGCACAACTGTTTTTATTCTGCAATATTATTTTACAAGTATAAAATTTGCCAAAAGAAAGTTATTTGTTTATATTTAAAGAAATTGCTAAACTAAATTTAAGAAACTTGAGTATTCTGCAACAAATACAACTCAAAGTTTTCTTGAAACAATATGCTGATGTTTTTGTCAGTGAAAATAAATTCAGATGTATTAATATTGTGAAATACCAAATTGACATAGAAGATACATAACTTATTAAACAACAAATTTATCAAATAATTTTAGTAGGCAATAACCTGATTAAACAGAAAATACAACAAATACTAGATAATAGATTAATCAAAAAATTGTTAAGCCCTTGGTCTTTCTCAATCATATTAGTTACCAAAAAAATGAAAAAATATGGTTTTGCATAAACTACTGAAAGTTAAACAGCATTATTTAAAAAGATAGTTATTTTACTTTTCTGATTCAAGAAATTTTGGATAATTTAGAAAAGAAAAAATAATTTTCATTATTGGACTTAGCCAGTGAATATTGGCAAGTTGAAATAAATTTCAAAAACAAAAAAAAACAGCATTTACTACACAAAACAGAAATTTTGAATTCAATATAATGTTCTTTGGACTCTACAATGTTTCCACTACTTTTCAATGTCTTATAAATATTATATACAAGAAATTTTTTTGGAAATCAGTTATAATATATCTAAATAACACTAATGTATTTTCTGAAATATTCAATAACCACTTGCTCTACTTTTAACAAGTCTTTGACTACCTTCAGAATGCTGAACTAAAACTTAACTCTGATAAATATTTCTTTAGAAAAACTAAACTTAAATTTTTAAGACATTGTTACTTATAAAAGAAAACAGATCTAGAAAAATAGTAGACCAATAAGGAAGTAGGAGTTAGCACATGAGCATATTGCTCAGTAATGTAGAGCAATGTTAAAAATTACAGCACATTGCTCAGCAATATGGAGCAATGTTAGAAAATTAGAGCATATTGCTCAGCAATATGAGTATTGCTCAAGAAATTATAGCACATTGCTCAGAAATGTGAGTGATCTCATAGAACATAAATTAGGTATATATAGTGGTAGCATTAGAAGCAAAAAAGACAGATCTCTCAGTTTAGATTTGATCTAAGCAACCTTTCCATTCACAAATATTAAATAAATAATTATTCGCTATTTCAATTTACTTTTCACTATTAACCCTTCATGTTGATAATAATTAATACTTAACCACACTAAAACAATAGCTTTTGATCATGGTTATTGACAGAATACTAATGTGCAAACTGCTTTGGCTTATTTTTTTTATTTTCTATAGATTTTATACAATTCATAACCACGTTTACTAATTGCAAAGCTTTTGTGTATTTAATATGATAATAAAGTGACATATCCAATGCTAATCTCTTTATTTGTGTGTAATTTACTATCAAATCAATAATATCATTATATGCTATAAAATGTTCTTCCAATTGTTTATCAAACAACTTGGGTTCGTATTTACACCCAGTCAATTTCACCACAAACTTAACTAAATCAGGTAATGGTAAACAATCATTATTATAAAATTTTGATGCAAAATAAGTCGGTCTATTAATAAAATATTTCATCTTTACACTGTATATTACTGAAAGAACTTTGGGTGGCATTAAATATTTTACTGTTTTAAAAATTAAAGATGAATCATCACCTTTGAAAATTGCAACCATCAATTCAGATTTAACAAAATCTATCATCAAAGCAGTCATAGCCATATTACGAACTGTATTACCAAATAAAGTAGTATCCAATTCCAATTTAGTCATGTATGATTAACTCATTCTTAACATGTCATTATTAGTTTTTGTAGTTCACTGAGTATCATATAATTCATGTATATCTGCATCCGATCCAGTCTAACCCAATAGTCTTAACAAATCTGCTTCAAAATCTTTCAACTCCTTGCCCTAAGTAGCATCATACTCAGAAAAATCATTTTCAACTTGACAATATTTTTCATCTTTAAAATTGCATCTTTTCAAACAATATTGTAGTTGCCACTTATTCATACCCATCTCAATGACAATATTATCCTTTAATATGTATTGCAACCTCATTATAACTGCTTGAGAATAGTATGAGAAAAATACATTAATATGTTTATGCATATAAATAATACCTTGTTCTGTTTTAGTAGCTATATTAATCCATTTCTCATTCTTACTAGCAATATGATTTTTGCAATAAGCTTGATAAGGTGTTCTCAACAATTCATGATGATCTAAATACTTTATCTGCCCCAATCTAATATCATTTAATCCAGACAAATATTCATAAAGAGCTGTCATCTCATCATTAGACACTTTAGCAACATAAGCCATTCTTTTCTCAGATAAATAGGCCTGTTTAAAAGCCATTAATAATGCTCTAGAATATGGCATTTGTTCCAATTAAGTTTTATTTATTCTATCACAATATCTCTTAATGAAAGTATAAATTTTGAACTTTGGTGCCTTATTAGATTAGTTCAAAGCATGAGATAAACCTCTATAACAATGTTTCATCTGCATTTTTGCCTGTAATTTTGATTTTCGAATGATAACAGAATTAACACATTTCAGTCCAGCTAAATTACTAGATTCAAATTTTTCTATAAATGACATCATACTTGGATGATCTTTGTTTATATCACCCAATAACTTATCGATAAATTCATGGCTTGTATCAAAAACATTTATAGTGTTTCTTATAGTGTGATTTTCTGGTTGAAGAATCTTAGACATATGTTGAGCACCATTAATATTATACCAATTCTTAACAAACATCATGTTCTTGAGCTTGTCTACACCCAAAAAACTGAAAACACCATATTATACATAGCCTGAGTCATGTAAACGGCTTCTATTAATCTGGTAATAGCTACATTTATGTACTCAGGTTTTGCTATTATGGCAGGTTTATTAGAAGTCTTTAATTCAATATATGAAGTCTTGACCATTATACCTTGGGACTTGTGAATGCTGTTGGTCTTTCCAATCTACTTAAATTCAGTGATCAAATCTTCTTTGTGTCTTTAATTATACATCATAATTTGATTGACAGACTTGGCAATTTGTTTTCTTGCAGAATCTTTTATCACAAAAATAGTAACCAGTTTGAGATTTGTTGAAATCAAGTCATAATTAAATAGACTACCTTTTGTGTATTCAGTTACATCTTGTTCAGTTCTATTAGTAATCCATAGTGTCACAAAGTTGAAAAAAAATCTTTTGTTAATCATTTCAAAAATCTTCTTTGTATCACAATTAATTTTTGATCTATTCACAAACTTGATTTGTTTTTTGTCACCAACTGCACATACCAATATATCATTTTTTCTCACCAAGATCAAATAACACATGATCATTAATGGATTGATTAAATAATACTCATCTATTATGACTCTTTTATATTTGTCTTGATTATTGTTTAATTCCAATAAAACACTTGCATATGTTAAACAAATAGCACCACTTTTCTTAAAATTTTTATCCTTACAATATTCTTCTTTATTCTTGCAAGTAGCTGTTATGATCAAATCTCTTTTTGTCATCTGATTTTTAGGTACTCTTGACTTACCAGTACTAAATGGTCCTTGTACCAGAATATTTGCTTTCAAAACTCTCATGATTTTAGTTAATTCAACTATTTCCGTAACAACATTATTAATATTGGTATTCAATTCACCAAAATTCAGATCAGTCTCTGAATTATTTTTCTTCAAATAATTCAAAAACATTGATTTAGTAACAAGATAAATAGGCTGTAAATTTGAAACATATTCATCTGATGTGTTTTCCAAACATTCTAACATTTTAACTTGCTTCAAATTATAACCTAACTTATGAGTCAATCTACTTTTATAACTTTTATTATTTAAAGTTTTATTATACTTATTTAACAGACAATGATGATATGGTGTCATATCACATTTCCTGACACCATGTTTTGTTTCAAATTCCAAATCATCCACAACAGTATTTATTTTGTTCAAAGTTTCATCTACTATATTCACAAAATCAGTCAATTTAACCACTGACAGGTTCAGTACCACATCCAATTCTGACCCAACCTCAACTGTCATATTGCACAAACAACAAGTTTTTGATTTTATTTTTTCCAAACAACATTCTTAAACATATTTACTATCATGGGTCTAACAGAAGAACTGATGAAGAAAAATTAGAACCAATGGTTAGACCAACTTCCAATACCATACTGCTACTACTAATTGGGATGAAAAGTAGATATTCAGAAGTTATATCTTGACAAATCCAAGAGAATCTTTAATCAAGAGATAATTTGAAATATTGAAAACATTATCAGAAAGAAAACAAACTTGACATTACACATCAAAACCATTTATCGACTACACACTATATTTCAAAACTACCCAGAAGTATTGTTACACTCTGACATGGAAACAATAACCATTAACCAATGGGGAAGAATAAACAACTCACAAATTGAAGAAATAAAAAGTAGGGTGAAACAGACACTACTTGAAAAAAAAGTATTTGACATAATTCAAAATAAGGATTTTGATGAAGCTCAATATTAAAAGGAGGAGATAATGTTACTCATAAGAGAAAACAAATATAGAAAAATAGTAGACCAATAAAGAAGTAAGAGTTATTATGTGAACACATTGCTCAGTAATGTAGAGTAATGTCAGAAATTATGGCATATCACTCAGCAATGTAGAGTAATATTAGAAAATTAGAACACATTGTTCAGCAATGTGAGCATTGCTCAAAAAATCATAGCATATTGCTTGGAAATATGAGTGATCTTATAGAACATAAATTAGGTATATATAGCAGTAGTATTAGAAGCAGAAAAAACAGACTTCTTAGTTTAGATTTGATCTAAGCAATCTTTTCATTCACAAATATCAAATAAATAATTATTTATTATTTTAATCTATTTTTTATTATCAATCTTTCATGTTGATAATAATTGATACTTAACTACACTAAAACAATAGTTTTTAATCATGGCTATTGATAAGATACTAATATGCAAACTGCTTTGACTTATTTCTTTTATTTTCTTTGTTATTTTTTTTGTTTGACTAATTGATTAAAGGATTAAAATGCTAAGTTATTGAAGTTAAGGATAGCCTGATAAAAAACTCTAAAAGAAAGGTATATAATTTAAGAATTTAAAGATAGCTTACCAAAAGAGCATCTCTGTCAGATTACCAACCACTATGCTGAGAAAAAAATTCAACAGAATTGTAATTCCAACAGACTACTAAGAAGACAACTATTAAATCTCTGTCCATTATACAAAGAACTTCACAACAAAACCTTCAGATCAACAAAACCTTCAGCAACTACTAACATCAAGATATCAATTAAATACCAAGTTATGGATTTGTTATTTGCTTTGAGACCCCAAATAATCACTTATAACAATATGTAATAGGCAAAAATAAAGTAAAATTCAATTCAGATAAAATTCAGAAAGTTAAAAATTTCTCAGTCCTAATTAATCTGTGAGAATTACAAAAATTTTTAGGACTGGCAAAATATTATTACCAGTTTGTTAAAGACTTTTCTAACATTGCAAAACTTTTTTATTACTTACTATCAAAACATGTTCTATACCTATAGAGAAAAAAACAGCAAAAGGCATTTGATTATTTCAAACAACACTTAATAAAAACACCAATATTGATTTATTTAGACTTTAATAAATGTTTTATTGTTACTACAAATGCTTTGAAAAATGCACTAGAAGCTATTTTCTTACAAATTAGATCAGACAATAGAAAGCATCCAATCATTTAGGCCAGTCACAGTATCAGTACAATGAAAAAAATATATAACACAACAGATTTGGAATGCTTTGCTATCTACTAGAGAGTACAAAATTGAAAACACTATTTTTATCAACTATTTGATCTATACACTAATCATAAAGAGCTTATTTAGTTATTTAGTAAACTATAACTAAAAAAAAATATACACAATAAAGTATTTATCTGCAACAATTTCCATACAAAGTTTATTATAAAAAAGAATCCAAGAATACCAATACTGATAGTTTGTTAAGGATGATGCAAATTTAATTTCAAACTCATGGATACAACTATCTATTAGCAATTACACTAGTATTTATTAATACTTTAGTTCAAAGAGTTATTATCTTAACAAAAACAAAGTAGTATACAAAAACAAGCTTATAATTATTTTATTTAGAACAACCAACTATATTATCAAGAACACTAAAACTGCATTACTCTATAATAAGTTATAAAAAACAATAAAAAAGAAACTGTTCTGCATAATATGCACTTTAATCCAACCACACGATATTTCAACAAAGACATTACTCTAGAAAAAATAATAAATTTATACTATTGGCCAATAATATATAAGGATATTTTTGAATATGTTCGTAATTATGACTCATGCCAACAAAAAAAAGGAACCAGAACAATAGAACCACTTTGATCTATTTTAATTAGAATTTTATTTAATAAAATAAAGATCAATTTAATTAGTTCTTTTTTAATTACATCTAAAGGAAATTGTTATATAGCCGTAGCTATAAACTACCTTATCAAGTGGCCAGAAGCCAGAGCAATTTAAGTGGCCAATATTAAAACAGTAGTCAAATTTGTACATTAAGATCTAATTTGCTATCATAAATGTTCAAAAAAATTGTTATTCAACCAAAAAACATATTTTGTTAATAGTATACTAACTGAACTAAGCCAATAATTTGGAATAAAATGATTTTTATTGTTATTTTATTACTTACAAACAAATAGACTGGTAGAACAATTTAACTAAACACTGTGTAAAGCATTAGCAAAAATAAGTTATGAAAATGCACAAGAATAGGACTTATTTATATCTTTTGTATTATTTATATACTAAATATTAAAACAAAATACTATCCAGTTTACATTATTCAAACTAGTTTATAAAGAAAAGCCACACTATATATTAAATAAAAAATATCTTTTTTTTTAACAAAAACAATTACTAAAAAAATTTTGAAGTTATCTTGTACCAAAAAACATATTAACTTATAGAAATATTGAAAAACATTCATAAAACAGCATTTAACAATATTAATAATACTTAAAATAACAAAAAAAAAGACATAATAATCATTTATCAAATCAATCAGTTAAATTTAAAATTGAAGACCAAGTATTATTATATTGTATTAAAACTAAAAATAGTGGAATAAAAAGTTTGACCCAAAATAGAACAGATTATTTTACATATACAAAGTTCTAAACAATAAAGCTTATAAATTACAATTAAAAAACAGAAATTTAAAAAAAGCTATATATGAAAATTGGTTAAAAATTTATTATATAATACAAGAATTATCATTATTTATATTTTAACTAAGAACACAAATTCCATTAATTAGACTAAAAAATATATTATAAAATCTAAAATCAATTATTATTATTAAATACAATCTATGTATAACAATTTAAATTACATAAAATAAATATATAAATATTAAGAAGACAAAAAAAAAGTTAATAATACTTATAATATAAATTTCTTAAACAAAATCTTAAAACTTTTACAACAATTATTTGAAACAATTCAACAATTTATAACACCAATAGAAATTACAATTAATAAAAAAAAATATAATACAGAAATATAAATAAGAGAAATATGAGCAAAAATTCAATTAAAACTGAGTATTTTTATTTTTATAAATAATTAAGAGAGAAAAAAAAAATTTATGATCTTGTATATTTAAGAAAATAAAAGAAGCTTTGAACAAGTTAGCCATAAAACCAAACATAAAAAACTAAATACTGGAAATTTTCAAAGCTTAAAAAGAAAAACTTTTACTAGTTTACTAATTTTTTAGAATTGGCAAAAGACTAGATTTACAAACACTATACTTAAACATTAACAAACAAATATTTAATAAAAAAGCTTTTAAACAAGTAGAAAATTTTGTCAGAAGAAACAATTTGATACTATATTACAAGACAATATACCAATTGTATTCAATATTTAAATGTTGTTTAATTATACTATTAGACAATTTATTAAAAATTAATATAGTTAACAACATAAAATAAATAACAAATTTACAGTTTAAAGACTTATAAAAAGCAATACTTAATACAATAATTAAATATTATACTAAAAAAACAATTTTTATAAATACATACAATTTTACAGAAGCTTAATTCTAAAAAAAAATATTATCCAAGTAAAAAAACCAATCCAAAATTATTAAAAAAATGTGATTAATATATAATAATATAAAAAAATATAATAATATAAAATAATACAAAATAATATATAATAACTTAAAATAATGCAAGATAACACATAATAATATAAAAACTTGATTTTTAACACATAATAAAAAACAATAATTTGTTTTTAATTAATAAAAAAATTCAAAAAAAAAACTTTTTTCTCTCTTACTTCCAAAAAAATCTTTAAAAAGTGTATTTTTTAAAAAATAAGTTTTTATTTTTTTTTTGTTAGTTTATATTATCATTTTTTTAGCTAATAACTCCTTTGTTGTGAATTTAAAGGCTGCATCTAGTAGTAGTATGTTTATGAAAAAGGTGCCTAAAAGTGCTCTCCATGGTTCTGCTAATAGTTCTTTCTCCTAAAAGAAAAAGGTGGCCCTGAGAAACGTTAAACATTCTGGTAATGAAAAGGATATTTCTTTAGTCAAACTTGGTTCTGGTGGCATGTACTTGGACATGGATAGTAAGTCTAGTTGTGGTAAAGACAATATACACATGGAAAGTGTCAACAGTAGGTCTCTCTTAAACTCAGCTACTAATATTCTTAAAGTGAAAAGAATGAATACCAGTGCAATTTTTGGGTCTCTTCTTGGCTCCCCCAATTATGAAATGGATAAAGAAATGGAACTCCTCCCACCTTCCCTTAGCATATTTTTGGAAAAGAGATGAATTGACCCTAAGATTGTGAAGACTCCTGTAGAAGTTTCTGTTAGAAAGTCATTTGCATTGGATATTAACCTTTTAGCAGTGGAAGGCAAATCTGCTACAGCAAAGACTCAGTTGGTTAGAAAAATTTTCTCAGCAGTCAATGGTTTTGGGAGGAGCCACTACTCTCTCAAAATTTGAGGGAATCATTAGATCTACTTTTACTTCAGAAAAAAGCATAAAGATGGCCACATCATTGGCCAGAAAAAAAAGGATTGATGTAAACAGTGATCTTAAGAGACAAGAAATGAGGTCAGATTGGGCTGTGATAATTAAGAAAATTCTCATGAACACACCTAAAGATATGATCATTGCTGCAGTATCTGAATTTGGGGAAATTAAGTCGATCAAAATTTAACTGCTTGAAATGTGGCAAAAAGCTGTGGTGGTGTTTGCTAAATTAAGCCAAGCTGATTTGTTAGCCTTTAAGTGGTCATTTTTAATTGGTAAAGATTCTGTGCACATGGCCAAAGCAATGGGAGATCATGAGACTTGGGCATCAAGGGATTGGTTCAGAGCGCTTTTGTTTATTTTGCTGATGGGAACAACAGTGCATGATTTTGGGACTTTTTTAGAGGGGGCTGGTGGGAAAACTTGTGTCATCAACAGATCTTTAGAAACTGGAAATAGGATTCATTGTGCTATAGTCAGTTTTGAAACTAACAATGATCTGGAATCTGTTTTTCACACAGAGCCAATTCTTGGTGATATTAAACTTTCTTGGGCAAGATTGGATCTGGTTTGGTGTGAAAAATGTGGGAAGTTTGGTCATTCTGCTCTGGAATGTGACACTCCTGTTGTGTCTCCATCTATGCTTTTAAGAACATTTAAAAGAGTTGCATCTGATAGACATTGTCTCCAGTTGGCAAAGTTGTATGAAAAAAAAGGTGTTCTGATATCTTGCCCTGCTGCCTTTGGTGGCAAATTTTGGGCCCAGGTGGTTGCACTTATTGGTCTTTCTAATGATCTTTATTTAAGTTCTGGTTTCAGTTCTGGCCTTCCTCTTTTTGGTGCCTTAGATTCAAACAGTGGTTTTCCTCTAGCTTCAACTAACAACTCTTCTTTGAATGCTCATCTGAATACTTTGGAATGCTCTTTAGAGCTCTTAATGGATCAAGTATTCAGTATATTAAAAAAGTTAAGTGGCATGAAACTGATACTAATAGCGACCCCTTCTAGTGTTCTTCCTTTGGCAACTCCCTCTTCTTTGGTACTGCTGTTACCAGTAGAATTTTAGCTATTAATTAGCATGAAATTATCCTTATAATTCTTATTATTAATTAGCATATATCATTATCATTTCGATTATCATTTATTATTTAATCAAATTATCAAATATTATTACTTAATCAATAATCCAATTTGTACTCTAGAAATTAAGATAATCAAATTACACAATACCCTGAACCTTTTAACATAGTCAAAATTTGTCGAAATTAATGAAAATTTGCCAAAATAATCAATAGTTCAGTGAAATAACTTGTATATTTGCCAAAATATATCTTTAGTTCACCCAAATTGTAGCAAAAAAAAAGTGCAAGTTCAAAGACTAGTACTACAACAAGTTGTATAAAAGAAGAGCTTTTCTCTTCAAGAAAATGTATCTTCTCATAGTATCTTAACATAGTATTTCACTTTAGATATCTTAATTAGAATAAATCACCTTTTACACATTCAAATAAAAATTAAAATATTTGAAAACCAAATTCTCTGATTATTACACTTGAAATTCCCTCAACACAAACTAACATTTTGAAATTGATTAGTTACCAATTTCAATAAACTGTTAATGACTTCAGACCTAGATAGAAAATGTTTCTCTTGACAGAATTCCATTTTTTTCACATTTCTTTTATTTTTCTTTTATTTTCTTATTATAATCAATTGAGTAGCCTACAGACAAGATTTCTGTAAAAGAGTTGACTTTCACAGCAAAGTAACTACACATTTTTAGTGAGCTTTTAGATGAGCAATTTTTGGGAAAGAGTTGACATTTACTACAATGTAACTACACAAAGTAACTGGCAAGGAATTGGCCATTCCACTTATAAGTCCAGCAGTTCAAATTATAGGAGATAATTTAAAGATAAATTCAGTTATTGGAGGTTTAATTGCTTCCAGAAAACGTGAAATTAGCAACAAACAAATAGTAACAACATTTAAAAAAAGAGACCAAAAACCTCCAGTAACACTACATTTGGATGTGGATATGGTTTTAGATAATACGATGTTGGCTTCTGTTCCTTCTCTCTTAGTTGTTAATGAAGTGATCCAAGATTTTAGCTTGAGTTTTTCCAAGATTCTGACTTCCAAGGTGGGTAGATTGGAATCAAAAATGGTAGCTTTTGAGGTCTCAATCAGTTCAGTTTTGAAAAAGTTAGATTGTTTGTGTTTTGGTGCAGGTTTTTCAACTCTCTTTCCATCTCAATAAGTAGTTTAGTGTGGAGAGTGACTACGTGTAATGTCAGAAGCATGAACAATCCTGTCAAACAGAAAGATATTGTTCGATGGCACAGAAATATGGGCAACATGATTTCTGTGGTTACTGAAACAAAGTTGAAAGGCAAAGTTTGTCTTTGGATTATGAATAAGTTTGATGGTGTTTGAGTGTTTACTTCTGGTTTAAAGTCTGGTTATTTAGGTGTAGGCATTGCCATAATTATGGATGCATCTCTAGCAAAGCATGTGTGCAAAGTTTTCAAGATGCCCAGTCGACTCATCTCTGTAAGATTGCTCTTCAAGAACAAGCTTTTGGTGACTGTTTTGGGCTTATATGCAGATGCCACTGTTATAGTTGATTATTTGGGGTCTCAAGTTAAATAACAAATCCGTAACTTGATGCTCAAAAGCTACTTGTGTTGTTGATAATATCTTTAAGTGGTTGGTATCTGAAGGTTTTCCAAATGAGTCTTTTGTATAATGGACAGAGATTTAATAGTTGTTTTATCTGTAGCTTCCCAGACTCGCATGTCTGTCAATTTTTTTCTCGGCTTGGTGGTTGGCAATCCTCTGGTAAGTAATCCGTATCTTCTGTATGTGTCCTATCTACTCGCAAGAATCTTTTACCAGGCAATCCTTGATGTCAGTAATCAGTGCTTTTATTCAATTGGTTAGTGCACAATAACAAAATCAAAGAAAAATAAAAAAAATAAAAAAATATAAAAAAATAAGCCAAAGCAATTTGCAAATTTAGTATCTTGTCAATAGCCATGATCAAGAGCTATTGTTTCAGTGTGGTTAAGTATCAATTACTATCAACATGACTAGTTGATAGTAGAAGTGGTTTTGAGATAACAAATAGTTATTTATTGTGATTTGAAAGGTTGTTTAGATCAAATCTAAACTGAGAGGTCTGTCTTTTCACATAATTGAGATTCCTCAATTCCTCGATTCTTCATGACAGGAATCCTGGAATTCCTAGAATCCTACAATTTCTTTGAGAAGAATCCTGAAATTCTGGAATTCTGCAATTCCTTGTGTGAGAATCTTGTAATTTCTGGAATCCTGCAATTCCTGAGAGGAATCCTGGAATTTCACATTTACTATGTCTACTTCTGATTGGCTAATAATCATGCTAATATATTTCCTATATTTCTATGAGTAACATTATTCCCTTCTTTTAATATTGAGCTCCATCGAAATCCAACTCTTTTAATTCCTCCTCTTAAAGTTGTTGGTATTTTTGTGTGTTTATCTTTTGTTCTATTTTTCGTTGGTATTGTTCCAGTTTTGTTATATTTTTTTGGGTCGAAATGTTCCTAGATTTGTCTCATTTGTGACAAACTGTTAACATTTCCATTGTTTTTTCCCTTTTTATAATATATGATATAAGTATATGGCAAAAGTGTCATTTTCCATTTTAACTGTCTTCTGTCTCCAAATTCTTGTTTTTGGAGTGATGTCAATCTTTTGTGATCTGTGTATACCTCAAACTTTTGGCTCAAGTATTCTTTCTATTTTATAACTGCCCAATAGATTGTTAAATGTTCTAATTCTGGTGTTCTATAGTTCTTTTTGGCTGGTGTTAAACCTCAGCTGGCATATGCAACTGGATGTTCTCTTCTATCTGGTCTTCTCTAAAATAGTACTGCTCCCAATGCTTGGTCTGATGCATTGGTAGTAATAATGAATGATTTGCTATGATCTGGATAGATCAATACTAGAGCTTGAATAAGCTTTTTTCTTAAGATGTCAAAAGCTTTTTGCTGGGTTTCAGTCCATTCATATTTTATATTCTTGGTTTGAAGCTGATTGAATGGCTGTGCTATCTTAGAAAAGTCTTTGATAAAGCAGCGATAGTAGCCTGCAAATCCCAAAAATAATTTTAACTCGGTTATGTTGATTGGTACTGAAAATTTCTTTACTATCTCTATCTTATCTGGATCTATCTTGATGCCATCTTTGCTCACTATATATCCCAAAAACTTGAGTTCTGTTTTGCCAAAGAAGCACTTTGTTGCATTCAACTTTAGTTCTGCTCTTCTTAATCTTTCAAACATTTGTTGAAGATGATGTAGATGGTCATCAAAAGTTTTTGAGAACACATTGGTATCATCCAGATAAACTACTACTGATTTTCATAATAAGCCAGTATATATTATTTCCATTAGCCATTGAAATGTGGCTGGAGCATTCATCAAGCTAAATGGCATGACTTCAAATTCAAAATTTCTCTCTCTTGTGGTAAACACTGTTTTTTCTTTGTCAGCTGGATCTATGGCTACTTGCCAGTAACCACTATCCAAGTCTAACATTGAGAACCATTTGTTTCCACTGAAAGCATCAAATAATTCTTGTATCTGTGGAGTTGGATAACTATCTTCATGAGTTACACCATTAAGTTTTCTGTAATCCACACAAAATTGGATTTTTCTATTCTTTTTTCGGACAAGTACCACTGGTGATGACCATGGGCTCATAGATAGCTGGATTAGCCCATTGTCAAGCATTTGATTGATCTCTTGATGAATAATTTTATGGCTGGCTGATAGTACCCTGTATGCTCACTGTTTGATTGACATTGCATCTCCAGTCTTAATTTGATGTTGGATAATGTCAGTTCTGCCAAATTTGTTTTCGCTGGCAAAGATGTCATTGAAATTGTTGAGTAACATCTTGAGCTGCATACGTTGTAGTGGGTTTAGATTTCCCATGTTCATTTGTTCTAATTGTTCTGATTAGAGCAAATAACATTTGTTTCGTCCATAGATTGTTTGTAATGTGATGTCAACATATCCACAAAGTTGTGGAAAGTCTGGAATGGGGTTTGGTGGTTGGTTTTCTATTTCTGTGGTTAAATATCTGATGGTGGTTCCTTCTGGTATGTTGATGACATTGTTAGTGTTGTTGTATATGGGAATTTTGGCTGGTATATAGAGATTGATCAGTCTAATCTCTCCTGATTCACAAAGATTTGTTTTAGCTTCAAAAATCTGTTCTTGCTCCTTTTCCTTCCTTTCTATTGCTAGTATGTACTGGCTAAATAGTAGAATGGAAATAGCTTGACCAGTTGAGATAATTTCTTCTTGGCCAACAATTTCTTCCTCCATCATATTAACTGGTACATCTATTCTACCCATTGACCCAAATCCCTGTATCCCTCTTGCTGTTATTCCTAACTCTTCCCTATTTCTCACTGATACTAACTGAGCTATCTTAACCAAAGGTAAGAATATTGCCAGTGCTATCTTTTTGTTTGGCTCTATAATATAAGCTTTTTCTGAGTCATTTTGTAGCATGGTGATGATATTTTTTACATATCCCGCGTCAATTATTCCTTCTCTTATATTAATTTTTCTTTTTGCTAAACTACTCTGGGATGATAGTTGAATCATTATTGTTGCTGGGATTTCCAGTGCTATTTTCAGATCAACACAAGTGTACAAATATGGTTCCAATTTGATGGCATCTTTTCTTGAATACCTCAAATCAAATCTGACATTAGTATCATGTATGCATTCTGGCATAATACTTTCATTATTATTGCTGAACCATTTCAGTTCTTATTCTTTGGTGAGGTCAAGAAGCACAATATATTGTTCATAGTTTGAGTCGAAGTTTGAATCTGAGTTGATATCATTGTCATTGTCATTGCTATTTTGAATGGAGCTGAAACCATTATTCTTGTTGTTATCATTGTCGGAGTTTGAATCGGAATCGAATGATAATTCTGACTCCAATGTGCAGTTGCTAATTGGTTTTTCCTCTTCAGGGATTGTGTAGATTATGCATAGTGGTAGATTGTAAATAAGGTCATAATTGTTACAATATTTAAAGTCACTGGGAATTAAACAATGGTGACACAGTTTTGTATTCAACTGTGCTAGCCGTTGTTTTTGCTCCTCTCTAGTGGATGCCAAGTTTTGGTAGTGTTCATGGAACTCTTCTGGTTTCAAAAAATTTATGACTGGCTCTGCGTTCCAGTTAAGTTTGATGGGTTCTGGTGGGTTGTTTTTAATTGTCCTGATTTCTTCTGGCAATGTGCCTTCAATTTTGGCAATTGCCATTTACCATAATTTATTGTCATTGTGTGAACAACTGTCCAATTGCTGTACAGCTCTTCTCCAGGCAGCTTCTATTGGTGTCTCTTTTTCAACCCAGTCATTGATAAAGATTGTGTATTGGCAGAACACATCACACATTTCTCCTCTCCCAGGAATGTCATTCCACATTCCTTCATTGAAGAGAGTTTCTCCACAGGCTAAACATAGTGTATTATCCAATTTTTCCACTTGTTTTGGTCTTCCAAAATGTTTAATGAGGCATGCGCAACAATAGAACTTGGTTGCCATCTGATATTTTTTGTTGTTGCCACAGCATGCACCTATTGATGACAATTTCTTGCTACAATCAATGCATACTAGTTTGGGTTGGTGATAGGTGAATTGTTGTGGTGTTGTGTGTTGATAGGAAGTATACATATTTGTTGGCAGTGGCTCTTCTTCTTTTACTTTTCCTTTCTCTTTGTTGCTTTCTTTCCATTCCCAGCTTGGTGTCAGTTCTTTTTCATTGTTGTCAGTTCAAGTCAGATTGTCCGTTTCCCAGGTAAGTTCTTCTCTTTGCTTTCTCTTGGGGTTGTTGTCCTATGATAGTATTGGTGGTAGCTCATGGTGGTCTTTGTCATCAGTCCAAGCATCAATAGTGGTTCTCCAGGTAGGTTCTTTTCCTTGTTCCTCCTTTTCATTGTTATCGTCATTCCAGGTGAGTATTGGCAGCAGTTCATTGTGGTTGACGTCGGCCCACAATACTTGGTACACCTTCCAAGTAGGTTTTAGTTTTTCCTTCTCAAGGTCAATAAGCAGCACTGATGTTGTGACATTGTTAGGTTTGAAATGGCCACACATTACTGATATTTGCATGTGTTGGTCATTTTGGCTAAGCTGGAGCTCCTGTGTGGTCCAGTCGAGAACGGCATTGTTTTTAGACAACCAATCATTGCCCACTAGTGCTTGGTATTGGGTTGCTTCCATTACCAAGACTTTGATGGGAGTAATAATGCCATTAACTTCAATTGGGAAGTTGTCAATTTTACCAATAGGCATTTTTGTGGCACCATTAGCAATGATAATTTTAGCGCTGGCAGCTCGATCAACTCGGTGACCTAATTGATCTATGAGTTGTCGTGTGATGATGCTGTCTGCTGAACTATTGTCAAGAATTAACTTAATGGAGTGGCCATCAACTTTCACATCAGTGTACATGGCAGTGATGGGTTTTTTTTCCAGAGCTGTTCTATTGAATAAAGAAACTGATGTAACTTCCTTGAGTTCAAATGGAAAGATGGCTGCTAAAGACTCATCATTGGTGATGATTGCTGGTGGGATGTTGTTGATAAGTATTGTTGGTTGTTGATTGAGTTTTGGATTGTTAGAGGTGACGTCTTCTGGGGTAATCAGGAGACTTAAATAGTTCTGGGAATTTGGGTTTTGGGTGGAACTGATACCCGAATTCCGCTGACGAGATCTTGATTGTTGGCCTGATAAACAACCATTGCTGATCTCTAGTTTTGGATGATTCTGAATCTCAGGTTTCCTGATATCATTGTAGCTGAGTTTTGGTGTGGCGTTTGAACTTGTTGGAGTTGATAAATCACTTGAGGCTGTGGCTGATAAATAACTTGTGGCTGCGATTGATAAATTGTTGGTGGCTGCAGCTGATAAATTGGCAGTTGATATATTGTTGGCTGATAAATTGGTTGCTGTGTTATAGGCAGGTAAGTGTTTTGATATTGCTCTTGATTGGATTGATGATTCAGAGTCTGAAACCAGCAATCAGAGTTTCGATAATGATTTTCCAATTATAGGTTGCTATAAGTATGGCAGTTTGTCTTAATATGCCCTTGTTTACCACAGTTGTAGCAGACATGTGTTTTTGGCTGTTGTGATTGATTAGTGAACAATCTTGGACATAATTGATTCTGCAAACAATTTGCGTTTCCTAAATCATTATGTCATTAGAGTGGCTGATAAATTGCATGATTGTTAGCTAAGTATCCCTCTAATTTCTGATTGATGTTGTCACTGAATTGTTTTAGCTTGGAATTCAGGTCAGATGATCTATTCATTACTAAATTCACAACTTGGGCATGGTTGGCTTCTAACTTAGCGGCTTCAAAATCTCTGGCATGAGTCATGGCTGTTGGGAGATCAACTGGATGCATTGAACGTACTTGCTGAAAGATGCTACTGCACAATCCTCAGATGAATTGGTTCAAGATCTGTGGTGCTGTAAAGTAGTCAGCTTGGATTGCCTGAATTTGGCGCAGATTTCTATGGAAGTATCCCAAGTAAGTAGTGACTGCTTCTGTGTCTTCTTGTTTGATGGTAGTAAAAGTATTTGCCAAGCAGTTAATGCTGTTGTTATCACTAAAATACCTCAAAAATTCTAATTTGAAGACATTAAAGTTTTGAGGTTTCTGGGTTAGACTGTGATACCAAGAGTCTGCCATGTCTTTGAAAAAATAGGAGATGACTTGCATGGTTCTGGCATTATCCCAGTTATTGGTGGTGATTGCTTTGGCGACATCGTTAATCCAGGCTTGAGCATCATTTTCTTTACCAGTAAATTTCTTGAGTTTGGCTATTGATTTATATGCTATTGGATCTAAGTTGGGTTGTAGTGGCTGTTGAATCTGCTGGTGTGGTTGTTGTGGTGACTGGCCAATTGGTTTAACTGGTGGTGGGTTAATAACAATAATGGAAGGTAAGTCTGGTTGATTAATTAGATTGGAGTTCTGATTGTTCTGATTTGGTGGTGGTTGAATATTCGGAGTTTTGATTTCTGGGTTTTCTAAATTTAAATTTTGCTGGGTTTGAAGATTTGGTGTTTCAACTTCTGGGTTTTCAGTGATCGGGTTCTGGTAAGTAAATTCTTGATCTTCTAATTCTTCTTTCTCTTTTTCTTCAGATAGTTCTCATGAGATAGCAGTTCCAAAGTCCAGTTGAGGCAGTGGTAATCAAATTCTTAATGGCATTGGTGATCATGATTTAAATTCTGCCGTATGGTCCTAATAATTCTGTTTTCCTTTGTTTACTTTGGAATAGGAATCATCCAAATGCTGATGTCACATTTGATGTGGATGCGCCTGTTAATAAAATGTTGATGGCACTTCTAGGTGTATAGTGATAAAATGGATTGGTTGGTGATTCAACCCTTGTTTTCTTCCAAATAGGTAGTTGTATCTTTCTGGGAGTTACTGCTGGTGTTTGTAGTTTTCCTTTGCCTTTACTAATGTATGTAATTGGATATCTTTGTTGGGTGTGATGTTCAATTTTTTTGTTGATCTCAGTGATAATGGATGCAAAATTATGATTTGTTGATAAATTGGTGTTTTGAATTAATTCTCTGTAAAAAGTTTCCCTTGCTGATTCAGTATTCACTGGTGTTCCTAACAAAGAAGAAATCTTTTTATTGATGTAAAAATTAAAGACTGATTCGGCAGATATATGATTGTGGTTTAATCCCAAGTGTTGACAATAGTGTTGAAATAAGGATTTCACAAATCCTAAATGGTTTGCTCCTATGTTTTCTAATTCTGCCACTTTTGGATGGTGTTTGTTGGTGCTGGTTTTCTGTAGAATTATACCTCACAGGGAGTACCAAATGTTATAGTTGATTATTTGGGGTCTCAGGTCAAATAACAAACCCGTAACTTGGTGCTCAAAAGCTACTTGTGTTGTTGATAATATCTTTAAGTGGTTGGTATCTGAAGATTTTCCAAATGAGTTCTTTGTATAATGGACAGAGATTTAATAGTTGTTTTATTCATAGCTTTTTAGACTCACAAGTTTGTCAATTTTTTTCTCAGCTTGGTGGCCGGCAATTCTCTGGTAAGTAATCCATATCTTCTGTACATGTTCTACCCACTCACAGGGATCTTTTACCAGGCAATCTTTGATGTCAGTAATCAGTGCTTTTACTCAATTGGTTAGTGCACAATAACAAAATCAAAGAAAAATAAAGAAAATAAAGAAATATAAAGAAATAAGCCAAGACAATTTGCAAATTTAGTATCCTGTCAATAGCCATAATCAAGAACTATTGTTCCAGTGTGGTTAAGTATCAATTACTATCAACATGACTAGTTGATAGTAGAAGTGGTTTTGAGATAACAAATAGTTATTTATTGTGGTTTGAAAGGTTGTTTAGATCAAATCTAAATTGAGAGGTCTGTCTTTTTAGCTTTTAATGCTACTGCTATATATACATAATTGAGATTCCTCAATTTCTTGATTCTTCACAACAGAAATCCTGGAATTCTTAGAATTCTGTAATTTCTTTAAGAGGAATCCTGGAATTCTGTAATTCTGTAATTTCTTGTATGAGAATCCTGTAATTCCTGGAATCCTGCAATTTCTAAGAGGAATCCTGGAATTCCATATTTACTATGTCTATTTCTGATTGGCTAATAATTATGCTAATATATTTTCTATATTTCTATGAATAACACCACCTTGAAGAAGAGACTGGCTTACTTCCATGTCATTAATTCAATGGTGGCTGAGACTTTAAATGGCAGTACATTTGTTGTTCTTGGTGGTGACTTTAACAAAAATAATTTCAGTTACAGTACAAACTTCAAAAAATGTCTGGATTTGGGTTTGTTTGATTCTCTACATAGTTTTTCTTTGCACAAAATTCCCACATGATTCAATTCAAAGGGTGTTCAAAAGTGTATAAACTTTGTATTAGTTAGTAATGGGCTTTGCAGTTTTTCTTTTAACCAAAGAGTTTATTGTCTGGTTGAATTTTTTGATTCTGACCACTTGGTCATGTCAGTGGACATTGGTTTGAAAGGCTTTCTCAATTCTCAGCTTAATTTGATATGCAGACAGGCCACAAAAAAAAAATGGAGATACAAAGTCAGTGATGTCAGTGGTGAGGTTTGGAAAAAGTTTGGAAATGCTTTGTTGGTTGCTGCTTCAAAGACCATTGGTGATTTTAAATACCACAATACTAAAGGTGATATCAATGGAATGTGGACTCTTCTCTGTCAGGTAATGTGCTCTGCAGTGGAAACTATTCTCATAAAAACACAGTCCAGGAATAGTGAGTTGGTTAAGACTGCTGCATCTTCTAGGTTTTACAAGTTAGAACTTTTGGTGGCAAAAATTTTGAATGTATATAAATCAAGAAATTTGGAAAAATTTCAGGATTTAGTTGATAAATGGGTTGACTTGGACTTTGACCAAGCTGTAAAGTTTAAGAGTTCCTTAGACAATAGTTATGACAGTGTGTTGGTTGAACAATCACTGGTGTGTTTTAGAAAACTGTATAGGTCTCATAAGTTTTTAGACTCTAAGGCTACTGAAGACTCACAGATCCAGATGGCTATTAATAAGCACATAGAAGCTTTTGTGGACAACAAAGGTCAAATAATTAGAAGTGTGTTGGAGAGACCTTTCAAAAAAATTACATTGGATCATCTGGTTAATAATAGAAATTTGGTTTTAGAGCCTGATTTGGTCAAGAGAAAGGTAGATTCAATTATGGAAAATTGAACCAGGAAACGTGCAGTCAAATCTTCTGTACTCTTCTGTTGGCAAAAACAATTTTCTTCTCTCAATTATGTTGATGATGGTGTATTTTCCAGCATAATGAAGCAAATTGATTTTGATAAGTTTTTATTGGTGGTCAAGAATCTTTCTGATAGCAAAGCTGCTGATTTGTCTGGTATCTCTAATAAGATGTGGAAGCACTGTGATGAGTCTGTTCTAGTCCTTCTTTTGCATCTGCTTAACTTGTGCTTGGTATGTGAATCTGTTCTGGATGCCTGAAGAGAAGCCTGAATTTCCATAATTCTGAAACCTTATGAGTGGGAAAAAGTCTTAACAAACACTAGACCTATTGCTCTTATTGAAACCTCTAGAAAAATTCTTTTAAAGATTCTATCTGATCGCATTTTGAAAGCCTGCAGTATACACAATGTTCTGCATGAAAACAATTTTTTGGTGTTGAAAGGCACTTCCACTTGGTCCCCTATTTTTGTTGTAAGACCTGTAGTAGAAGATGCTTTGGAAAAGGGCAAAAAACTCTGGTTGGTACTTCAGGATATGTGCAAAGCTTATGATTCAGTAGGCTGGTTGCATTTGAAGAATAGTTTAAGAAGAATCAAAATATGTAAGAAGTTTGTCAGGTTTTTTGGTGGTATTCACAATGGCCACACAAATAGAGTTATGATGGATTTTGGTTTGTCCAAGTGTTACAAAATCCACGATGGTCTGGACCAGGAAGAAGTTTTTTCTCCTCTTTTGTGAAGAATTTTTTATGATCTTCTGTTGTGTAAAGTGAAGAAACATGAGTCATTTTTCAGATATTGGGTTGATTCCAAATTCATGGCCAGAATAGACAGAATTGAGTCAAATGCTGGTTTGACTTTTTATTTGGCTGCTGGTGCTTTTGTGGATGACACCATTTGAATTGGCAATTGTTGTACAACAACACAAAATATTTTGAACATTGCTAGTAAGTTCTTTGAATTAATAGATATATCGATTAATACAGAGAAGACAGTTGCTATTCTTATTAACCCAAGGACCAGCAATACCTTTTTAAAAGTAAGCAGATCTCCAATTTCTATCACAAAGGCTGGTAAAGTTTATCAGTATCTAGGTATCTTTCTGTCAACTAAAGATCTTTCTGGTCCAAGTTTAAAGAAGATAAACTCAGATATCAAGTTTTTCTTATCCATGGTTTTGTACAAAGCCATTACAGACAAGCAATTTTCTTATTTGGTATCAGCTGTTTTACAGCCCATAGTAGAATATAGAACTCAATTTAACTTTGTTAGTAAAAGCACATATGAGAAATGAGACTGTATAATTAGAAAGGAGTTAAAGTCTAAGGCCAGTTTGCCTAATGACTTTCCTAATAAGACAGTACACCATCTTTCTTTTTACAACTTAAAGTCCTTTAAACAAGTTTAGACAGAAGCAAAAGTCTCATCGGTGCTGCAGTTTGCTAATAATAGCAGATTAATGAGTCAACTATTTGGGCATAGGTTAATAGACTTGTAGGTTTTGGGCTGGGTTCCTCAAAACCCTCTTCAATTTTCTGTTAAGTTGATGATCAATTTGATAAACAATTTTCTGGCTGGTGTTACAAAAATTTTTTTGCATAACAAAATTTTTTTAGCTAATAGTTTGCCCAATGCTTTTTGTTTCAAGTGAGGCTTTTCCATTTTGAATATTTTGGGCCAGACAATGTATCTCTGGATTTGCAGATCACTAAAATGTTTTGGAATTATTTTTGCAGATCAGTTGTTGAACAGTTATGAAGAATGTTTTAATTGGAAGGATTTTTGACATTGGAAA
The DNA here is from genome assembly GCA_016748015.1 of Geosiphon pyriformis. Classification (NCBI taxonomy): domain Eukaryota; kingdom Fungi; phylum Glomeromycota; class Glomeromycetes; order Archaeosporales; family Geosiphonaceae; genus Geosiphon; species Geosiphon pyriformis. The sequence goes on along the minus strand of JAAOMT010000128.1, from coordinate 2,499,826 downwards.
CAATTGAATCTCAGAGGCCTAGTTCTCTTGTGGTTCATGCTGGTTTCAGATTTTGTCAAGAGTGGTGATTTGGTTAATAGTTTCTCTTCCACTTTTGAGTCCTCTTCCAAGTTTGATGTTTTTAATATGGACCATTTTGATTTTATTTATTCTAGTTTAAAAGATGCTTCTTTGTCAATGATATCAGTTTATACTGATAGTTCTGTTAAAGACTTTGGTACTTTTGATGCTGTCAGAGGGATGGCTGCCTATTTTTCTGATCTAGGTTTGCATATAGGTGTGGAGATCCATGATTTGCTATTATCTATCCTAACTGAAATGCAGACTGTTGCACTGGCTCTCAAGTGCATTCTGGCTTCCTCAAATGTTACAGTTTTCTCTGACAGCCAGGCTTCTTTGAATGCTTGTTAGGCCAAGTTGAGGTTGGTGGCTCCAGATTTTTGCAACAGGTGCTGAATAAAGCACCATCATATTAACAATTTGGTTAAATATAAAAACATTTCTATCACCTAAACAAAGGTAAAGGGTCATTTTGGTGTGTTGAGCAACAAGTGTGCTAATTGTTTGGCTGATCTAATCACATTATCAAGGCTTGTTCTTCAACAAATATCAAAGAAAGTTTCTTAATGGCAGATAGTAAGATGATTTCTGACAATGCACACCACTTTATTAGAAAAACAAATAACACTGTTAGACATTTCTAATGAAAATTTGGACTTGGTTTGAGCATTGTGGATTTTTTACAGATCAGAAACATAAATTGGGTTTGTATTGTCTTGGTCTGGCATCCTGATTCCCACATGTCTGCAGGATATACAAGCAGAACCACCACCAGTTTGCACACATATTTAATGAAAGCTTTACACAGAAGACTGCCTATAACTGTCAGAAAGCACTTATATGATCGAAGTTATTCTAGTGTATTATGTGTACATTGCGGGGAAATGGAGTTTTCAGATCATAATTTTGTTTGTTGCTTGGACTTTTTGGTACATCAGAGCTTGCTAAGTAAGCACTCCTCTTTTTGGAAATCTCTTACTGGGGCAACTCTGTTATTATCTACAGTTCTGTAGTTTTTGGATTCTTCTGTTTCTAATAGTAGTTTTTACACAACTTTGTGCAAGGATCTCATGTTTGAAGATTGGTTGACAGATGCCAAAACATTTTTTGTAAATACTAAGCTTGCAATGTTTAATCTAGTCGAGTTTGTTCAGAATATAATTGTTGGCCATAGAGAGCAAATTTGGGTGCCTAACTCTAAACTTTGTGCTGAAATGGAACATCATGGGTTATTATGTGGTCTTTATATGATATCATTTGAGGTCTTTCTGCTAAGGTTTCAGATAGTGTTGCTTGTTTATTAGGGATTAAGAGAGGTCATGTGACCAATTTTGGTCTAAGTATTGGCTGTTTGTTTTTTACTGGTGCTGCTGTCAATGTTATGATAAATATAGTTACATAGTGTAGTCTTGATTGGCTGAGTGGTTAGTCACATGTAGCAAAAGTGTGAATTACATTTAATTTAAAACTTTAAATAATTGTATTGTATTAGATAGTAATTGGGCTTTACTCGTTAAACCAATAAAAAAAATATATATATAAAATAGCACAAAATAACTAGTTATAATATAAGATAACTAATTATAATATAAAAAAACAAAATAATAACAGAAATAGCAAACAATAACTAATAATAACAAACAATTAAAAACAATTAAATGAAACTAAAAAATATGTATAAAAACAAATAGTTTTAATAAATAAATAAATAAAAACAAAAAACAAGAATCTATTTTCTTTAATATATCTTATCTTTAATTTAATAAAACTTTTTTATCTTATTTTTTCTATATTTTTTTATTTATTATTTAATAAAATATTGTTCAATCTATTTATATATAATTCTAAAATTCATGTTATTGAAATTAAATTAATTGTTTTTCTTACTTTTATTTCAGACCAGATACTATTAATATAAACAGCTTCAAAATCTTAATAACTTAGACCAATTATTCTTAATTATAATAATTGATAAGACTAATTTCTCTTTTTTTTTTTTTTTTTTTTTTTTTTTTTTTTTTTTTTTTTTTTTTTTCTTGATTTTTTTTTTTTTTGTAAAATAATATTAAAAATTAACTATCTAAGAATAAATTTTGTAATAATCTGGTAAAAAAGAGAAGATTTTTTTAGATTAAAATATTATTTTATCTTGTTAACTTACTAGAAAAACAAAAAAACAATGTTAAATCCTAATAACTGCATTTAATTAATTTAGAGAAGCTAGCTTAAATACACAATTACAAATTGCCAAAATATATTTTTGTGTCTTATAACTAAAGAACTCTATAGATAAATTTACATATAATAGAAACTTTCAAAGATTAATAAATTTCAATATGTTTTCTGTGCAATCAAAAAAAATTTTACAGCTTTTTTACTCAAATTTAAAGCACCAAATATTATTATAATATCCCATTAAGTTTATTTGTAATATTGAATAACAATATTTTAAGAGTTTTGACTATTACTAAAAAAGTTAAAACTTTTATATAAAAATTTGGTTTTTTAAATACAAAACTTATTTTGTTTTAGATATTATATATCTTATTAACAAAAAACTTTATTAAATTAGTTAGTTTTAAGTTAAACAAAACTTTTTAATTAGAAATAGTTTAATTTTACTGAAGTTCAATTTTTTTAAAAAAAATAATATTATGATTAAAAACCATATTTTTATTAATTATTATATATATTAACCACTATTATAGATAAATTTAGTATAATATAATAATAATATTTAATGCTTGTAATTTGATAATAAAAACTAAGCAGTTTTTGAATAAATTGGTTTTGATTACAAATTAATTTATTAGTTTCTAAAGATCTTTTCTGGTTTGAAGTTTTATTTATTGAGTTTTTTTGTTATAAGACACAAAAATATTGTTTTTGTAATAATATTATAATAATTATGTTTCTTTTAAGTTAATTAAGTGTAGTTGTTAAAGTTTAGTATTGTTTTTTTGCTTTTCTGATAAGTTAACAAGATAAAATTAATATTTAATATTTAAGAAAATTTTTTTTTTTTACTAGGTGTTATAAATGTTTTTTGAATAGTTAAATTAAATAATAAACTTATAATTTAGTATTAGATTAATAGCTATAATGCTAATTTTTAAAGGTTTTTATAATTTAAAGATTTGAATTAAGTTTTTTGTATAATAAACAAAGATTTAATTGATATTGTCTTTTGTGAATTTTTTTAGTATAATAACTGGTTTAATAAGTTATTTTTTAAGTTTACTCTTATTTTATAAGTTTTTTATCAGATTATTTTTAACATTAAAAGTTCAATACTTAATCTTTTTTTTCAATTAGTAAATACAAAAAATAAAAATTTAAAAATTTAAAAATTAGTATTTTGTTAATAATTATGATTAAAAGCTATTATTTTAATAATTTTAAATATTGAATATTATTTACATGAATTGTTAATATAACAAATAATAAGTATTTTAATTAAGTAATAAAGATAATCTAAATTAAATAGTAATTAATGATTTTATTAATAAGTAGATAATTCTATTTTAAGTAATAACAAATTAACTTTTAAAGTAAAAAAAAAATGATTTTTTTTATCTTTGATTTTTATTTGTTTTTTTTGTAATTTTTCTGTTATATATACATAATTTTTATTATATAAGATTTTTGAAATTTTAAATTTTGTGATTTCTATTAAGAAGATTATTGGAATTTTAGAATTTTAAAATTTTAATTAAAAAAAATTCTGGAATTTTTTTTTATTATACTTATTTCTACTTGATTATTTATTTATTTATTATTTTTTCTATTATTATATAAGTAATATAAACTATTATAAAGTTTATTTTTAAATAATAAATTTCTAATATTGTTATTTTACAATAAATAAAAGTAAAAAAAAATAAAAAATAAAAAAAAATTAGTATTTTATTAATTATTATAATTAATAGCAATTAGTCCAATTATTAAAGTTTTAAAAGCATTTATGCTAATAGTATTTGGCTTAAAATAAAGATAAAAAAACAATTAATAGATTTTAACAATCAGAATTTTGAAATTATATATTTATAGATTAAATAATAATATTTTATTAGATTAATTAAAAAATAGAAAGAAAAATAAAATAAAGATTTATCAAATTAAAATAAAATATTAGAAAAAAATTGATTTTTTTTATCTTGTTTTTTTTTGTTTACTAAAACTACTTGTTTTTATATCTATTTTTTAATTCTATAAAATTGTTTTTATTTATTTATTATTATTAATTATTGCTTATTATTTTAGTTATTGTTTTATTTTTTTATTATTATTAATTATTGCTTATTATTTTAGTTATTGTTTTATTTTTTTATGTTATAATTAATTATTATATGCTATTATTAGTTATTTTGTGCTTTTTTATATTATTTTGTGTTATTTTATGTTATTTTGTATTATTTTACATTATTCTATATTATTTTGTGTTTTTATATAGTAATCATATTTTTTATCACAGTTTCTAATTAGTTTTTTACTTAAATAATACTATTAATATTATATAGTTAGTCATTCTATTTTTAGAAAATAATCAATAATTTGATTAATAATCTAATTATTAATTTAACCAATAATCTGGTTATTGATTTAATTATTGATCTGATTATTGATCTAATTATTAATCATTTTAAATAGCTATATAAACAATATGTTTTTTAGCTTTAAAAAAATATGTTTAAACATATAAGACATATACAAATTAAAATAATAAAAATTATTTCTAAATATTTAATTTTTTTCAATTTATTTATTTTTTTTTCATAATTTTTTTCAAGTATCTAAATATTTTTGTGATAAAAAATTATTTATTGGTATTTACTTATAATTGTTAATTTTGAAGATTATTGAATAAATATTACTAAAGAATACAATTAATACTTGATATTAAATTCTAAAAGTGCTAATATAAAACATAAAATTATACTAATATATTATTTTTTATTGACAATATAGACTATTTTTTTATTTTTAAATTTTTTGTTATCTTTTAAAAAGAATGATAACTAAGATATTTATAAAATTAATCTAATATATTAAATCTATACTAATTTAATTCATTTTTTAAAGTTAATTTTTATTTTTATTTTTATTACTATATAATTCTGTTCTATTTTGTTATCTGCTAATTTGTTATTTTAACTTATAACAATATAGCAATATATTTTATTAACTTAAATTTTTAAAACTAATATTAAAGTTTAAAAAGCTATAGTTTTAATTTTTGTTGAAATAATAATTATAAATTTGATATTAAATTGTATATTTATTTATAATAAATATGTAATATATATATATAATCAGGCATTTATAATAATTTTAAAAACTTTTTTAAAAACTTTTTTAAAAAATAAATTTGGCTTGACAATTTTTATTATGTGTATAATATTACTACTTATATTAAGTAAAAAGTTAAATATATTTATTAACTTTTAATTAAAAATTTGCTGTATAATATTAATTAAGATTGTATTATTCTAATATAATATTTAAACTTTTATTTTAAAACTGATTTTATTAGCATTAAATTAACTAGTTTAAAATCTTGTATAATAAAAACTTTATATAATAGATTATCTGTAGCTATATAAAAAAAATTATAATATTAGTTATTTTAATATAGTTTGTTTTAAATATAATTTTATAAAATATTTAAACTATGTTTTTATGTATATTACTAATATTAAAAATAGAATTGGCATTTAATAAACTTGAAATTTACTTAAACAAAATGAATAAATTTGTTGTTAAGCAAGTTAAAATTTTATAAAACTTGTATTTTTTGGTATTTAACAATTATTTAAAAAAAATGTCTTATAATAATTATTTATATATAGTCTTTGTTAAAAGCTTTGTATTTTATAAATAGTATTTAAAAGCTTTTTATGTATTTAAATATAAAAAAATAATTATTATATATGTGATATAATTTGTGTATTTTTATATTAAATATATAAATCTAGTTAAAATTAAATTATATTAAATTTAATAAAAAAAACTTATTTTAAAAATATTTAATACATAAAAACAATTAAAATACAATTATTTTTAATTATTTTACTTATTTATTTATTATTATTTATATTAAACTTAATAATAAAAGTTTAAAATTTTTAAAAAGTTATGATTTAAATAAATAAATATTTATTAACTATATTACATAATTTATTTATTTTATTAATTTTTTTTATAATTAAAATATAATTATTTTTTTTTTATTTTTTATTTAACAAGTAAGGTTTAAACATTACCTAGTACAATACATCAACTCAGTAATCTAAACTAGATATGAATTATGTATTTTTCACATATAACCAGCCATTCAAACTAATCAAGACAATACTATGTATCTATACAAACTGAAACTATACTATCTAAATCCAAAAAAAACTGACAAGAATTACAAAAACCAAAACTAACATTAATGGCATTAGCAATATCCAACAATTTAACTACATCAATAGAAAACACTGAAAAAAGCCCAAACACCAAGACTAAAACAGATCTATTATATAGAATTAGTCCATTCTTCTTCATAAATGCTCAGTGTTTAGCACAAGCCAACCAAACCTCCTTTCTAAATACAAGGCTAAATCTGCACATAAAGTCTAAAACCATCTGATCTGCAATTTTAAAATCTTTAAAAATAGAAAAGAACTTCTGATACTAATTATTAAAGATAAACCCATTGCTCAAAGTCACACACATGGCAACATTGGAAAAACAGGAACTCAAACACTGTGACACACACAAAACTGAGTAAGACAGACCAAAAATCACCTTCCAATTAGCTGCATAGGTGTCTAGCAACTGAACACAAACATTAGAATTAAATGAGCAGAAGAAAGTGTGGTCTGAGATCTTAATATTTCCACAAAACAAACATATCATACTTAGATAAGTCTTGGCATACAAACACTTACAAACAGCAACAGGAAGCTAGTAATACAAAGCCTTTATAAAGTAAGTACAAGCTTTAGCAGTACTCTTACTAGTAAAACCAGAGACCAAATACAAATCAGGATGCCACACTAAGAACAACTTAAACCAATTAATGTCAACATATAGAGTGTTCACCAAAACTCGAGAACCAGAGCCAACCTCCTAGCATGTTTGATGGACAAACCAAAATATATCTCAAACAAAATGTCTAGAATTAGCAGAAACAATACCACTACCAGTCCTGGTATAACAATTGGCAATATGATAAGGAAGATACCAATTAGAAAAGCAAGCAGTTTTTATGAAAGCATCAGCACACTTATTGCCCAAGATTCCCAAATAACTCTTAATTTTATGCCAACTAACCTTCAAATTTTTTTCACAAATGACACCCATAATATGACAATGCTTAATCCAACATTAATTCTAGAAATTAGGACACAACAAGCCCAACTCCGATTTACATGCATCCAGAGCAGACTAACTGTCTGAGAAAATTTGAACTGAATCAGAAAAAAGAACACACTTAAGTATCAAAGTAACAGCTTGTAGCTTGGCCATAGTGAAAAACACCAACCCAGAAATTTCAACATCTAAACCCAAACCAATATCCTCAAAAAAAACTGCCACACCAGTCTTCATGTCTGAAGTTTCCAAACTGCTAAGAGAACTATCTATATAAACAAAAAGACAACCAGCATTAACACTCAACAAATAGTCACAAATAACTCCAAATTTATGGGACTTAAGAATATCTGACAAATTAATGCTTACTAAAAGAAGTGAACAAATAAAAGAAGAAGGAGCACCATTAAGAAAATGAACAGAAAGCTCGAACCAATCAAGGATTGGGCCATACAAGTCTAATCTCTTTTACTGCTTAAACATTCTCTAATCAAAAACTGCACCAGCACAATTGCAAAGCTGCTCAGCAAAAGCAATTTTATACTGCTAAAGCAAAAAGACATATTTGAAAAACTTAAGACTACTGAAAACAAGAAACAAAAGAATACCACTCTGAAAACAAAAAGCATTAGTTACAAGATCACTCAGAGACAGATTACATTCCAAAAAGATGCAGACTACACCAGCCAAAAAATTATTCAATGAGTCAACATTGACACAAGATAGAAAAAGCAAAGGAT
>JAAOMT010000128.1:2417309-2491647 GCA_016748015.1 Geosiphon pyriformis | reverse complement strand
TTATGATTTAAATAAATAAATATTTATTAACTATATTACATAATTTATTTATTTTATTAATTTTTTTTATAATTAAAATATAATTATTTTTTTTTTATTTTTTATTTAACAAGTAAGGTTTAAACATTACCTAGTACAATACATCAACTCAGTAATCTAAACTAGATATGAATTATGTATTTTTCACATATAACCAGCCATTCAAACTAATCAAGACAATACTATGTATCTATACAAACTGAAACTATACTATCTAAATCCAAAAAAAACTGACAAGAATTACAAAAACCAAAACTAACATTAATGGCATTAGCAATATCCAACAATTTAACTACATCAATAGAAAACACTGAAAAAAGCCCAAACACCAAGACTAAAACAGATCTATTATATAGAATTAGTCCATTCTTCTTCATAAATGCTCAGTGTTTAGCACAAGCCAACCAAACCTCCTTTCTAAATACAAGGCTAAATCTGCACATAAAGTCTAAAACCATCTGATCTGCAATTTTAAAATCTTTAAAAATAGAAAAGAACTTCTGATACTAATTATTAAAGATAAACCCATTGCTCAAAGTCACACACATGGCAACATTGGAAAAACAGGAACTCAAACACTGTGACACACACAAAACTGAGTAAGACAGACCAAAAATCACCTTCCAATTAGCTGCATAGGTGTCTAGCAACTGAACACAAACATTAGAATTAAATGAGCAGAAGAAAGTGTGGTCTGAGATCTTAATATTTCCACAAAACAAACATATCATACTTAGATAAGTCTTGGCATACAAACACTTACAAACAGCAACAGGAAGCTAGTAATACAAAGCCTTTATAAAGTAAGTACAAGCTTTAGCAGTACTCTTACTAGTAAAACCAGAGACCAAATACAAATCAGGATGCCACACTAAGAACAACTTAAACCAATTAATGTCAACATATAGAGTGTTCACCAAAACTCGAGAACCAGAGCCAACCTCCTAGCATGTTTGATGGACAAACCAAAATATATCTCAAACAAAATGTCTAGAATTAGCAGAAACAATACCACTACCAGTCCTGGTATAACAATTGGCAATATGATAAGGAAGATACCAATTAGAAAAGCAAGCAGTTTTTATGAAAGCATCAGCACACTTATTGCCCAAGATTCCCAAATAACTCTTAATTTTATGCCAACTAACCTTCAAATTTTTTTCACAAATGACACCCATAATATGACAATGCTTAATCCAACATTAATTCTAGAAATTAGGACACAACAAGCCCAACTCCGATTTACATGCATCCAGAGCAGACTAACTGTCTGAGAAAATTTGAACTGAATCAGAAAAAAGAACACACTTAAGTATCAAAGTAACAGCTTGTAGCTTGGCCATAGTGAAAAACACCAACCCAGAAATTTCAACATCTAAACCCAAACCAATATCCTCAAAAAAAACTGCCACACCAGTCTTCATGTCTGAAGTTTCCAAACTGCTAAGAGAACTATCTATATAAACAAAAAGACAACCAGCATTAACACTCAACAAATAGTCACAAATAACTCCAAATTTATGGGACTTAAGAATATCTGACAAATTAATGCTTACTAAAAGAAGTGAACAAATAAAAGAAGAAGGAGCACCATTAAGAAAATGAACAGAAAGCTCGAACCAATCAAGGATTGGGCCATACAAGTCTAATCTCTTTTACTGCTTAAACATTCTCTAATCAAAAACTGCACCAGCACAATTGCAAAGCTGCTCAGCAAAAGCAATTTTATACTGCTAAAGCAAAAAGACATATTTGAAAAACTTAAGACTACTGAAAACAAGAAACAAAAGAATACCACTCTGAAAACAAAAAGCATTAGTTACAAGATCACTCAGAGACAGATTACATTCCAAAAAGATGCAGACTACACCAGCCAAAAAATTATTCAATGAGTCAACATTGACACAAGATAGAAAAAGCAAAGGATGACAAGGATTCCAGTTAAGCACTTGCAGATTATATAATCTATGCACAAACAGGCAACCCAGAATGCCAACCAAATTCGAAAACCAAATAATAGAAACAAACTTGCTCTCAACTTGAATCTGTTCAAAAGTCTTTAAATTATACAATAAGAGATAATGAAGTGCATTATTGGAAAAGTCACACAAAAAACCAGATTTAGACTTTAAGCCCTTGTGAATCAAAATGTCTCACTTATTCAACACACTAACAGAAACAAAACTGAATTGAGATCTATAGCTGACAATTGAGAAAAAAACTATTGACACCAAATATGAGAACTGTTTATTAAAGATAGTTTTTTTCAACACAAAATTGGCAAAAAAACAAACATTCATATAAGTTTTAACCAAGCTGGGCTTTGACAAGCCTTTAGTAAACAGAAAGATATCCAAGTACTAATGAGACTCCCCTTTTTTAGCAATAGAAATAGGCAGGCCACTAATTAATAAGGAAGAGTGTATAACTTTACAATTAATGAAAATGGCCACAGTCTTGTTATTGTTGATTGAAATATTATTGAGCCAAAAAAATTTACAAGCAATGTTGAGAATATGTTGAGTAGCAGTTTGGTTACTACCAACCCAAATTGTATTATCGACAAATACACCAGCAGCAAGAAAAGATGTCAAACCAGCTTAAAATTTTGAGTGATCAGTTCTGGCAATAAAGTGCAAATTCAACCTGTATCCACACACACTTTTCTGTTTCTTGACTTTACACAACAGAGGATCATAAAATATGTGCCAAAGAAAAGATGAGAATATCTTCCCTTGGTTCAAACCATTATGCACCTGGTAATCACTTGTCAATCCAAAATTAGTCATAACTCTGTTAACCTAATTGTTGTAAATACTGCCAAAAAATTGAATAAATTTATCACATATCTTTATCCTAACCAAGCTCTTTCTAAGATGCTTCCATCCAACATAGTTATAAGCCTTCCGCATGTTCTGTAAGACAAGTTATAGTTTATGGTCCTTCTTTAAGGCATCTTTAATAACCAAACCAATTGCAAAAATAGGAAATTACATCATTGTGTCTTTTAAAACAGAAAAATTATCCCTCTTAAAAACATCAAAAACACTGCATGCTGAAAAAATTCTGTCTGAAAGTATTTTAGAAAAAATCTTGCAAACTGTTTCAATCAAAGCAATCAGACAGATATTTGTAAGAACTCTTTTTCACTCATATAGTTTGAGGATTATTAACACCCAAGTTTCCCTCTAAGACTTAGGAACAGACTCACAACATAAACAAAAATTCAGAAGCACCAAAAACATATCCAAAACTGACTTGTCACAATGTTTTCATAATTCATTTGAGATGCCAAAGAGACCAGCTGTTTTTTCATCAAGCAGATTCAAAATCACACCAAGAATCTCATCAAAACCAATCAGACACATCACACCAGAAAAAGCATTATCAAAAATGTACTCCAAAGGTTAATATTAGTAACACCAGTCATCAAATACATCAGTTACCACTACATGCTTTCTAATCTACCCCTTTATAATTACATTCACCTTGGCCTTAACCAGATCAGAATCTAGAACCAATTTGCCATTAACAATCAGATAATCCAAAATAATCTTGCAAAAAGAGTGCTTTAATATACTCCTAATAATATGACCCTTGTTTAATTCAAAGTTTTCCATCCTCTTATTGATTGACAATCTGATTTAAAAAACTCTAGCATACTCTAATTTTAATATCTTAGAAGAATGATAAAACTTCTAATCTTAGCCAAAACTGAACAAATAGTGTTAAAATAAGAACCTGAAAAAAAGAGAGACTTCACCACAAAAACATTGACTACATTCAAACTGTGCCACTTAACAAGCAAAAATGCAAACTTCTTACTAAAAACCAAATAAGAGGCCTTAACAATTTTAAACACCAAAAGCTTCAGCTTGTGAAACTTAGACAACTCCTTTGTAAAAACACTGTCATAGCCCTTGGACTATTTTCTCTTAAAAACTGTATCAGTTAATAGACACACCACTCTGCAAAGTGTATTTCACATTGCATTCAAGTTCAAATGCTTCTCAAATGCAAAAAACTCATCATAAAACATAGTAGTATTTGCCATTATATCCTCTTTAAACTTAATTTATCTGACATTATCTGCATCTCTGTAGTCAAATTTCTAATGATCCCTATTTGTTTATTTGCAAAAGAAGTTCAGCTGCATATTAAGCAATCCACCCAAACCCACCAACATGGAAACAGCTTAATGATCAGTATTAAAAAATTCTTCAACATCAAATATATTGCAATCCACCACAGCATTAACTAAGTTCAAAAAAACAAACAAAAAATTGATTGTCTTAGCCACATTTTAAGAGTTAGTCCATATTGGTGCTTTTACATAAGAACTTTTATCCAAGGAATTAACCAAACCAAGATTCAGACACTTTTTGAAACTGGCATACTTATAAGAACTATTCTCATTAAAGTTGCCACCCAAAACAATGAAAAAAGATTCATTTACGGCTTTAGCAATCATAGAATTGATATTACCAGCTTGGGAGAATCAAACCACAGGAGAAGTACCAGCATAGAGTCCCAGAATTGAAACAGAAAGTTTATTTTTGAAGAGTAACTTAAAAGAAAAAAGCCAACCAGGTATCTCAGAAATTTTACACACATGCCTTGCCAACAAATTGTTTATGATAATTGCAATACCAAAACCCAAATGACCAGAGTCTAAACCAAAAGTGAAGACCTGGATACTATCAAACTTATTTATAATCTATGGACAGACTTTATCCTTCAACTTAATCTCAGTAACAACAGAAATCAAATTGTTCACTCCTTTATGCCAATGAATTATATCAGCCTGTTTTGCAAAATTGTTCATATCTCTAATATTGCATGTGACAATTTTCCAAACCAAATCACTTATTAAGGATTAAGAAGAACTGATAAATCCAAACCAGAACACAAATGATCCAATCTCACCAAAACCGAATTAACTGATACATCTAACACCACTATTTTAGACTCCAAACTACTCATCTTAGTGGTCAGAATCTTGGAACTACTAGAGCTAAAACCAGACACATCAACATTAATACCAGTAAGAAGAAGAATAGGTGGCACCAACACATTATTCACAGCCATATTCAAATTCAAACCTGACTTCAAAAATGCAGAAACAACAAAAAAGGGAATAAGAAATAAGATTGCCAAAGGCACCAACTCAACAAAGCTCAACTTTTTTAAAATACCAGAAACTTGGTCTGACAGAAGCTCTACAGAGCATTTCAAAGAAGCCAAACAGTCATACAAGTCAAAATTACTAAGAGAAACAAGGATTGCAGAAAAGATTCCAGTATTAGAAGACAAATCAGTACTAGAAGAGAACAAAAAAACTACATGTTGTTACAGATAACTATTTCTGGTGTTAGATTAAATAACAAAACTCGTAATTTGATACTCAAATCTAGTTGCAGTTGATAGTGATCTGAAGGTTTGTGTCTGAAGGGTTTGTATCCAAAGAGTTTGGTTGAGTTTTTTGTATAATGGACAGAGATTCAATGATAATAGTTTTATCTATAGCTTCCCAAAACCACAGTTTCGTCAATTTCTTTCTCAGCTTGATGGCTGGTATTCCTCCTGGTAAGCTATCCTCAATTAAGTGTTCTATTCTTATTTCTGGGTCTTTTACCAGTCATGTTTATCTTGATGTCAGTACCCCATGCATTAATCCTCAATAGAGTTAGTAAACAACAATAAAATCAAAGCAAGAAATAAAGAAAAAAAATAAAAATAAAGAAAGAAAAGAAATAAGCCAAGACGATTTGCAAGTTAGTTTTCCATCAATAGGTGTGATCAAGAGCTATTGTTCCAATGTGGTTAAGTATCAATTACTATCAACATGAAGTGTTGATAGTGGCAGCAGGTTTGAGATAACAAATAGTTTATTTATTTGTGGTTTTGGAAAGTTGTCTAGATGAAATCTAAACTGAGAGGTCTGTTTTTTCAGCTTCTAATCCTACTGCTATATATACATAATTGAGATTCCTCAATTCCTCAATTCTTTACAACAGGAATCCCATGATTCTTTGTGAGAATCCTGTAATTTTTGAGAGGAATCCTGGAATTCTACATTTTACTACATCTACTTCTGATTGGCTAATAACTATGCTAATATATATTCCCTATATTTTTATGAGTAACATTATTCCCTCCTTTTAATATTGAGCTCCATTGAAATCTAATTCTGTTAATTTCTTTTCTTAAAGTATTTCTTGAATTTCATTTTCGAGAATTACTTGTGTTATTTGAGTTTGTAATTCTTCAAATTAAGCATTAGTGATCTTTCCTAATTAATTATTGGTAACCGTATCCATTGCTTTATTGAGTAAAATTTCTGGTTGATCCTGAAATGCTGTGTGTATTCAGTATATGGCTTGGGCCTGTGTGGATAAGTTGTTCTTTCCCACAAAATGTTCTAATTGTTGTAGTATTCTTGTGTCGAATAATTGCTTTGTTTTATCTGTATATAGATTCTGGATATTCACGTGTTGTCCCAAGTAAAAATAACAATAGTTTCTTGGAAATTGTTGTATTCACTAATTCCAAGTTTCTTTAGTTAATTCTTGGTATAGTGACTCTTTTGTCGACTCTTTTATTGCTAATTTTACTTTTGCAATGATTTTGTCAACAGTATTTTCTGTTTTTTTCTGTGTTCTATGTGGCAATATCTTTCTAGTGTCTTGATATCAGATGGTTTGTTGATTAATTGTAATTTCCATCTCTTGGAGTTGAATCAATTGAAAGAGTTGTTGTGCTAGTGAGTGGATGTTGTCTGTAATTTCTATTTTTCTGATATTTTTTGTCACATCTACCATGTCTTTATATATTTTTTTGATGGATTAATTTAACGTGTTGTTGTCAATGATAATAATTGGTTCCAGATCTCATGGAATTTCCTCTGGTTGGACTAGTATCCTCTGTACTCCTAATTGTGGAATATTACTGGTGAATAGTAATGTGATGTTATGGTATGGTTTTAGTGGATCTCTATGTATTGCTTTGATTAAGATTTTGTTATTCAGTCTTAATTTGTAAGTCCCATTCCCTAGAATTTCTTCTATGTGAAATGGTCTATTCCATTTGGAGTCGAATTTTCCACTCCATTGTTTTTCCGCTTTGGTATGATGTAAAAGTACTTTGTCTCCAATCTTGAATTCAACTGGTTTGTCTGGTAGTTGATTATCATGTCTTTCTTTCTGTTTCTCTTGTGACTTTTGTATGTTATCAACTGTTCTTTTTCATTTGTTTTCCAATGTTTCTATTAAGTTATATGTTCTTTTTAACAATGTTTCTTGGAAACTTTTTTCTGTTATTGGTTCAGTTAGATATGTGTTAACCTCTATCTCAACTGGTAATGTTGCTGTTCTACCATATATTAATTTAAATGGTGTTGCTTGTGTGGTGTCTTGCTTTATTGTCCAATAAGCAAATAATACTGATGGTATGAACAAATCTTATTCATTTTGGTTTTCTTGGCTGAGTTTTGCTATTGTTTTACACAATGTTCTATTAAATTTTTTAATTAATCCATTGGTTTGTGGATAGTATGGTAATGATAGTGGTCTCTTAATTCCGAATCTTTGGCTTAATTTTGCTAATGTTTTATTCACAAAATGGGTTTCTTGGTCTGATAATAGTTCTTTTGGACATTTATGTCAACAAATCAGATCTTGATGGACGAATTCGGCAACGGATTCTGCATCTGCTCTTTGAATTGCTTTTGCTTCTGGCCATTTAGTAAGATAGTCCATAGCTACTACAATATATCTGTTGCCTCTGCTGGTAATTGTCAATGGTCCGACTAAATTGATTCCAATGCAGTCAAATGGTTGTCCCACTTTGATTAGTCTCAATGGTTTGCTGGGTCTTGTTCCTCCTCTTCTTTGACAAGCATCACAATTTTGCACATATTGGATAATGTCTGGATACATTGATGGCCAATAGTATCTCTTTCTGGTTCTTTCCATGGTTGCTTCTTTATAAAAATGTCTTGCAGTTGGATCTGAGTGCATGTTGAACAGTATTGTCTTTTTTTCTGATTCTGTAATTATTCTGGTTGGTTGATCTGAATCTTTTCTATTTTTCTGATAAAGTATATTTTGGTGAGTGATAAAATATTTGGATTGTTGTTTGATCCTCTTTTGTTTCAGTTGAGATAATTTCTTCTTGAACTATTGAGTATCTATATAATGTTGAAGTTGTTAATATTTTTGTGTGTTCATCTTTTGTTATATTTTTGTGAGTATTGTTTTGGTTTTGTTATATTTTTGGGTTGAAATGTTCTTAGAATTGTTCTATTCACGACAAACCATCAGCATTTCCATTGTCTTTTCTCTTTTTATAATGTATGGTATAAGTATGTGGCGAAAGTGCCATTTTCTATCTTGACTGTCTTCCATCTCCAAATTCTTGTTTTGGAGTGATGTTAATCTTTTGTAATCTGTATACACCTCAAACTTTTGGCTCAAGTATTCTTTCTATTTCATAACTGCCCAATAGATTGCTAAATGTTCTAATTCTGGTGTTCTATAGTTCTTTTCAGCTGGTGTTAAACCTTGGCTGGTGTATGCAACTGGATGTTTTCTTTTATCTGGTCTTCTCTGAAATAGTACTGCTCCCAATGCTTGACCTGATGCATTGGTGGTGATAATGAATGGTTTACTATGATCTGGATAAATCAATACTGGAGCTTAAATAAGCTTTCTTCTTAAAATGTCAAATGCTTTTTGCTAGGTTTCAGTCCATTCATACTTTGCATTTTTGGTTTGAAGATCATTGAATGGTTGTGCTATCTTTGAAAAGTTCTTTATGAAGCATCTATAATAGCTCATGAATTCTAAGAATAATTTCAGCTTGGTTACGTTGGTTGGTATTGGAAAGTTTTTTACTATCTCTATTTTCTCCAGATCTGTTTTTATGCCATCTTTGCTAACTATGTGTTTTAAGAATTTTAGTTCTGTTTTGCCAAAAAAATACTTTGTTGCATTTAATTTTAATTCTGCTTATTGTTACCCAAGTAGAAAAACCGATCCAAAGTTATGAAGAAACGTGACCAAAACATGACATAACACAAAATAATGTGCAATAATGTTGGATAATGCATTATAAGATAGGATAATGTGTTATAATGCAAGATAACACAGAATAGTGCGCAATAACGTAGAATAATGTGTTATAATGCAGGATAACACAGAATAACATGTAATAATGTCAGATAACATGTTATAACATAGGATAACTAGTGATAATGTAGAAAAATGAAGCAATAACAGAAACAACAAAGCAATAGCTAGCAATAGCGAGACAATTGAAAGCAATCCTATAAAACCAAAAGAATGTATAAAAGCAAGTAATTATAGAAGTGAGAAAAGACAAACAAAACAAATACAAACCTCTAGACCAGAATTAAAAATATCCATATTCCTTTATCCTTTATTATTTTCCCTATTTTATCTCCTGAAATAAACCAATTATTAAAAGAAATTAGAATCATGAATTCATGTTCTCAAACTTCGTGGAATTTACGTGAATTAACCCTTGTCTCGTACCTCTGTTCTAGAACAGATGCTTTTAGCATAACCGCCTCAAATCTATTAATGATTTGGACCAATTGCTCTTGATTATGACAATTGACAATACTAATTTATCTTTTTTTTCTTTTTTTTTTTTTTTTTTTTTTTTTTTTTTTTTTTTTTTTTTTTTTTTTTTTTTTTTTTTTTTTTTTTCTTTTTCTGTCCTATTTTTGTGGAGTGACAACATAGTAAAATCAACTGTCTGGGAATAGACTTCATGATAACCTGGTAAAAGAGGGAAGCTCTCCCTAAATTTTGGATATTAACATTATCTTGTTAGCTTACCAGAAAGGCAAAAAGACAATGCCAGATCCTAATGACTGCACTCATTAGCTTGAAGAAGAAAGCTCACATTTATGAAAAACATTGCAATTGATAAAAGACAAACTCTGTGCCTTATAACCAAAGAACTCAATGGGTAAAATTCACATCCAGGAATAAACCTTCAGAGACTGATAATCAAGATTAAGCCAACAGAATTACACAGAAGATGCATCATCAATAATTGAGAGTGCCAAACGTTACCATTTCCCATACCAACCAAGTTTACCCATAACATTTAGTGCTCCCTGTGAGATTATAAATCCACAGAGACAGAGCACCCCCAAAAATACATAAAAGTGGCAACTATTAGAACAATAGGAAAGGACCACTCCTCATATAGAAAAGCACTATTTCAATACTTTTGAAAAGACCTAGAAATACCAGCAAGAACTGCTTATGCAGAAAGTGATTTTTGTAACTATATCAATGCAAAAATTGACTGCTTGTTAGGCCGCACAACTGATACAAGAAGACTTGGAGAACAAATCCATCAAAGCTTACTAGAGTACTCAACAGCCATGACTACCCAAGCAATTGCTGAAACTCTGTGCATAATCGATACAGACATTAAATATTACATGGCACAATAATTCCCTCAAGTACAACAACCAGTGGAATCTGACCCTGAGGAATACAAAAACGAATCCAACAACTCCATAACTGCCCAAGCCAAGTTCACAGTCAACAAGAAACCAAGGGTCCTCTTTCCAACAACTCCATCATACCATCAGACACCCCAAAGTAGAATTGTATTCAACCCATTCCTGGAAACCCAGTCAGAAACACCACAAACTCCTGAAAATCCACACCCTTAGAATCAACACAGTTGGACCAAATCACTAGAAGAATATGGATTGCTGTTTGGAAATCTTACCCCAGCAGCCAGTCAAATAGAAAGAAACCCATCAACTTGAGAACAGCCACCAGCACAAAACCTAGCAGAATCAGCATCTTTCCTGACGGCAGAAACAGCTATCTTACAACCTATTGGTTCAAGTGACAAAGGAAAGCAACCAGCATTAGCACCCAGAGAATACTCAAATACACAGACACCAATCCTTTTAAACATAACCAGTAACACCCCACCCATTAACCGGATCATGGCTTACTGAGATATTGCTAAATTGGAAAAATTTTTTGGTGAAGAAAATAATGCATATTCTTGGATCACAGACGCCAAGAAAGCAATTACCACTAATGGTTGGAATGACAACTGTACAGTTCAGGCACTGCTGTTTTTTCTGACTGGAACTGCCAATTCATGGTACCAGAGCCTGACAGAGAAGCCTACCTCCTTTACTGAGTTTAAACTCACATTTTTGCAATACTTCTGTGACCCCAATACGTTAATCCAATTGCAGAATCAATTCAGCATAATTAAACAAAAAGATCACGAAGCAGTAACTACTTATCTCGGACAATTCAATCAAATCCTGCATCAAATATTAGCTATCGAAAGAGACTACTACACTGCGGTGCAAGTTCTTAATTAATTCATTAAAAGATTGCGGGATAGTATTCTAAGATTCATAAGACTCTGCCATCCAACCAGTTTACAAGACACCATCACTCTTGCTTACAATTTTGAGTCTGTGGAACAAAAAGTGAACCATACTCAAGCTGTTAATTTAGCCATTAATGGAACCTTTGACATTGATGCAAAGATAACCCAATTGAGTGAGAAACTAACTCAGAAAATTGAGGGATTTTTAGCCAGAACTACAGAAACTTACCAACCACCCCAACAGAGAGAAAATAACAACAACAGCAGATACCCACAGCAATAGAACTGTCAGCAACAGCAACAATCTTGGAGATCCAATTCCCACAACTGTTACTACTGCCAGAAACCTAGACATATTGCCCATGACTGCAGAAGAAAGATCATGAACTAAAATCAAGAAAACCCATACCAGCAATTCAGATATCAGCAAAACATGGTACCTCAATATTCTATACCTCGGAATCAACTGCCCCTATACGCACAACAAGTCCCGTACACTCAACCACCACCCCAGAATTATTATCAACCACCACCAATAACACAAGCAATCTCTCACTATCAAACTTCACCTTACAGCCCATCCAGACCTCGAGCTATAAACTATAATCAGGGATGGAGGAATCCCAACAACAATTAGATGTAAACCAACAGTGAACTGTCTCAACCAATCTCTCGCAGTCCTGCCCAATCTCGACTAACACCAACTGGATACCCAAATCAAGCTTCTTATCTCAGTCTTATGGAAAACCAGAGTTTTGATAAATCTACACCTGTGGAAGGGGGGGATATAGAACAAATCTCCCAACCTTCCAAGCAAACAAAAAGCAATATCCCACCAGCCACTATTACCAAAGACACCACCCTAGCCGCCATATTTCCTTTTGACATTGATAATTTGAACACCCATAGCCTTTTTAGTGGAGCAGCCATCAATCAAGATAAACCAATAACGGCCCTATACACCAATACCAGAGTCGGAGAAATAGACATTAAATTAATCCTGGATAGCAGATCAGCTCATAGCATAATCACGAAGCAGCTCATGGACCAACTAGGTCACTGAATAGACTATGCCACTACTGTCTGGATTATTACAGTGGATTGGAACACAAAAACCCCAATAGGAGAAATTGACAACTTTCCTTTCAAGATTAATGGAATCCAAATCCCTATCAAAGTATTTGTCATAAAAGCTACTCAATATCAAGCTCTAGTAGGAAATAACTGGTTGTTAAAAGCCAATACTACTCTCGACTGGAACACCCAAGAACTTTAACTCACGTTCAACAAACAGTATGTCCAAGTTCCAGCTACATGCAGACACTTTAAAACCCAACGTACCGAGGAACTCCTTATTGAATTCGAAGACACATCAATGCCACCAACTATCAAGACCTATCAGGTTTTATGGGCAGATGATTATCAAACTGAACTACCCCCACCACCAATCTGGAAAGAAAAAAGAAAAGGCAGAGCCGAAGAAGAATCCAATTGTCATCACTAGGATACGTAATCTTGAACCAAAGAAACTTAGTTTACCAACCCCCAAGACTAATATGTGTTGATGTGGAAAAAAACTATCCACTATGGATGCATGTATCAGGGACAACGAAAAATGGTCCACCACCACCAAATACTATTGCAGGCCTTGTTTACTGGAAAGATTTAGACGACCAAAATGACAAGACAAGTGGGACCACACATCATGCCTCACATGTGGTGAAATCCTGCCAGATAAAAGACTCTGGAATGATGTGCCTGGCAGAAGAAGAACATGCGACGAGGCTTGTCAATACACCATATTAATCAATAATTGAGTACAAAAGGGAACTCCCATCAAGGACACTTGGAAATGAGCACTCAACAGGCTAGATGGTTATCCACATGATAACCACAAAATCTGGAGAATAGGAAGTGCCAAGACTGAAGGTGCCATGCCCGAAAAAATACAAGAAATCAAAGACAATCCTTAGATGCCCAAATATACTGGACCAGACTACCCCAAGAATGATTTCTTCACAGATAACCCAGACGTATTTCAGAACCGATATCAGGAATTGGCCCCAACTCGCGAAGAACAGGAGCAAAGATTGGCCGATTTGAATACCAAACTGTGTGATTACTGTTTGATCCCCTGTTACTTCCAGTACTACGACGAATGTGATCTTATATTCAATCCACCTCCAAGAATACTGTTTCCAATCACTGAACTACCTGAGCCCGAAGAAGAGGTATTGATCACCGAGGACATGTCGTTCCAAGATCCAACTGAGGATACTAAAACAGAACAGTATCTCGCATATCCCAACCTATCCAAAGAACTAGAGCTAAAATGATACAGTAACAATGAGAAAAGAATCTGCCCCGAAAGAGCACATGACACTGATACCAGTTTCAACCTACGATATCTCAAACAATCATCCATTATTATAGCCTCACATTCCCTCGTAAAAATAGATCTTAAGATAGCATTAAAAATTCCTGTTAGTACAATGGTACAAGTTGCCTCTTGATCTAGTCTAGCCAAGAAAAAAATCGACATAAAAGAAGGAATCATTGATGCCGGTTACACGGGAAACATCATCGTGATGCTACAGAACAATTTGAACAGACCCTACAAAATAGAATCACAAGAAAAGATTGCCCAAGCTATTTTCTTACCCCTAGTTAAAATACCCCAATTAACCCTGATAACAACCCAAAAAGAGTTAGGCCTCACTGCTTAAGGAATCAATGGGTTTGGATCAAGTGGAAAAGGAAATGTACCAGTTAATTTCATGGAGGAAGACAGTGACCAGGTAGAATTTATCCACACCAATACCATCATCTCCATTTTTCTATATTGACAATACATCCTCAAGGTGAATCGAAAGATCCAAGATCAAGCCCTATTATTTGAAGCCAGTCCCAAAATCTGTTCCCTAGCCGATGTTGCTAATCTATACCTACTGGCCAAAGCCTATAAACACTTCAAAATCCCCATCCACAATCCAACAGAAGATGTCATTGAAATCCCCAAAGGGACTTTTGTCAGTTCCATATCCACAGATATTCAGAATCTTGAAAAACTCCAGTCCATTTCAGATTTTGCACAATTATTCTTATTCTGTGACATTACCTCACAAGTATAAAATTTGCCAAAAAAAAGTTACTTGTTCACACCAGAAGAGATCAATAAATTGAATTTAGGAAATTTAAGTACCCTGTAACAAATGCAACTCAAAGTCCTTCTGAATCAGTATGCCAATGTCTTTGCCAGTGAAAATGAGTTCAAACACACCAACATTGTGAAGCATTAGATTGATACGAGAGACGCTCAACCAATTAAGCAACAAGCTTACCGCATACCCCCATCTGGTGATAACCTAATTAAACAAGAAATACAACAGATGCTTGATAACAGCCTAATCAAAGAATCATTAAGCCCTTGGTCCTTGCCAGTAGTCTTGGTCACCAAGAAAAATGGAAAAGTGCAATTCTGTGTAGATTATCGAAAACTAAATAATATTACACAAGGAGATAATTATCTCACTCCTTTTATCCAGGAAATTCTAGACAATCTAGGGAAAAAGAAATGGTTCTCGTCATTAGATTTAGCAAGTGGTTATTGGCAAGTTGAAATGGACCCCAAAGACAAAGAAAAAACAGCATTTACCACTCGAGACGGAAACTTTGAGTTTAACATAATGCCTTTTGGATTTTGTAATGCTCCTGCCATGTTTCAACGCCTGATGGATGTAGTATACAAAGGAATCCTTTGGAAATCAATAGTAGTCTACCTAAACAACACAAACATGTTCTCCAAAACATTTGAAGACCATCTGCTCCACCTACAACAAGTCTTCAAACGCCTTCATAGTGCTGAATTGAAACTCAATCCCGAGAAGTGCTTCTTTGGAAAAACCGAGTTAAAATTCCTAGGACATGTAATCGGCAAGGACAGAGTTAAACCTGATCCAGATAAAGTACAAAAAGTCAAGAATTTTCCAGCCCCAATCAATCTCAGAGAATTACAAGGATTTCTAGGATTAGCAGGATATTATTGTCGATTTGTCAAAGGTTTCTCGAACATTGCAAAACCACTCCATCAATTGTTGTCCAAATACGTACTGTACTTGTAGAAGGAAGATCAACAGAAAGCATTCGACTATCTCAAGCAGCGATTGATCACATTCCCAATCCTGATTTACCCAGATTTCACTAAATGGTTTATTGTCACTATGGACATCTTGAAAAATGCTCTAGGAGCAGTCTTATCACAGATAGGACCAGACAATAGAGAACATCCAGTTGCCTACACTAGTTGCAGCACTAGCTCAGCAGAAAAGAATTACAGCACAACAGATCTAGAATGTCTTACCATTTATTGGGCCATACAGACTTGGAAACATTACCTCAGTCAACCATTTGATCTATATACTGACCACAAAGGACTTATTTGGTTACTCAACAATCCACAACTAGAAGGAAAATATGTAAGATGGAGTACTTATCTGCAACAATTCCCACTCAAAGTTCATTACAAGGAAGGATCCAAGAACACCAATGTCAATAGTTTGTTGAGGATGCCACAAATCTAATCCCAGACCCATGGACACACTTACTTATCAATGACTACATCAGTACCTATTGACACTACATTTCAAGGAGATATTATCTCAACAAAAACAGAGTACCATATGAAAACAAGCCCGAAATTATTTTATTCAAGACAACCAACTATATCGATGAGAACACTGAAACCACTCCAATTCACAATGACTAATCAAGGACAGTAAAAGAGAAACTATACTATATAGCGTGCACTCAAATCTGACTGCAAGACACTTTAACAAAGACGCTACCCTCGAAAGAACACTAAACTTATACTATTGATCAATGATGTACAAAGACATTTTCGAATATGTGCTCAATTGTGACACATGTCAGCGAAGAGGAGGAGCAAGATCAACAGAACCATTTCGACCCATTCCAGTTGGAAATCCATTTGATAGAATTAGGATTGATTTGGTTGGACCTTTTTCAATTACATCCCAAGGAAATCGCTATATCGTTGTAGCCATAGACTATCTTACAAAATGGCCAGAAGCCAGAGCAATCCAAGTGGCCAATGCCAAAACAGTCACCAAATTTGTGCATTAAGACCTAATTTGCCAACATGGATGTCCAAAAGAATTATTATCTGATTAGGAAACACACTTTGTTAATAATACGCTGACTGAACTAAGCCAATGGTTTGGAATAAAAAAACCCTTATTGTCACCATACCACCCACAAACGAACAGACTGGTAGAACAATTTAACAGAACACTGTGTGAAGCACTAGCAAAAATAAGTTATAAAAACAGACAAGAATGAGACTTATTCATACCTTCTGTACTCTTTGCATACTGAACATTGAAACAAAATACAACTCAGTTCACACTGTTTGAACTAGTCTATGGAAAAAAAGCTACATTACCAATTGAACGAGTGATACCATCATATTCAACAGAAACAATCAATGAAGAGAATTTTGAGGCTACCTTACACCAAAGAACATACCAGCTAATGGAAACATTGGAAAACAATCGAAGAACAGCAGCTGACAATATTAGTCACACTCAAGAATGACAAAAAGAAAGACATGATAAACACCTATCAGAACAACTAATGGAATTCAAAATTAGAGACCAAGTACTGTTACATTATACAAAAGCTGAGAAACAGTGGAGTGAAAAGTTTTACTACAACAATCCACTTATTGTCGTCCAAAGCTAATATGCACTGATTGCAGTAAGAAATTGTCATCAATGGGCATATGCTGTGACAATAATGAGGAATACCAGACGACAATTAAGTTCTATTGCTGTGCATGCCTCATTGAACACTTTGGAAAACCAAAACGAGTGGGAAAATGGGATAATACACTATGTTTAGCTTGTGGAGAAACTCTCTTCGATAAAAGAATGTGAAACGACATTCCTGGGAGAGAAGAAACATGCGATAAATCATGCCAATACACAATTCTTATTAGTGACTGGATTAAGAAAGAGACACCAATTGAAGCTGCTTGGAAAAGGATTGTGCATCAATTAGACAGTTGCCCATACAACGATGACAAAATATGGCAAATGGCACTTACCAAAATTGAAGGCACGTTATCAGAAGAAATCAGGACAGTTAAAAACAATCCACCAGAACCTATAGAACTTGATTGGAACTCAGAACCAGTCATAAACCTTCTAGATTCAGAACAATTTCACAAATACTACCAAGAATTAGCTCCCACTAGGGAAGAGCAAGAGCAATGGCTAGAACAATTAAATACAAGACTGTGTTGTCATTGTTTAATTCCCAGTGACTTTGAGTATTGTAATGAGTGTGATCTCATCTACAATCTACCACCATGCATGATCTACACAATCCCAGAAGAGGAAAAACCAATCAGCAGCTGCACATTGGAATCAGAATTACTGTTCAATCCCGATTTAAACTCTGACAATGATAATAACAAAAACACCAGTTCTAGTCCCGTCCAATATGACAATAATGATGATGACGATTCCAACTCAGATTCAAACTCTGATTTAAAATATGAATAATATATCACAATTCCTGACCTCACCAGAGAATTGAAACTAAAATGGTTCAGCAATAATAATGAAGGTATCATGCCAGAATGCACACACAATACTAATGCTGGATTTGATCTGAAATATTTAGGAAAAGATGCCATTAAATTGGAACCACATTCACACACTTACATAGATCTCAAAATAGTCTTGGAAATTTCAGCAACAACAATGGTTCAACTAGTTTTGAAGAGTAGTTTAGCAAAAAGAGGAATAAACATCAGAGAAAGAATAATTGATGCAGAATATATAGGAAATATCATTGCTATACTACAAAATGACTCAGAAAAGGCCTATGTTATAGAGCCAAATGAAAGGATAGCACAGACAATATTTCTGCTTCTGGTTAAAATAGCTCAGTTAGTGTTAATGAGAAATAGAGAAGAATTAAGGATAACAGCAAGAGGGATACAGAGATTTGGATCAACAGATAGAATAAATATATCAGTCAATATGGTGGAGGAAAAAATTATTGGCCAAGGAGAAATTATCTCAACTGGTCAAACAATTTCCATTCCACCATATAGCCGATACATGTTAGCAATAGAAAGGAGAGAAAAGAAACAAGAACAAATTTTTGAAGCAGAAGCAACCCTTTGTAAATTAGGAGAAATTGAACTTATCAATTTACACATACCAGCCAAGAGCCATAATCATATCAAAATTCTCATCTACAACAACACTGGAAATATTGTAAAGATACTGGAAGGAACCACTCTCAGATATTTAATCATGGAAATTGAAGATCAAGCACCAAGCAGCATTTCAGATTTTCCACAGCTTTGTGGATATGTGAACATTACATCACAAACCATCTATGAACGAAATGAATGTTATCTGTTACAGTTAGAACAATTGGAACAGATGAACATAAGAAATCTAGACCCACTTCAACAAATGCAATTAAAGATATTACTCAATAATTTCAATAACATCTTTGCCAGTAAAAATGAATTTGGCAGAACTGATATTATCTAGCATCAGATTAAGATTAGAGATACAATGCCAATTAAACAGTGAGCATACAAGATACCACTAACCAGTCATGAAATCATCCGTCAAAAAATCAACTGAATGCTTAACAACAAGTTAATTCAGCTTTCAATGAGCCTATGGTCATCACCAGTAGTATTCATCTGTAAGAAAAATGGAAAAATCTGATTTTGTGTAGACTACAAGAAACTCAATAGTGTAACTCGTGGAGACAGCTATTTAACTCCACAGATACAAGAACTATTTGACACTTTTGGTGAAAACAAATAGTTCTTAATATTAGACTTGGATAGTGGTTACTGGCAAATAGCCATAAATTCAGCTGACAAAGAAAAAACAGCGTTCACCACAAGAGAGGGAAACTTTGAGTTTGAAGTTATGCCATTCGGCTTAACCAATGCTTCAGCTACATTCCAATGGCTAATGAAAATTGTGTATACTAGCTTATTGTGGAAATCAGTAGTTGTATACTTGAATGACACCAATGTGTTCTCAAAAACATTTGATGATTATCTACATCATTTCCAACAAGTGTTCGAAAGACTACAACAATGTTACAGATAAACTTGGTGGGTATGGGAAATGGTAATGTTTGGCACTCTCAATTATTGATGATACGTCTTCTGCGTAATTCTGTTGGCTTAGTCTTGATTATCAGTCTCTGAAAGTCTATTCCTGGATGTGAATTTTACCTGTTGAGTTCTTTGGTTATAAGACACAGAGTTTGTCTTTCATCGATTGTAATGTTTTTTGTAAATGTGAGCTTTTTTCTCTGAGCTAATGAGTGCAGTCATTAGGGTCTGGCATTGTCTTTTTGCCCTTCTGGTAAGCTAACAAGATAATGTTAATATCCAAAATTTAGGGAGAGCTTCCCTTTTTTACCAGGCTATTACGAAGTCTATTCCCAGACAGTCAATTTTACCATGTTGCCACTCCACAAAAATAGGACAAAAAAAGAAAAAAAAAAAAAAAAAAAAAAAAAAAAAAAAAAAAAAAAAAAAAAAAAAAAAAAGAGAAAAGATAAATTAGTATCGTCAATCACCGTGATCAAGAGTGATTGGTCCAAATTGTTAATAGGTTCAAGGCAGTTATGCTAAGAGCATCTGTTCTAGAATGGAGGTATGAGACAAGGGTTAATTCACATAAATTCCACGAAGTTTGAAAACATGAATTCATGATTCTGATTTCTTTTAATAATTGGTTTATTTCAGGAGATGAAATAGAGAAGATAATAAAGGATGAAAAGGTATGAATATTTTTAATTTTGGTCTAAAGGTTCGTATCTGTCTTGTCTGTCTTTTTTCACTTCTACAACTACTTGCTTTTATACATTCTTTTGGTTTTACAGGATTGCTTTCAATTGTCTCGTTATTGCTAACTATTGCTTTGTTGTTTCTGTTATTGCTTTGTTTTTCTACATTATCACTAGTTATCTTATGTTATAACACATTATTTGATATTATTACATGTTATTCTGTGTTATCCTGCGTTATAACACATTATCCTATGTTATTGCACACTATTTTGTGTTATCCTGTATTATAACACATTATTCTACATTATAACGTATTATCCAATGTTATTGCGCATTATTCTGTGTTATGTCACATTTTGGTCACATTTCTTCATAACTTTGGATTGGTTTTTCTACTCAGGTAACATTATCCCTCTTTTTTTAAAATTGAGCTTCTGCGAAACCGTATGTATCTGTTATTGTGGTTTTGTTTATGTAATGTTCGATTGTTGCCTTGAGTATTGTCTTTTGTAAGTTTTTGAACTGTTGATTGGTTATTCGTCCTATGCTGTTAACCATTATGGTTTTCATAGATCCATTTAGTAGTATGTTTGGGCAATGTTGGAAGGTGGCATATAGTCAATATGCTGCTTTGTAATGTAGGGTCAAGTTGTTTTTCTCTATGAATTTTTCTACTTGTTGTATTGCTTCTTTGTTGAACATTTTCTGGCTAAGGTCTTTGTATGGTGTTTTTAAGTCAAGCTGTTCTCCAATTTTGTAGAACCAATAAGCTGGAAGAAGTCTTTCTTTCCATTCCTGGGCATTGTCAGGTGTCCACTCCCCTGTTTCAGAGAGTTTGGTCTCACGAGCTAAAGCTTCTTTTATTTTTTCAAGCTCGGGGACCAAGTATCTTCTTTTGTAACTTTTTTCTCATTCTTTGCCTCTTTCTTGTCCACCTCCCACCCAAAGGCAATTTTTTCTTCCACATTGCCTTTCGGGTAGTGGGTAGGGGAGGAAACATTTAGTTCTAATTGAACTCTCATCTTCTCCTCTCCTGCTCTTATCTTTGTATCATATCTTTTTTTTATCAATTGTTATTTCTATTTGAGATGTCAATTTTTGAATTGTTTCAAATAATTGTTTAGATAATTTTAAAATTTGATCTGAAAGGTCCATGTTGAAATTTCTATTGTTTCTTGCTGCTTTTTGGATGCTATATATATTTGAATTTCCCAATTTAATTTGCTGCCCATTGTCTATGTTTCAATAATGATGATTGGTTCCAAATTTTGTGGTATATCTTCTGGTCTGATTAATGAAATTTGTGTTTCTAGTTGAGATACTGATGACTATGATTTCTGTTTTACATGATAAATTTTTAACTGATTTCTATGTGCTACTTTCTTTAAAATTCTGTCTTCCAATCGTAATTTGTAAGCTCCATTTCCTAACACTTCATGTATGTGGAATGGACTGTCCCACTTTGGGTCTATAGTGTAGGTGTAGGGGTTATGAGTGGTGGTGGTTACTTCTTCTTTCTTTTCTTTTTCTTTTCTCTTTGTGTTCTCTTCCTTCCATATTCAGCTTGTTATTGGTTTGCTTTTGTCGTGATCAGTTCAGGTCAGATTATCTGTCTCCCAGGTAGGTTCTTTTCTTTGTTTACTCTTTCTGTTATTATCCCATAAGAGTATTGGCAGCAGTTCATTGTGATCAATATTGGCCCACAAGACTTGGTATGCTTCCCAGATGGGTTTTGGTTTTTTTCTTCAAAGTCAATTAGTGGTGCTGTGGTATTGGTAGCTTTGAAGTGACCACACATTGCTGGTACTTACATGTGTTGACCATTCTGGCTGAGTACTAGTTCTTGAGTTATCCAATTGAGCATGGTGTTGGTTTTGGATAGCCAGTCATTACCAACTAAAGCTTAGTATTGGATGGCTTCCATCACCAGAACTTTGATGGGTATTACAATGCCATTGACTTTAATTGGAAAGTCATCAATTTTGCCAATTGGGATTTTGGTGGCTCCATCCACAGTAATAATTCTGGTGCTGGCAGCATGATCAACTTAGTGACCTAATTGATCCATAAGTTGTCATGTGATAATGCTGCCTACTGAACTACTGTTAAGGATTAATTTGATGGAGTGGCCATTGACCTTGGCATCAGTGTACATGGCCGTGATTAGTTTCTTTTCAAGTGCTGCTCCACTGAATAATGGCATATCTGATGGTTTTTCGAGTTCAAATGAAAAGATGACATCCAAAGATTCATTTTTAGTGATTGTAGCAGATGAGATATTATTGGTAGGTGGTTGTTGTTGTTCGATTCCCTGATTGCTGAATGTGGCATCTTCTGGAGTCACCAGAAGGCTTAAATAGTGTTGGGAATTCGGGTTTTAGGTGGAACTAGTGTCTGAATTCTGTTGACGAGATCCTGATTGTTGGTGGGAAGAGCTGGAGATCGGTTGATGTACAATCATCACCAATCTCCAGTTTTGGGTGATCCTCAATCTTGGGTTTTCTGATGTCATTTGAGCTGGGTTTGCTGGTGGTATTTGAATGGTGGGTGTTTGATAGATTGTTGGTGGCTGTGGTTGATATATTACTTGTGACTGCACCTGATAAATTGCTTGTGGCTGTGGTTGATAAACTGGAGTTTGATAAACTGGTGGTTGATAAATTGGTTAGTACATCATAGGCAGGTAAGTGAGTTAGTATTAGTCTTGATTTGGTTGATGGTTTGGAGTCTGGAACTGGTAATCAGAGTTTTTATATTGATTTCCCGATTGTGGATTGCTATAAGTATGGCAGTTGGCTTTGATGTGTCCTTGTTTATCACAGTTGTGACAGATGCGCATTTCTGGCTGTTATGACTGATTAGATGACAA
Source organism: Geosiphon pyriformis (assembly GCA_016748015.1). NCBI lineage: Eukaryota > Fungi > Glomeromycota > Glomeromycetes > Archaeosporales > Geosiphonaceae > Geosiphon > Geosiphon pyriformis. The sequence goes on along the minus strand of JAAOMT010000128.1, from coordinate 2,468,471 downwards.
CGATAGACATGACTGATTTTGGAAATGATTTGCATTTTCCTGATTGTTACACTGTTAAGGAGGTTGATAAATTATGCAATTGTCAGCTAAGTATCCCTCTAATTTCTGATTAATTGAATCACTGAATTGCTTCAATTTGGAATCCAATTCAGATGATCCATTCATTGCTAGATTCACAGCTTGAGCATGATTAGCTTTTAGTTTAGCTGCTTCAAAATCTCTGGCATAGGTGACTGCAGTTGGAAGGTCCACTGGATACATTAGACATACTTGTTGTAGGATGCTATTGCACAATCCTCTAATAAATTGATTTAAAATCTGTGGTACTGTGAAATAGTCAGCTTAAATGGCTTGTATTTGGCGTAGATTTCTATGGAAACATCCCAAGTAGGTAGTAACTGCTTCAGTGTCTCCTTGTCTAATAGTTGTAAAGATGTTGGTTAATTTGTTGATACTATTATTGTTGCTAAAATACTGCAAGAATTCAGTTTTGAATCCATTAAAATTTTGGGGTTTGACAGCAAGGCTTTGATACCATGTATCAATGGTGTTATTGGAGGTTTTTGGTCTCTTCTTAGCTCTTGTAAAGTGTTGTAATGCTGTTAATTCATGCTTATAGAAAGTGCTTGAACCTCTGATAACTGAATTTATCTCTTCAAATTATCTCCTATAATTTGAACTGCTGGGCTTATAGTGGAATAGCCAATTTCGTGCCAGTTACTTTGTATAGTTATATTGTAGTAAATGTCAACTTTTTTCCAAGAAATACTCATCTGGAAGCTCACTAAAATGTGTAGTTACTTTGCTATGAAAGTTAACTCTTCTATAGGAATTCTTGTCTGTAGGCTACTCTAATAATTATGATAAAAAAAAAAAAAAAAAAAAAAAAGAAAAAAAAAAGAAAAAAAAAAAGGAATGAGAAATTGATTTGTTAAAGTCGTTTCAGATCCAGGCCTGAAGGTGTTTTTAACAGTTTACTGAAATTGGTAGCTACTCAATTTCAAACTGTTAGTAGGAATTGATTAATTTTAAGGGAAATAATTAAGAATTGGGTTTTTCAATTTATTTGATATTTATTTCATTTTTGTGTGTATAGGAATGGTTTTTAAGTAATAAGTCTAAAGTAAGATATATTTTCTTGAAGAGAGAAGCTCTTTTTTTATACAACTTGTTATAACACTATTCCATGAACTTGAACTTTTGCTATTTCTACAATTTTGCTGAACTAAAGATACATTTCAGCAAACTACAAGTTATTTCTGTAAACTATTAGATATTTCAGTGAACTATTAATTATTTCGGCAAATTTCTACAAATTTCAGCAAACTTTTGAATGTTATATAGTTCAGGGTATTGCATGATTGATTGTCACAGTTAGGTTACATTTGTGTTATGTACAAATTGGGTTATTAATTAAATAATAATTTCGGATATTTTGCTAATATAATAAGTGATAATTTGAAATGATAATATATGCTAATTAATAATAGGAATTATAAAAGTATTTTTATGCTAAATAATATCTCTAATTTCATCTGGTAACAGTAGTATTCTGGAAAAAATAAGAGATTGCTTGCATTGCTCTAGTATTATTCCAATTATTGGCTGTAATGGCTTTGGCTACATCATTTAACTAGACTTGGGATTCATTTTCTTCACTGTTGAATTTGTCGAATTTTGCGATGGGTGTGTAAGCCATTTGTTGTTGCTGTGGTGGTGAAAGTTGTTGTTGTTGTTGAGGTGGTACTGGTAATAGTTGTTGATTTTGTTGGTTCTGTGGTTGGATGGGCTGGCCAATTGGTTCAATGAGTGGTTGATTGATGATGATAACTGGAAGTAAGTGTTGATTAATTACTTTAGGGTTTGAATTGTTCTGATTTGGTGGAGTTTAAATATTCGGAGTGTCATTTTCCTGATTGTCTAAATTTGGCTGGGTTTGAAAGTTCAGAGTTTCAATTTCTAGGTTTTCTAGGATTGAGTTTTGGTAAATAAATTTTTGATCCTTAGGTTCTTCTTTCTTTTCTACTTCTTGTTCTCCTTCTGATTCAGTAATTTTCCAAGAACTTGTAATACCAAAATTCGGTTAAGGTGGTGGTGATCGAAATCCTGATGGTGTTGGCAATCAAAATTTAAATCCTTCAAAATACTTGTCATATGGTCCTAGTAAATCCTCTTTCTTTTGTTTAGTTTGAAATGGGAAACATCCAAATGTTGATGTTGCATTTGATATAGATGCATCTGTTAATGATATATTGATGGCACTTCCAGAGATATAGTAGTAAGATGGGTTGTTTGGGGACTCAACTCTAGTTTTCTTCCAAGTGGGTGGTTGTATTCTTTAAGATGTTACTGCTGGTGTTTGTAGTTTTTCTTTGCCTTTACTTGTGTAAGTAATTGGGTATCTTTGTTGTGTGTGGTGTTCATTTTCTTTGTTGATCTCAGTGATGATGGATGTGAAATTATGATTTGTGGGTAGACTGGTGTTTTGAATTAATTTGTTGTAAAAAGTTTCTCTTGCTGATTTAATATTCACAGATGTTCTCAACAGATAGGCAATCCTTTTGTTGATGTAGAAATTGAAAGCTGATTCTGCTAATATGTAATTATGGGTTAATCCCAAATGTTAACAATAATATTGAAATAAGGATTTCACGAATTTTAGATGGTTTGCTTTGACGTTTTCTGATTCTGCCACTTTTAGATGGGATTGTTGGTACTGGTTCTCTGTAGAATTATACCTTACAGGAAGCACCATATGTTACAGATGATTATTTGGGGTCTCTAATCAAATAACAAACCCATAACTTGGTGCTAAAAGTTATTTGCATTGATGTTAATAATCTGAAGGTTTTGTATCTGAAGGTTTTGGTTTGAGTTCTTTGTATAATGAACAGAGATTCAATAGTTGTTTTATCTGTAGCTTCCCAGAATTGCAATTCTGTCAATTCTTCTCTCGGCGTGATGGTCAGCAATCTTCTAATAAGTATTCCATATCTTCTGTATGTGTCCTACCCTCTTGCAGGGGTCTTTTACCAGGCAATTCTTGACATCAGTAATCTAGTGCCTTATTCAACTCATTAGTGCACAACAATAAAATAAAAAATAAAAATAAAGAAAAGAAATAAAAAAAAATAATGAATAAGTCAAGGTGGTTTTACAAGTTAGTATCCTGTCAATAGCCATGATCAAGAGCTATTGTTCTAGTATGATTAAGTATTAGTTACTATCAACATAAAGTGTTAATAGTAAAGAATAAATTTGATCTAGCGAATAATTATTTATTTGAGGATTGTGATAACTAAGCTAAGGATTTTTGGTGTCGATTCTGTTTTTTCTGCTTCTAATGCTACTGCTATATATACATATTTGAGATTCCTTAATTCTTCAATTCCTTGTAACAGAAATCCTATGATTCCTGATGAGAGAAATCCTGGAATTCTGGAATCCTGCAATTCCTTGCTGGAGAATTCTGAAATTTCTGGAATCTTGTAATTCCTCTGAGAGGAATCCTGGAATTCCACATTTACTACATTTACTTCTGATTGGCTAATCTCTACTTGCTAATAATAATGTACTTCCTCTATTCTATGAGTAACAATGAAGCTGGAACTGGTGTTTTCGTCATCATTGTTGTTAAAGTTTGAATTGGGATTGAATGGTAATTCCGATTCCAATACACAACTGCTGATTGGTTCTTTCTCTTTGGGGATCATGTAGATCATGCGTGGTGGTGGATTGTAGATGAAGTCACACTTATTACAGAATTGGAAGTCACATAGAATCAAACAGTGATCACATAATCGGGTGTTAATTTCTTCCAAGCATTGCTCTTGCTTTTCTCTCGTGGGTGCTAGATTCTAATAGTGTTCATGAAATTCTTCTGGGCTGTTTTCTAAGTTGATAAAAGCATCCAGATTAAGAACCAAAACAATGTCTGTTGGTTCTGAAGGATTATTCTTGATCTCCAGAATTTCACTGAGTGAAGCGCCTTCTACTTTGGCATTGGTCATTTGCCAAATCTTGTCCTCGTTGTGTGGATATCCTTCTAAGCAAGAGATTGCTTAATGCCAAGCTGCCATGATGGGTGTTCCATGACTTACCCAGTTGCTGATAAGAATTGTGTATTGGTATGAAGTGTCGCATGTTCCTCCTTGGCCAGGAATGTCATTCCACATTCCTTCATCGAGTAATTGTTTGCCACAAGCAAGACATGGTTTGTTGTCCCACTTGCCTTGTCTTTTTGGATAGCCATATCATTTTCTATGGCAGGGCTTGCAATAGTAATGGGTTTGCGTTCAGTAGTCTTTATCTGGTGCTACTCAAGCTCTCATTGAGGACAGTTTTTTTCCACAGTTCTTGTATTTGAGAGATATATATGGTGGTTTTTTTATTGGTTCATGTGAGTATTCTCTTTCCCAGCCACTAGTTATTTCTTCTGCAGTGGTGGTTTCTTCAGGTATGTTTTCTTCTCTTTTTTTCTCTTTTTTTTTGTTATTTTCTTTCCAATCTAGAATTGGTGGTATCTTACTTTGGTTGTTGTCAGTCCAAGTGTCAATGGTGGCTTCCCAGGTAAGTTCTTTTCTTTGTTTCTCTTTTTCATTGTCATTGTTGTCCCAGGCAAGTATTGGCAGCAGTTTGTTGTGATCAATGTCAGTCCACAAGACTTGGTATGCTTCTCAGATGGGTTTCATTTTTTCTTTCTCGAATTTGATAAGTAGTGTTAATGGCATAGTGATGGGCTTGAAGTGGCCACACATGGCTGGTACCTATGTGTGTCAACCATTCTGGCTAAGCTGGAGCTCATGGGTGTTCCAATCTAGTGTCATGTTGGTTTTGAACAGCCAATCATTCTTAATAAGTGCTTGGTATTGAGTGGCTTCCATGACAAGTACTTTAATTAGTACTATAATGCCATTGACTTCTATGGGGAAATTATCAATCTCTCCAATGGGTGTTTTGGTTGCTCCATTGGCTGTAATAATTCTGGCACTGGCAGCACAATCAACTCAGTGACCTAATTGATCCATGAGTTGTCTTGTGATAATACTGCCAGCTAATTTACTATCTAGGATCAGTTTGATGGAGTGACCATTAACTTTTGCATCAGTGTACATCGCAGTGATGGGTTTTTCCTTGAGTGCTGCTCCACTGAACAAAAGTGAGTTGATGGTTTTCTCCAATTTGAAAGGAAAGATGGCTGCAAGAGATTCGTTTTTGGTGACTGTTGCTGGTAGAATATTGTTGGGAAGTGTTGTTTGGGGTGGGTTGGATTCTGAGTTGTTGGTGGTGGCATCTTCTGGGGTAACCAGGAGACTTAAATAGTTTTGGGAATTCGGGTTTTGGATGGAACCAGTATTTGGATTCCACTGTTGAGAGCCTGATAATTGGTGAGAGGAGCTGGAAATCGGTTGATGAACAACTATTACCGATCTCCAGTTTTGAGTGATTCTAGGTCTTGAGTTTCCTGATGTCATTTGAGTGAGGTTTTGAAGTGATGTTTGAATTGGTTGTTGGGGCTGATAAATTATTTGGGCTGTGGCTGATAAATTACCAGTGGCTGCAGTTGATAAATTGGAGGTTGATATACTAATAGTAGATAGATTGGTTGCTACATTATTGGCAGGTAAATGGTTTGATATTGGTCTTGATTTGGGTAGTGATTCTGAGTCTGAAATCTGCAATCAGGGTTTTGATATTGATTTCCTGATCATAAATTGTTGCTATAAAATCAACAGTCAGCTCTAATGTGACCTTGTTTATCACAGTTATAGCAAACACATGTTTCTGGCTGCCACAGCTGATTGGTGAAGAATGATGGACACGATTGATTTGGGAAATGATTCGCATTTCCTGAATTATTGCATTGTTGGGGTGGTTAATAAATTGCATAATTGTCTGCTAAGTATCCCTCTATTTTCTGATTAATTGTATTACTGAATTGTTTTAGTTTGGAATCTAAATTAGATGATCCATTCATCACTAGATTAACAGCTTAGGCATGATTGGCTTTAGATTCAGCAGATTCAAAATCTCTGGTGCATATGACTGTGTCTTGAAGGGTGCCTGGATGTAACGGACATACATGTTGCAAGATGCTGCTGCACAGGCCATGAATAAACTGGTTGAAAATTTGTGATGCTGTAAAATAGTTGGCATCAATTGCTTGGATTTGGTGCAGATTTCGATGAAAGTGTCTCAAGTAAGTAGTAACTGCTTCTGTTTCTCTTTGCTTCATAGTGTTAAATGTATTGGCTAACTAGTTGATACTGTTATTGTTGCTAAAGTATCTTAAAAATTCTACTTTGAAGGCATTAAAGTCTTGTGGTTTATTAATCAAGCTCTGATACCACGAATCAGCAGTATCCTTGAGAAAATAGGGAATGGTTTGCATTGCTCGAGCGTTATTCTATCCATTGGCTGCGATGGCTTTTTCTATGTCATTCAGCCATATCTGAATGTCATCCTCTTCACTGGTAAAATTGTCAAGTTTTGCAATTGATGCGTAGGCCATTGGATCTAAGTTGGGTTGTTGTGATGGCTGTTGAAGTGGTTGTTGTTGCATGGGTTGTTAGGGTGGTAGTTGAAATGGCTGCTGTACGGATTTGGCTATTGGATTAATTGGTGGTTGATTAATGACAATTACTGGAAGTAAGTTTTGTTGATTTATTAAATCAGAGTTTCAATTATCCTGAGTTGACAGTGTCTGAATATTTGGAGTTTTGATTTTCAGATTTTCTGGATTTAGGTTTTGCTGTGTTTGAAGATTTGGGATTTCAAATTCTGGGTTTTCAGTGATCAGGTTCTGGTAAGTGAATTTTTGATCTTCAGCTTTTTCTTCTTTCTCTTTTTCTGATTCTATTACTTCCCACAGATCAGAAATTCCAAAATCTGGAGGAGGTGGTGGCAATTGGAGTCCTAATGGCATTGATAATTGCGAGTTAAATCCTTCAAAATACATGTGGTATGGTCCTAATAACTCTGCTTTCCTTTGTTTACTTTGGAATAAGAATCATTCAAATGCTGATGTCATGTTTGATGTGGCTGCACCAGTAGATGTAATATTAATGGCACTTCCAGGTGTATAGTGGTATAATGGATTAGTTGAGGACTCAACTCTTGTTTTCTTCCAAGTAGATGGTTGTATTCTTTTGGGTGTTACTGCTGGTGTTTGCAGTTTTCCTTTGTCTTTGCTCGCGTAAGTAATGGGGTATTTTTGCTGTGTATGGTGTTCAATTTTTTTGTTGATTTCCATGATAATGGAGGCGAAATTGTGATTTGTTGGCAGGTTGGTATTTTGAATTAATTCACTATAAAAGGCTTCTCTTGCCAATTTGATATTTACTGGTGTTTCTAACAGATAGGCAATTCTTTCATTGACATAGAAATTAAAAGCTGATTCTGCTGATATGTGGTTGTGATTTAATCTCAAATGTTGACAGTAGTGTTGAAATAAGAATTTTGCGAATCCTAGATGGTTTGCTCCTATGTTTTCTGATTCTGTCACTTTTAGATTTGTGTTGGTACTGGTTTTCTGTAAGATTATACCTCACAGAGAGCACCAAATATTACAGATGACTATTTCTGGTGTTGGATTAAATAACAAAACCCATAACTTGGTGCTCAAATCTAGTTGCAGTTGATAGTGATCTGAAGGTTTGTGTCTGAAAAGTTTGTATCTGAAGGGTTTGGTTGAGTTTTTTGTATAATGGACAGAGATTCAATGGTAATAGTTTTATTCATAGGTTCCTGAAACTGCAGTTTCGTCAATTTCTTTCTCAGCTTGATAGCTGGTATTCCTCCTGGTAAGCTATCCTCAATTAAGTGTTCTATTCTTATTTCTGGGTCTTTTACCAGTCATGTTTATCTTGATGTCAGTACCCCATGCATTAATCCTCAATAGAGTTAGTAAACAACAATAAAATCAAAGCAAGAAATAAAGAAAAAAAATAAAAATAAAGAAAGAAAAGAAATAAGCCAAGGCAATTTACAAGTTAGTTTTCTATTAATAGCTGTGATCAAAAGCTATTGTTCCAGTGTGGTTAAGTATCAATTACTATCAACATGAAGTGTTGATAGTGGCAGCAGGTTTAAGATAACAAACAGTTTATTTATTTGTGGTTTTGGAAAGTTGTCTAGATAAAATCTAAACTAAGAGGTCTGTCTTTTTAGCTTCTAATCCTACTGCTATATATACATAATTGAAATTCCTCAATTTCTCAATTTTTCACAACAGGAATCCTGGAATTTCTGAAATCCTGCAATTTTTTTGAGAGGAATCCTGGAATTCTGGAATCCTGTGATTCTTTGTAAAAATCCTGTAATTCCTGAAATTCTGCAATTCCTGAGAGGAATCCTGGAATTCCACATTTTACTACGTCTATTTCTGATTGGCTAATAACTATGTTAATATATATTTCCTATATTTCTATAAGTAACAATGTAAAGAAGAGCTACCAGCAACTTGGGCCCAAGTTTTATCACCAAAAAAAACTGGATAGACAATTGGAGCCTGCTTTTTTTTATATATATTGGCTAAACAAATCTGATCTTGAGTAGTCACCATCTGCTTACCATGAACACCTGAATTCCCACTTAAAAAACAATCACTTAAAATGTGACCAAATTGTTTGCACAATGTACAGCAGACCAAAAAGAGACTAATCCAGCACAAATTCACACTCTTAAATACTAGAATAGAACCAATAACAGCCAATTTGGATGTTTCATCAGCAAAACACACAATAGCACATCTATCATGCACATATAAACTAAGATTATGGCCAATGAGACAAATCTTCCTATTATATAAAATCAGCAAATCTGACAAATCATGAACTGTAGTACCAATTGGGAGAGTATACAACAAAGTCTAATAATAATCTTTTAGTACTCATATTTGTTTGTCATCAATCACCTTTGCCATACACACAGAATTTTTTCCCATGAAAACAAATCATTTAGCTGCAACCAAATCAGCTTTTTGCCATAAACCAACCAATTGCATTTTAATTGATACAATTCTGCCAAACTTGGAAAAAACAGATTTCACAGCTGATTTAAGAAGATTGACAAAAATCTCCTTAACAACAATTTCCTGATTTGAGCATTTGTTTATCTGTTTAACATTATTATTAATTAGAATATTCTCATTGATAGCCAATTTTTTTGCCTTTTTTAAACTTGATTTAGAAATGAATGAAGATCTAATAATCCTTGGGAATTTTAAAGAAGTTAAAGCTTCTCCAAACCCATCAACATAATAAAATTTTTTTTTTACAGTCATTAACTTGTCAATAATAGTCTTTTCAGATACAGCCGAAATCTTAATATTAAGTGCAAAAGATTTTGTCAAATTAAAGCTCCATTTTTTTAGAACACATAACTTGAGCAGCAGCAATTGATTAGGCCCAATAACTACACAGAAAGGAAGGTCCAGCACAACATTGTCATCATTCATATGTTTGAATAAAGATTGCTTTGGTGGGTTGCCCAGCATGTATGTTCACATGTGAGTTTTTTTCAGCATTGCTTCATTCATATTATCATCCTCACCAGATTCTGTATAACTGGTTTCTTCGGCAATTATGTTTTCCATATTTTCAACATCTAAGAAACTACTTACACTGCTAGAAACACTACCAACTTTGCTTTTTCAAGACACTATAGGCTTAATACCAGCACCACCAATATCTTTTAAGTTCAGAGAGTTAATAAACAAATCAATCATATCACTAACTACAGACATCTTCAGCTTCTTAAATAACAAACTGCAAAAGTACATACTATTTACATAAGCTTTTTTCTTGCCACTAGACTGGGTCTTCAATCCAGCCAAACCAGTACCAAAACTACCAGCAGAAGCACCTACTGAATCCATAGCAACAAAAAGAGGAAAGTCAGAAGAAATAATTAGAAAAAAAACAAGGAAAAAAGAAAAAAAGACTAATTAAAACTTCGATAAAATTTTGTTCTTGTCATGGTCAGAGAATTGACAAGAGAAAAAATTTTTTTATTTAATTATTTTTTAATTTAATATATAAAACAAAAAAAATATTAAATAACTTAGTAATTAAAATAATTAAAACACTAATAAATTTAATAATATATCTAATTAACAAATTTAATACAGTTAACTTAAATTTAAAAAACCCAACTTAAAATTATTTAAATAATTTACAATAGTAATAATAACAAAATAATCAAAAACACAACAGCAAAAAAAATTAATAAAGCAAAAATTTTAATATAAAACTTAGCTCTAATAAAACAAAATTTAAAAAACTTAAAATTAATACAAACTTAAATAAAAACTTTTATAATTAATAGTTAAATAATCTAAATATTAATATTTAAAACAATATTAATAATTAAAATTTTTTTATTAAATATAATACTTTTTTAAAATATTAATTTTAATAATTATAATTTTTAGATTTTTTTTAAAACTAAAAATAATAATAGTAAATCTTAATTATTATATAAAAATAAAACAAATATAATAATAATTATTATTATTATTATTAAGTTTAATAAGTATAATTTAACTACTATCTAGTATTATAGAACAAATTAATTCCAAATTAAGTGTAATTTACACACTTTCTACATATAACTAGCTACTTAAATCAGTTTATGCTATATTATATTAATACTTTAGAAGAAAACTTATCCAAAGAAAACATTTTGTAAACAATTTTAAACAATATAGCATTATTATTAACTAATCTAACCAGCCATTTAACCGTTTTTATAATATCAGTCTTAACAGCAACAGATTTATGTTTTTAAAAAGACATTAAATTAGAAAAAACATTATTATTAACAGAAAACAAATTTTTATGAAGGCCAAACATATTAATATTCTTATAGTCACATTTAGTTTTTAAAACAGCCATCTCTTGTTTTAGCTTATCAATAATCTTACTAAAAATACTCATGTGTACTATAACTATATTAATTTTAAGGCCAAGAGTATTATCTAAACCCAAATTTTCATTAATAAATTGTTTGAACATTTTGACCATAGAACCAACAGATTTAACAATAAAATTGACCAAAGCAAAAAGCTTGGCCAACTCAAATTCCAAAGAAAACAACTGAGAAAATACATAGAATTATTAGGTATTATACTAACAAAAAGAGTTAAACCAACAAAAAAACAAGAAGCCAAAGAAAGCACAAAAGCAACAGTCTTGACATAAGACTTGTTACTAACAACATAAGAAATAAAAGTCTTAAAAACCTTAAAAAGGAGAGATAAAGACATTTTACAATTCAAAACCAGATAATCCAAATCTTAATACCAAAAACAACACCAATTTTCAGAAGATTTTTACCAAATATAACATTTTCTCAGCATACTAGTCTTGACAGCTACAGCATCTAAATTAATTTAAGATCCAAACATAATCAGAGCAAACTGAAAATGATAACCAAAATTAAGAAAGTAAAAAATAAAACACATCTGACTACCAACTTGAAAAATCATATTACTAATTTTAAAAACAGTACAACCAGAAAAGAAATTAATTAATTTGGTCTTAAACCTATTATAAAACAGAATAGTCTTATTCTAATTTACTAAGAAAAAGATTCTAATACTATCCTTGTTTATTAAAACTAATCAATGATTCAAAGTAGATACAGCAAAGTCCAGTTTATTAAAATAAACAATTATATATTGCCAAATATCAGTAGGCTTTAGCATAATATAAGTAACTTTACTAAACACACTAAAAGCTGTTTTGATGTTAGCAACAGATACATTCAAAAACATATTACATAGCATAACAGCAGCAAAAAAAGAACCAAATTCAGAAACCACTAAAAACTTAACAATTTTAAGAATAATTAAATAAACAAAACTTGCAAGCTTAACCAAAAAAGCAAAGTTTAAAAACTCTTAAAAAGCAAACTCCATACAAAAGAACTTCACATTGTTTTTTAATATTGACTTTACATTTAAAAAACTATGTATAAACTGGAAAACAGTCTTAACATAAGCTATTTTGATCTTAAAAATGGTATCAAACACTAAAGTAAAGGCCATTTACTTAGCAAATCTTTAATAACTAATAATAATTTTCTAAGTATTATCAATAACAACATTAAAAACCAGCAAAAAAGATAATTCAGTTTCTATTTAGTTAGTTTAGTTCTTAAAAACAAGTAACTTTATAAAAGATAGTTGCTTTAATTCTAAAACCAATAATAATCTGCCAAAAGACACCATATTTGATAATATAGCCAATAATTAATTTTGGTATATCTTAGACAATATGCTAAATAATACAACAAAAATTTTATTAAGAATTACAAAAGGGTTTGGTATAACAATAGCAAAGATGAGTAATTGTTCTCACTTTTTTGATTCTTTGGTTTTTTAATCATATTTTTTAAAGAAGTAGTACTAATAGCATCAGATATAAAAGCTATAAAAAAAAAATCAGTTTGTTAACTAATTTGTTATTAAAAACTTTTAAGAATAGAGACAACACTAAAATTAACCCAAATATGTTTCTTTAAAAAAATTTTAATTAGTAAAAACCCAGTTAAGAATAAAAAAAATGCTTTAATAAATACTAAAGATAGCTTTTTATGATTATTAAATAAGAAAAAGACTTTTAAAATATTCTGTTTAGCTGTTTCTACAACAGAGAGAGCTTTTCTGGTTGAGATTTTATTAGATATCTTAAAAAAAATATTAGGTATAGCTTTTTTACTTTTTGCTTTAATTTTTTTATTTATTTATTTAATGAGTGAGATCCAAACACTACCTAGTGCTGTGCTTTAATTGTAGTTATAAAACTAAAAAGATAAAAAAAAATATCTTTAAGTCTTAAAAATTTTAAATATAATTGTAAATTTAAAAAACTAATTTATTAATTTTAAAAACTGTATAATTAAAAAAAATAATCAATTTGATCTTAAAAATATTATAAAAAACAACAATTTTTTTTAATTAACCAAAGAAAAAAATTCTAATAATATTTTTTTTACTAATATAAATTAGTAAACAAAAACAATATTAGCAGCAAAATTTTTTTTTGAAATGAACAATAGCATTAAATCACAAGTTAATAAGTTTTAATTTAACAAAAACAACTTTATTAAAAATATCCAAGACAATTTTAATATTATAAAAACAACAGTAAAAAAGAATAAAAAACTAATAAAAACTACAAAAAACTTTGCAATTTTAAAAGTAAAAAAATAAGTAGATTAGCTGATTTAATTTATATAACAACATTAAAATACAAATTTTATATAAAAAAGTTTAATATTGTCTTTTATAATTAAATTCAATTATACAAAAACTAAAACACAGTCTTAATATAAGTTAATTTGAATTTAATAGTTTTATTAAACATTAAAGTAGAAGTTATTCACTTAGAAAATTTTTGATAACTAGTAATTGTTTTTTAAGCAACACTATTAAAAAACAGAAAAAAAAATATAGCTTTAATTTTTATTTGATTAATCTAATATTTAAAATCAGATAATTCAATAAGTTAATTGAATGAAAAAATTATAAAATCTTAAATAATTCTTATTACTGGTTCTATTATTGTAATATCTTTTTAAACATTAAATAAAAAGTCATTTTATAAATTTTAAAGAATTTATGTACAAAAAATCAATGCACAAAATTTTTTTATATAATTATTTTTATCTATAATTAATAAATCTCTAAGATTAAAATAATAGTCATTACAAACTCAGTTGTTACAGTTAATCCGTACTGATAGTCAATTAATCCTGAAAGTTTAATTCTATGAATGAACAGCAAAAATGTCTTTGAGCATCATAAAAGGGAAGGCGTCCTAGAAAATCACAGTTTAAAGCGAGCCTATTTACAAACATAAATATGTAACTAGACTTCACTTAATTTAATCATTTTCCCCTCTCTTTCATTAATTCAAATGCTTTAATCGCAGTTTTCTCTTCTTTCATTTGAAGCATATAGATAAAACCCAGAGTAGGCAATGTTATTGCGACACCAGTTTTTCCTACTCGTGTAACGCCATCCTCAGAAAGAATAGCGTCAATAAGTTTGGTATGTTGCTTGTCTGAACTAATTACTATTCTTTTTCGATGTGACGGGGTCTCTAAGGATAATTTCATGTGCCCCCAATTGAGATTTGTCCATACACCATGATCGTTTTGCAAAAATACTCGACATCTAGTTTCCATTACTTGGGTGACTGTTTGCTCAACTTCTCGAATTGCTTCTTGAGCTTGTAAGGAAGAGGAACGAGAAACCATTATTTGTGGGGGTGTAGGTAAACTAAGGTTTTGCGGTATATTTTGGACCTGAAGAATTTTTTCATTCTCGTAGTGCTTCGCTTTGTTAAGACTTTGGAGAAAGCGATCAGCCTCTATTGGATGAGGTGTATTGATTCGATAATACTCTTTAGTTTGACCTATCTCGCAAGATATACTAAGATCAGTAGGTGTTTCACGGTGCAGTGTCGTCGTAGGAACAATCCATGCATTAAGAACCATACGTCCACTTTTTTCTAGAATAATAGCCCAACAAAATCTGTTTGCGTTGGTTAACCTAACTTCTATGATGCATCGTTCCTTTGTAGTTAAAGGTTTCCATGTATTTTCTTTCCAGATAAAAACTTTGCTTGGAGGAGTTTGATATATTGTTTCGCGAGTTTTAGCAATAGTCTCAACAGAAGCAAGAGAATTTATTGAATTCGATCTTTGACGATTAGGTACTCGAGAGTCAGTTCCCATGGGATCGTTACGACGACCACCTTGTTCTGCTGGGTAGGGATTATAATCTCCAGGATATTGACCTCCTGCATTACGTGGGGGATCAGGTGTTCTAGATCTTGTAATGGGGCCATTAGCAGGTGATTTAAGGGGATAACCATTGTTTAGGTTAGTAGCGGAGTTAGGAGGTTGCCTTGGATCAGAGTTCATATGTAGTGTAGGATTAAATGGAAATTGCTGTTTCAAATGATCATCACCACCGGAAAGAGTAGAGAATTGTGGATTTATATTTGAAGATGCGGGAGATTGAGGCCCAACTAGATGTTGTGGTAACTGTGGCCTAATACCTGGCGGTGAAAGCAATTGATTTTCTGTATTAGTTTGTGGGAATGGTACTGACTCATGGGGAGATGTATTCTCAGAATTCAGACTTCTCATAGAATTTGCTGATAAAGGAGACCGTTGTTGATTTTTATTTGGTCCTGCTTTTAATGAACGAGGGTCTGTTTTCACTTGAGGTTTTACACTTGCTATATTGATAATTAATGAATTCGATAAATAACAATGTTCGGCTTTTAATAGAAAAACTAAATATCAAAAATACCTTTGATAGCAAAATCTATAATTTCCCCGAGTGCTCTTAACCACACATTCTTGAGAGATTCATTTTCGGCACGTATAATTATTTTTTCTCTTTTCATTACCTTCAATTCTAAAAGATCTAAAAGTAGAACAAAATTTTTTGTATCAATTACATTGCTAGTACCAAGGTAACAAGCCAAATTATAAAACCTTAAAAGCCTAACCATCTTTAGAACCAACCAAGTCCTTGACTGTTAAATGTTTCCCACTTAATGGGGGATACAAAAGAAAAAATTCAAAGTTTGGGTTTTTTTGTTTTTCCTCCGGGTTAAGGATTTGACATATGAGCAAGAGATCAGTCAATAAAAATAAATGGGCTTTATGCATTATAGGTTGATCTTCATGTTGTATTATCACTATGAAATTATCATGTAGCCGTATTTCGCGTTGGAAGGGAAGGTTAGGAGGCCGAAGCGCAATTTTTACGTTCTGAAGTGAAACAACTAGGATTTTAATGGCTAAGAAGGGAAGAATTAAACTTTGAAGGAATTTCATATTACCCTGGGCTGTTTGGTAAACAGGTCTTTGACTCTAGAGATGTTTAATTGTTCTTCCAGCTCCTTCAGGCCATAATTCCAGTTGATTTGCCGCGAAAAATCAGAAATTTGTGGAAATTTATTTTGAAAAGGGGAATTAAGCGATGAAGGTGCTGATAATTCTTTGTCCATAAAATTTTCTGAAGCCATCGATTTTGGCAAACGTGGTGATAATGGTGGTTGTGGTATATTTCCTTGAGAGTTTGGTGATTTTGGTGATCTAGGCAATTGGGGGGATAGAGATTGCTGCTGTGCATTTATTTCCTGTATCTTTTTTTTTTGTGGGGAGACCGGAGATTTTGGGGAATTTGGGACGACATCCTTTGAAAGCTGCTTAAATGGTAGAGTAGCAAGGACGGCTGGGCCCGTTTGTATACGACTTTTGGCTTGCTTTTCCATATCAACCAGAATGTCAAGACGTTCATTTGCTGCTGCCAAGAGGTCATGATCAGAGCGTCCAGGCTCTGTACTTTTTAAAAGGCGCTATTGCGATAGATGAACTAAGTTAAAAAATAATCACAGAAGAATCTGTGAAATATAAAAAGTATTGAATACCATGTATAATTTTTTGTAATAATGTAGACGCGTGAGTGGCATCTCAAAAAAAAAATCCAGTGATACTGGACGATTTCTTTCGGCGGTGATGCTCTATTTAAAGTTAATTCAATTCAAATTTATTATTATTTAAAGACAGCGAAAATATAAGGAAATGGTATAGTTACAATTAAGGTTTGTTGAAGTGCTTCATGCTCTTCAATCATTAGCCAATTGTCAAAACCCTTTAAAAAATGCTGGCAATACTGTGTGTAAGGAGCTTCCATATCATCGATCTAAACAAATTTTAGAAATTTAACAAGATATTAATAATTATAATTTGTCAATTCGGAGAAGTCAAAAAATGAAGTACCCAAGCCATCAAGGTATCCCCCAAGTCTTCGGGTGATTGAGGATTTGCCCCAATTTTTACAAGTTTCTAGTAGATCGAGAAATGGTTTAAATCAATCATGAATCAGATTTGGTGTAGTAAGCTTACAAGTGCCAAGCGAAACCGGAGACAATTTGACTATTTTAAAGCTTTGAAGGGTTTTCTTCTGTTTGATTGGTACAAATTAATTTGCAATAAATAGCCCTTTCAACATCCAGTCAGTATTTTTTTGTGAAGAAATTTCTGAAAATTATCTAATAAACTATTGAAAATACCACTCTTTAGAGATAAGAAAGTCAAACAAGGTGATTTCTTAATTTTCCAACAGTCCTGGATTAGAGATGAAAGAGCTATTTATTACATGCTAATTCAGGCAAATCATAAAAGAAAAGCATTCAAAAGTTTACTAAATCTATAATTCAACGCCTGAGACGAGATATTTACTGAACAAAATCGTTTATTTTGCCGATAAATCTCTTCCATGTATCGAAAAATGGCGTCTAGCTCAGCAGGTGGGAGGTTATCTGGGCTCCAACATGCCGTCACTCTCTGAAAAATAAAAATAGGAAGGGACTTAGTTAAAACTCAAATATAGCTCCAATCACTCCTTAACATTATTGAACCTGTAGTAAACATTTCAAATCTTCCACGTATTGCTTCTCGGTTTCTATAAGATCCGTCAAAGGATTGTTCCTTGTTTTTTCGCTAGCTTTTAGACGCGATTGCTGCACATCGTGTACTGGGACACGCTATAATTGAGCAATAAAAAAGTTATTTAACTAAAAGTAAAAAAAGAGCTAACGATCTACTTACAGTATCTGGTCCCACAGACCTTGAAGGTTCGTGCATTTGGACCACAGTCGGATCGCAGAGTGGAAATGGGGAGAAAAGAGTTTGAAGATTTCTAGCCCAAGATTAAATACTTAAAGAAAGGCTATGGTTAGGGCGAGAATCGCGAAGCTAGTGGTCTGAATATAAACTACAGTGGGCAAAGTTGAATGTATGCCTTCAAAATAACTGTGAAACATGTGCGGATTAACATATTAAAATTCTGATTGGCACAATAAATTGATAACATGTTGCATTCTTGAAATATAATAATAATCATCATCATCATCATGATCATCATCATTAATCAACATTTGTTGCGCTCTGATTTAATAGCGCAGAACAGTTATTAACTCATCAAACAAACCCAACACCATTTTAAGATCCCTTCGTGATATATTTTCTCGAAAGAGGATCTCCTCCACGTGATGTTTTCCATTAAAATACTTAATAAGTCTATTGAAATAAAAAATCTTTAGATTTTATTAGAGGTTTCATCCAAAGGCAAGATTTTGACCCTTTAAACCTACCTTTCAAACAAAGCATCTATTTCTTTAGGCTGATTCAAAGTTTTTCGTTTCAACCATTCTTTTTCAATTGGACTAGCTTGCTCTGGGGCTGATATCAAAGCATTATTATCACTAATAATTGGTGATAGACCATTACTCTCATTTTCGACACTGGTATTTCGCATCTTTTCTTCATATTCTTCTAAGCTCAGTCCCAATTTGATGTGATGCGGAATCATTATTAGAAAATAGGCATGCAACTGCACTACAATATCCTTGCGCAGTAAATATGTAATCACTTCCAAATACATTGTGCGATGATCTTTTGAAGGGATAATCCCAGCATACGGCTTAGGTGTAGCCAATAACGCAAGAAAACCGAAAAGATCACGATCAAATATATGATTAAAATCTGCATTGAGGCTAGATAATCTTCATAAAATAAAAGAATAAATGGTTTCAAAAACATCATATGAATTGAAGAGCAATATTTCATAATAAGTAATACCCACGAGTTCAGATCTGCTGTGGGACTAATCACATAAACATTCCTCACGCTTATAACATTGATCAACTTTGCTTTTCGCCAATAAATAAGATGAGCAGCTAGTCTATAAATCTGTGCTAATGAACAGTCCAACAAAGTACAAAGATCTGCCAAACTTTGAAATTTGGCATATTATGAATTGTTAAATCACATTTTAAATCTTGACAATCAATTTGAACATACCGTTGCGTTGGAGTCAAAATTTGAATCAATTGAACCAATGTCGGATTTGCATCTAACGGCATACTTTTTAAAATTTCTTCGGGATCTTCAAGAAGAAGTAAAGTGTGATAAGGCGCAATTACTGGAAAATGAGCGTATTCGTACCAATCTCTATCATTATCCAAAGGAGAGAAAAAGAGCGAAGGTGCCAGTGGTGGTATTTGTAAAGAAAGATCGATATAATCATTGATTATCACGTGCGCTATCGAATCAGAAGAAATGGAGTGGTAAACTTGCGCGATTGTTTTTGCAAGCGAACTTTGTTTAATTGTCGTTTCCATTATATCGTCAAAAGTTTTGTCTTTCTCCGATTAGAAAATCGAAAATAAAATTTTTTATAATTCAGCAACTACCGTAAAGACGAGAAATGGATAGGTTGAATTTTTACTCATACTTGCAATCATCCCTTCATCTTTGATGGATAAAATTTTTTCGGCCTCAATAAGGACATAATCACATCTGAGTTGCTCGTATCTCAAGGCAGCTGTCAGTTTCGTAATAACGTGCTTATAGATATTTTCAATTTGACGATTGAGTTCTAGTTCGGGTGGTTCAAGTACAAAAACAAGATGAAAGAGGGTGAGATGAGACTGCTGCTCTTTTGAGTATTTCATAGTTGAATTAGGGCTATGATTATTATCTGATGGAGCAGCGCAAGGGTCTTCTAATGATTCGTGACCATTTTCTTGAAATAGCTCAAGATTTTTTTGATTAGGACTTTGAGCACCCTTGGTATTGTATTCTATTTTTGTGCTCTCGTTATTAGAGCCAGAGCGGTCACTACTCAAGAAAACAGGTTGTCCCACAAATGTCAGTTCATCTATGGTTAATTGAAACTTTTTCGAGCTCTTCAATTTTGGGGAAAGAATGTCAGCAAGAAAGGAAGTTTTAAATCCAAATAATTTTTCTTCGAATGCTGCTCTTCCATGTGATTCATTTTCACTAGCACCTTGAAGAGTTCCTTGCTTAGCGATTATATTTTCAGTCTCGTCAGGTTCATCTTCGAAACGAGATCTTCCTATCCTTTTTTCTGCATCATCGGAAGGGGTATAAGGCCAGTTGATAAAATAGCTACCCAGCAAATCATTATTGCGTTCAAGATCCTGATCAACACTGTCGTTTTGGGGGGCTGAAATATTTTCTACACGCCTTTTGGGATCTTTAGGATAATGAAAGACAAAATGGTGCCCACGACTGTTATCAATAACAAGCATGATGGCCAAAAGGGACGCACTCATTCTTTTTATATTTGGTCATTTGTCAAAAAACTATGGGTCAAATCCTTCGCACTTCTGGAATCTGATTTTTAGAGGGGAAACAAATTTCGGCGGTGATAATATGAATATACGTCACTACTATTAATATAACCTACACATCAAAAGTTATTTGATTAGGTTTAAAGTTATGTGAAACTAATAGTTTCCTAAATACCAAATCATGTCGCAGAATTATGTTAAAAATGCATTAAAGTTAGCTAAGGACGCATTACAAGTGAAACATTATGAAGAAGCGCTCAAAAACTGCGAGAAAGTTCTACAATACGAACCTGACAATTACAATGCGTAAGTCCTTGTTTTCAAGTTTCCGCCTTTATTAGATTTTTTCAAAAAATCTTATTTCTTTGAAAAGCTATGTGTTTCTTGGAGTCATATATCAAAACCTTAACCGGCTTGAGGAGAGTCTCCAAGCTTATCAAAAAGCCATCGAGATTAATAGTATCAAATCCTTGGCCTGGGAGGTATTTGAGCTCTACAGCTCTGATGATTCTGAGCTTTTTAACCTTGAAAGAAAATCAAAAGGGCGATTTTATTAACACTAAAATTATTAATGTAAATTTCATTATCAGGGCCTTGAGAAGTTTTATGAAAAACAAAATAATTGGGTCAAATTAGCTGAAACCCTGGATCAATGTTTGAACCGTTACATCGACAGGTCTTAAAAATATATATATCTTTTTCATGTTTGTATTATATTTAATTAATATGATTGAAATCCCCAAAAATTTTTGTAATGAACGTTTTTATCAAACCTGGAATTTTAGAAAAGATGTTAAAAATATTCTCGATACAATCAATAAACTAATCAATTTGCATCGAGACAAACAAAGAAATCGACTATCGGTATGAAAATTTTTGGACAAATTTTTATTTGAATATTTTTTATGAATTTCATCAAAAAATAACCCCTTTTTTATTCAAAGCATGTTGCCGTTTTAAAGTATATGTTGCCTGGAAGTCCTTGCTTTGAGATGATTCAAAATTTGGAAGGGGTCCCTAAACCTATTCAGACGTTTTCAAAAATCCGCGAATTGCTTGAGATAGAGGAATCTGAGACCCTAGTGCGAGAAGTTGAGAGGCGTCGGCAAAGACTGAATGCTGGCCCGCATGTTACCATCAAAGCTCAAGTAGAGAATGAAGTCTACTCAAATTCTCAGGTACATCAAATTCATGTGCTTAAAACAGACTTTTTTTCCAATTTGAGAAATTTAACTTCCAAATACTATATATTAGCTAGAAGAAATATATGAAAGCTTGCTGGAACTTGCTCCATCTGATGATTATACCGATTCCAATGATATAACTTTGAAATATGTTGCTCATATTCAGAAGAAACTTATGGCTGTTCTTCACGAGGAGAAGTCTCGTGTATAATTTGACTTACTTATTTCACCAGTTTCTCGGTGCTTATATATTTCATTAATTATATTTGATTTTGTTCTCATAGTTGCGTGAAAAACTTCATTTAATGGCGAGAATCTTGGTCAAGCAAAATACGGATTCACCTTTGCCTTATGAAATTCTAATTGAAAGCACTGATTCTTATTCTTCGGGTATCAAAATCTTTTTATCATAAATTCATATGCTTATGAAATCTAACGTGAAGCATCCATGCAGATGATTATGACGAAAACTTGTTAAGAGAATATTCGGAGAAATTTCCTGATGCTGGTCTTTCCATTATGATCAGAGGATATTTTCTGCATAAAAACGGTGGGCTGTTAGATGAAGCAATTGAACTTTACAACGTAAATCAAAGACATATATATCCTTTTCAGGCCAAATTAGGTAAAAATGATATAATCTGCTTACACTACAAACAATTTTTTGTTAGGAAGGTTTTGCCTTAGCGTCCAATAGCTTGTTTGGTCATCTCTCGATAAGCTGGTTATATCATAATTCGAAAGATTATGATTCTGCTCTGGAGTATGCTATGGCTGGACATGAACACTCCACTAATCTATCCAAATTAACTGGAGTAGTACTAAAACGGTAAGCTTTTGTTTTTTTATTTAATTTAATTAATTCTCCGTCAATTAAAAGTGTTGAATTACACAAAAATAATTTCCTTAATTAGGTATCAGCGTTCTTTAGACTTATGTATCGCCAATTGCTATTTGAATCTTGGTAGTAGACATTATACAGACGCACTTCCTTTATATCAAAAGATATTAAATCAAGATCCGTATAGCGTATCTGCTCTTTTGGCAAGCTTCTCTAGTTTTAGCACTTAATTTGGCAGTAAATTTAATGAACTTATTCTCAAGGGAATGCTTATTATAGGGTATCAGCGTAATCTTTTCGCATCAAAAGCAGTATACCGAAGCTTTAGCAACTTTAGATAAAGCCTTAAAATTGGAACCTGATAATCACCTGGTTCAAGGTGAATTAGCATGGATTCAATTTTCCTTAGGAAACTTGGAAGAAGCTGAAAGAATGTGTGCGGAGGCTATTAAGATGTCCAACTCATTCCCGCTTCATTACTATCGACTTGGCCGGATATATTGGGAAAAAAATGGTAAATTTAGTTAATCTATTGAAGGATACTCTCTGTTGATATAATTTTACCTCTTTTATCTAGGTGAATACCGGAGTGATAAAAATTACGCTTACAACCAATTTATTCAAGCTATTAAGCTTGATCCTCATCTTGCAAACGCTTTTACTTTCATTGGTCATTATTATCGCCTAATCGCGAGTGACTCTATCAGGGCAAAGAAATGTTATGAAAAGGCCTTCTCGCTAGAAGCGAATGACGAAGAGGCTGGATTGCAATTAAGTCATTACTACCAATCGGATGGGAAGCCTGAATTAGCAGAGGCAGTGTATCGTACAGCAATACAAGCAAACTTTAGAGCAGCGTGGGCTTGGAAACGGTTGGGATTTTTAGAATTGGTAAAACAGACTTTCAAATTTAAAAGAGTTTTCCTCGTTTTATAATAATTTTTTTGCTTGGTGTATTCGCAGACAAAACAAAATAATATCGACGCAATTACAGCTTTTCAAACAGCCTTGAGGTCTGATACTAAAGATATCCATTGTTGGGAGGGCCTAGCAGAAGCTTATCGACAAGAAGGTCGATTCATCGCTTCCATGAAAGCGTTTATAAGAGCTACCGAATTGGATCCTTTTTCTATATATGCTTACTATCAAATCGCCAATATAAAACAACGATTAGGATTGTACAATGACGCAATCGATCAATACAAATTGATCATAAAAAAGGCAGAAACCAAGGGACAACCCAATCACTTGCCATCGTTAAAAGGTTGCGGTGATTGTTATCTAGCACTTGCAATTGAGTACTATCACAATGGATACTATGGTCGTTCGGCTGATGCCTTGGCGGAGGGATTAGAGAATATGCTTCGCGCTGTTCAAATCAACAATAGTATTCAGAGCCTTTGGAAATTAATTGGGGACATTTGCTTTACTGCAAAATTGATACCCAGTTATTTGCATTTGATTCCCTTGGAAGCTTTGAGTCAAATCATTGAAATTACAAATACATCTGATATTGATAGAATCTCACAAATGCCAAAAGGGCTTGATAGCACTGGATTCAATAAAGATATGGGAGGCGATTTTGAAAATGATACTCTCACAACGTTTTTAAAGGGCGCTTGTGTTGCTTATAAATATGCGATCTACTTGAACGGAAATAACTCCGACATCAATTCTGCTTATTGGCATGACCTTGCAATATCTTATTATTGGCTATTCGTACACATGAAAAATTCATTTAAAAAGTTTTCCCAAGAAAACTTCTCCGTCTATTTAAACATCGCAATAAGCTGTATTAAAGGGGCTCTAAGGCTAGAACCAACGAATCATAATTTTTGGAATGATCTCGGCGTAATCACTTCTTCCATTAATACAAAACTGAGTCAACATGCTTTCATCATGGCTATGGATTATTCACCCAAGGTTTTCTTTACAACTTTCATTCGCTGAAATCTCGATGATACCAGAACATTATTAATCTTTGCACTTATAATTATTTCTATTTAAGGATCCGGTTTCATGGACGAATATTGGCTTTCTTTATCTGATGAACTCAGATTCAGAGCTGGCAAATCAAGCATTCACTGCAGCTCATACTCTTGATCCCGACTTTGCCCCAGCATGGTTTGGCCAAGCATACGTTGCAAAATTATTAGGAAGTGAGGAAGCGCTTGATCTGTTTGAGCATGCTTTTGATATTAGCGGACCCGGTGATTTGGTATACATTTTTTTATTCAAATTTGTATACCAATTTGTTAAAAAAATTCCTACTTATTTCACTTTCATTTGTAAAACTCGGTTTCTGAAGGTAGAAGGGAATTATGGTTTTGCCTGTCAATCGTTTAAACATATCTGTTCTAAGACTTTTTTCGAGGATACTTCTCTCGTTTCTCCTTTATTTGCCTTACAAAAGCTAATCGAGCAACGGCCCGATGATATAGCTGCATTGAACTTATCGGGTTTAATGTTAGAGCAACTTTATCAGTCATCAGAAGCTGCTGAAGCCTTCGCTAATGCTATAAAAACAATCGAAGAGACTCTTCATAATTCGGAAGGCCTTTGTGATATTATTCAAGCAAAATACTTAGATTGTTTACAAGCCAATCTGGGACGGGTTTTATGTGCTATTGGTGACTTTACGGGCTCAATTGCTGCCCATGAGGCAGCGTTGAAGGCAATGGAAGGAAGAGATTTTGGTTCATTTCAAATATATAGCCAATTGGGTGCTGGATTAGCTTATTATTTCAGCAACCAATTAAAAAATTCTTTGGAAATGTTCGAAAATGCTTTAAATGCAACCGAAGTTGGCTTAGGGATTGAGGAGGTTCACAAAGATGTTGTGGTGCTCTTATCCCAAGTTCTCTGGGCATTGAGAGGAGAAGAGCATAGGAATCTAGCCAAAGAAGAGCTATTTCGATGGTAAGATTTTATTACAAAATATTTTACAAATGGTTTGAAGAGTTTTTCCATTCATCCTTTATATTGCATTTAGCATATCCAACAACCCCAGTCATCTCCCCGCTATCTTGGGCCTATGCGCTATGGGATTAATTCAAGAAGACAATACCCTAGCCAATGCAGCATTGCAGGAGATCACAAAATTGCCTTTGCACGTCACATGTAAGTTTGCTGTCTCTTTAGTTTCTCAACGGGTGACTTATTCATAGCATACTCTTGATTTTAAACAGATGAAATTGATCAAAAGAATGAAATAAGTTTCCTGTTATCTCGTTATTTTCTTTTGCAGGTAACATTAATTTTCCTTTTAACATTCTTGATCTTTTACACTCAAACTCTAATATTTAAATCAAATCACTAATGCTTTGGCAAAATTATACTTTAAAGGGATCGGAGAAACAAGCAACATTATCGCTGATAAGATCAGTACAGGTCAAACCCACGGACCTAGTGCATTGGTTAAACCTAACAGACCACCTCATTAGCATTGGCTCTTTTAAACCCGCAGTTTCCTCGGCAAAATCTACACTTGTTCTCGTTTCCAATCCATCTTCTTTGGCCGCTCTTAGTATTACAACAATCCAAAAATTCAAGCTATATTGTAACTTTGCAACTGCTTTAATTGCAAACTCGGCTGAAAATGAAGTAGAGGAGCCAGGAAAAGTTACGGGGGAGATTCCCACGGACGATCCAGTTTTTTTGACACAGCGCGCTCTGGTCCTGGCACCATGGAATTTATTGGGGTGGTCCCTGCTTGGGATTGGACTTTGTACCCGTCAGAATAAAATTGCATTCCACTCTGATAATTCAATCTAACCCATCCATATTTCACAATATCAGACAAGTTTACTTTTCCTGTATCTTAATTCAAGTATTTTTGATAGATATGGGGGAAAGGGTGGTTGGCAGTTTTTAGGTTCAAATGCTAAAGTCAGTAAAGTGCAAAGACTCTTCCTGTAGCCCCTCCTTGGGATCTATGTCATGGTCTAATGTAATCATTTTGGGGATTGATGTTATCATGTCTTGATTGAAAACTTAATGTGGAGATGGGTGGGTCAATGTGATCAGGCCCTATCACCTCCAATATATTGGAGGGAGGGGGGGGGAGGGCCCCATCACTTATTACAAAACTAGCGCTTCTCTAAAACCCATCAGTTTTTCTGTTAGATATGATAAAATGTTCTATCAAATTTATTGATGAGCTGCCAAATCTAATGGGTGCTTGTTTAAGATTTAGGCTGCATTTTAGGGTTGTTAGCTTCTCGGACGGTAATAATAAATTTGGCACAACTTCTGATCAAGGTTACACATTGATTGATTGATATTCAAATTGTGTCACTAAAGTCACGAAATGTACAAATTTTTGAAGCGTCCCTGCTTGATTTACTTTTATATAACTCCTGGTGAAAGATATGGCAAAATTTTCTAAAGGTCAGAAGTTGGGCCCACCTGAAAACCTTTAATGGATAAAGAGATATTAAGGATGGATGTCCCTGCTATTTCATTTATTCTCTTTCAATGGAAGACTAATAAACTTCTATGTTGGTGGTGGGTATTTAGACGTGAGCTCTTCAAGACGTAAGAGCAGGAAGGCACACTTTAGCGCACCTTCTTCTGTCCGTAGAAAAATTATGAGTGCGGCATTAGCTAAGGATCTTCGGGAAAAGTATAATGTGAGTTACATTATATACCTCGTTTTTATAAGGAAAACTAAAATTAGATTTACAACACCCCTTGCCATTTTCTTTGAACTAAATTCTTTTCAATCTCTTAAGACCCGATCAGTCCCGATTCGAAAAGATGATGAAGTTCGAATTGTTCGTGGGAGCAACAAAGGTCGGGAAGGCAAAGTTTCCCAAGTGTATCGCAAACGTTGGGTAATTCACATCGAACGCATCAATAAAGAGAAGGTTAATGGGACAAATGTCCCAATTGGCATTCATCCATCTAAAGTCGTCGTCACTAAATTGAAGATTGACAAAGATCGCAAAGCTCTGTTAGAACGAAAGAACCGCTCTAACCGAAAAGAAAAAGGGAAGGAGGCTACTAATTCTCCCGACGCCATGGAAGAGGTAAGAATGCCAATTTGATTTAGAAACTCTTGCTTTTGGTATTCTTAGTCTAATTAAACCTCTTCGAAATGGTTAACAGTGAAAAACCTCAAGTCTAGGATTTAGAAATTTTTTAGTATTTTCACTTCTAGACCAAAGTGATTTCCATATAGATCTATTGTAATCTACTGCTTTCGCTTAGTCTAAGCCCAAAATACTATTCATAATTTTATTATTTTCTCCGTCAAAAAATTAAATCCCTAATGGCAGAGTACAATAAATATGTTCATTTGCTCGACTATTGAATAAAGATACAGGTAACTTGATTTTGTTCAAAACCATAATATCATTTATTACGGTTTTTGTTAATTAATCTGTATGAAGAAACATGGGGTTGAGAAAAGCGTGATAACAAAGCATTAATATTAATCAAGATTAAAATTACAAATTTGTATTATTAAGTAATATACATAAAGTTCATTGAAGAAATTATAAGCATCAAATGTCAAATCATAATGGAGGCTGTTTGGGTTCGACAAATAATAACGTTGAAAAATAGGGTGGGCAGATACTTTGATTATTCAAGTGGAAACATCCCTGAGAGGGAAGCATGTTCTTATTAGTGTCAAATTTTACAGAGCAAGTATTACAAAATTTCAGATATTTGACCGTGATTAACATACCATGCTCTAGGTATTAAGGCAACTGGCAAAACCCTGAGATCATAAAGAGTGTGTATTAGATTATTAAGAAGGAATTTAAAACCTTTTTCCAAACATACCAAGTTGCGGCAAGAACCACTCCTTTCCCTGCGTTCTGTGATTTGATTAACGTAAATTGTAAACCAACCCACGCAGAAATAAATCCAAAGTAAGGATGTAAGGAGCCCACATTCCCGGCTACTACTTGCAGAAAACCAAGAAAAGAAGTGCCAACACTTTGAGCCTGATCCAATCTTCCCATACATTCTTGAGGCACATATATTTCGTAACCCCACCAATACGTATAAGCAGATATTTCATGAGCAGAAGGTTTAATGACTTTAACAATTTCTTTTTCAACTATTGTTTGCAATTTATCTTTGAGCGGCTCAGATTTTTTATCATTCAAATCGATCGATCCTGCTTGGGCAGCCGAGGTTGACAAATGAGTTACCACCTCTACTTTTGGAAGTTCTGGCTGGGGCATTGCTTTCAAAACATTTAAAATACTTTGTGCCATTGAGGGTTTCTGTAGAGCTTTCAAAGCACGTTTATGTTGTTGTTTGGAATGCGAGACGTATTCAGCCCCCAAAATTATATCTTTGATGGAAAGTGCTAAGTTTTTATGATGTTCGGCGGTGGTTTTCGCCTTTTTTTCCTTGCTCCAGTATTGAGAGAAACCTGTGAAGGTTGTGCTGAGAGGAGCAGTAACATTTGCATTAGTCAGAATCTTTTCACTGGTCATCTTTTCAGTTGCTTTGGAATTGAACCAAGATGTTCTTTTCATTATTTTTTAAATTCGTTGCCTTAAGCAAAATACACGGTTAGAGGTAAAAGATTGATGAAACCGGTTAGTTTTAAAAGAAAACGTCAAGTAATAAGACGGGTAGGAATTTTTTTAACTTGTCAAGGTAATTTTTAATTCATTTAACATATTTTCCCACGAAAATGGTACAACGAGAAATAGGAGGTTACAAAAGAAAGGGGTCTTTTGGCAAGAATGCTATCGGGTAGTACATTATGTGCAGTATTTTTAATCTTCGAAATTGAAAGGTGGTTTAAAAAGATGATTAGCGACCAAAAACCAATTTTATAAAAAAATCTCAATGTTTTATTTTCAATGTATTATAGATAAACCAATATCTTAAATATAATATTAATGTGATAATACTATATAACATAAAATTACAAGAATTTGACATTATTTAATCATTAATAATAATTAATTAAATACGATAAATTAATAATTATTTATTAACACAAATGATTTAATAACTTAAAAAAACTATTATTTTTGTTATTATAAATAAATAAAAGGTTGTCTTAATAATAAAGATATCTAAACAACACATTTTAAAAGTATTTTTAAAAAATAACAGCAATTTTTGGTTGTTATTAAACCATTTTTTTCAGTCAAATTTTTTTTAAATAATGGATTCATTTGAACAGTTATAAGAAATGTAACTGAATTTACCAAAAAACCGATTTTTTTAGCAACAGATTTTATTGTACTAAACAGATTTTACAATTTATATTTAAGAAAATCTAACTTAAAATAATACATTATATTGAAAAATATTTACAACAATAAAAGAACAGCAGTTTTGGCATAAAATATTAAATTAGCAAATTAATACACCAGAATCTTAAATATAACAAAAAACTTAAAAAAAACCTTGTAAACTAGCAAACAGCTTTACAACCAAAAACCAAGTATTCAAAACTTTAACACTTATAACAATGTTAATACTTTAAAGTTTTTTATTAAATATAACTTTTTTACAAAATATTAATCTTAATAACAGTATTTTTAGATGTTTTTTTGAACTCAAAAATAACAATAACAAATTTTTATTGGTAATTATCAGAAAACCAAAAAAATAAAACAAGTTTAATTACTAATTTTACAAACTGTATAACCAAAAAAACTAATTAATTTGGTTTTAAATACATTATTAAAGACAATTATATTTTTTTATTTAGTAAAAAAAATTTTTATTATTAAAACCAACTAAATTCAAAAAACTTGAAATATACAATAATATATTATCATAAACTAACAAATTTTAAGCTAATATTAAACATTTTTAATTATATTAAAACACTTAAAAAAATATTATTAAAAAATTATAGTAATAAATAAAAAAGCGAATTTAGATACTATAAAAGATTTTGCAATTTTAATAATAGTAAAAAAAATAATTTAACAAACTTAATCTAATAAATATGAACTTAATAGAAAAAAATTTTATATTTTTTTAATAACCAATTTTAAATCAATAAATTTATACAAAAACTAAAACACTATTTTAATATAAACCAATTTAATTTTATTAAATATTAAAATAAAAACTAATTAATTTACTAAAAATTTTAGTTATTTATTTTAATATTGTAAATATTAATTCTATTTTTAATTCTATTGTTAATAGAAATTTTTAAACTTTTAACAATTTATTTATTTTTAAAATATTTTTATACTTTAAATTGTTTATGCTGTTAAACTTATAATAAAATAACCAATTTTATGTTAATAATTTTTATGTAATTATTTTATAATAAAAGTTAATTTTTTTACAAAAGTTTTTAACTGTAAGTTTTTTAATAATATTAATTATTTTGCAATAAAAGTTACTTTTTTTACAGAAAATTTTGACTGTAAATTATTATTATTTTTTTTATTAGATTTAACAAGCAAAGCCCAACCACTATTTAGAAATTAGAAACAAACTAAGTATTCTGGTACTAAATATAGCTTATGTGTTTTCTATATATAATTAGCTATTTAAACCAGATCAGATTATGCTAAGTTAATACAACAAAAGAAAACTTATCCAAAGATAATGTTACAGGTGATTATTTGGGATGTTGATATAAATAACAAATCCATAACTTGGTGCTCAATAGTTGATATTATTGGTAATTTTTGAAGATTTTGATTGTCTGAAAGTTTTTGTAATCTAAAGATTTTGGTTGAATTTTTTGTATAATGGACAGAGATTCAATAATTGAATTAACAGTCTTTTAAAATTGCAATTCCATCTAATTTCTGTTTTCAGTGTAGTGGCCAGTTTAGTCTGGCAGTTATGTTCTTCTGGTAAGCTATTCTTAAATTTTTAAACTCTATACCTTTGCTTTAAGATCTTTTATCAGGCTATCTGTAATGTCAATTATTTAGTGCTTAATTTTTTTTAATCAGTTAATAAATAATCAACAAAACAAAAGAAAATAAATAAATAAATAAATAAATAGATAAGCCAAGACAAGAAAGAGTTAATATTTCATTAATAGTCATAATTAAAAGCTATTGGTCTAGTGTAGTTAAGTATTAGCAATTATTAACATAAATAATTAATAGTAAAAGAATGAATTATAATAGTAATAAATATTTTATTGGTATTTGATGTTTTCACTTTAAGTTATAAAATACTATCATATTAAGAAATGAATATGGAAATTGGAACTGAAGATTCTAGTTAAGGATTCTGTTTTTTTTTGCTTCTACCATTACCACTATATATACATAAATTTCATTATATAAAATTTCTTAAATTTTTCTATTCTTTAGCCAAAAATTTTGAAATTTCTGAAATCCTGTAATTCTTTAAGAAGAATCTTGTAATCCTTTATATTAAAATTCTGTAATTCTGAAATCTTGCAATTCCTCTAAGAAGAATCCTGAAATTCTACTTTTACTATGTTTTATTCTGATTAACTAATTTGTGTATTAATATATAGTTCCTATATTCTTTGAGTAATATTATCTCTTCTTTTTAATATTAAGTTCTATTGAGATTTTTTAACTTTTTATTTTTGATTAACTCTTGAACTTCTTTTTTGAGAATTATTTGTGTTATTTTGATCTGTAATTTTTCAAATTGGGTATTGGTCATTTTATCCAATTGGTTAATGGTAATTGTATCTATCATAAGATTAAGTAAAATTGCTGATCAATCTTAAAATCCTGTATGTAGCCAATATATGGCTCATGCTTATGTAAACAGATTGTTTTTTCTTACAAATTGTTCTAGTTGTTGTAATATTGTTGTATTGAATAATCATTTTGTTTTATCCATATATAAGTTCTAAATATTCAGGTTTTATCCCAAGTAATAATAACAAAAATTTCTTAGAAATTGTTATATTCACCAATTTCAAGTTTTTTTTTGTCACTTCTTAATATAATATAATTGTTTTTGGTATATCCATTGACAATTTTACTTTTGCTATTATCTTGTCTATAGTGTTTTTTGGTTTTTCATGTACTTTGTATTGAATTTTCTTTTTATTTTCTTTGTATCAAATAGTTTGTTGGTTGATTGTGATTTTTATGTTTTGTTGTTGAATTAGTTAAAATAGTTATTGTGTAAATAAGTGAATATCATTGGTAATTTCCATTTTTTATTGTTGCTTTTGTTGCATATACCATTTTTATATACTGTTTTGATTAATCAATTTAACATGTTTGTATTGATAATTATGATTGGTTTCAGATCTTGTAGAATTTTATCTGATTGGACTAGTATTTATTGTATTCTTAATTGTAAAATATTATTGATAGATAATAATGCTATATTGTGGTAATGTAATAAAGTGAGTATTGATCCTGATTTGGGTATTGATTCGGAGTTTGAAATCTGTGATTGGGGTTTTGATATTAATTTCCCAATTATGAATTATTATTATAAGAACAGCAGTTAATTTTCAAATGATCTTGTTTACCACAGTTGTAACAAATATACATCTCTTGCTGTCATAATTAATTAAATAATAATGACAGACACGACTAATTTTAAGAGCAATTCACATTTCTGGAATTATTGCATTATTGGGGTGGCTGATAAATTACATGATTGCCAGCTAAGTATCTTTCTAATTTCTAATTAATTGAATCACTAAGTTGTTTCAATTTGGAATTCAAGTTAGATAATCTATTCATGACTAGATTTATGGCTTGGACATAGTTAGTTTCTAATTCAGCAGCTTTAAAATCTCTAGCATTGGTAACTGTGATTTGCAAATTGGCTGGATACAGTAAATGTATGTATTACAGAATGCTGCTGTGTAATCTGCAAATAAATTAATTTAGGATTTAAGCCATTGTGAAATAATCAGTGTCAATTGCTTGTATTTAGAGCAGATTTCTATAGAAGCATCTCAAGTAAGTAGTGACAGTTTCAGTTTCCCCTTGTTTTATGGTGATAAAGGTGTTGCTTAACTGGTTGATGCTGTTATTGTTGCTAAAATATCATAGAAATTCAAGCTTGAAGGCATTAAAATCTTGGGGTTTGTTGACCAGACTTTGATACCAAGAGTTGGCAATATCCTAAAGAAAATAAGAGATGGCTTGTATAGCTTTGGCATCATCCTATCTATTGGCTGCGATGGCTTTTTTCACATCATTTAGCCATACTTGGGCATCGTTTTTTTTGCCAGTAAATTTTTCAAGTTTTGCTATTGAAGTGTAGACCATTGAATCCAAGTTTGGTTGTTGTGGTAGTTGAAGTGGTAATTGTTAAGATAATATTGGCAGCTGTTAAAGTTGTTTAGCAATCAAATTAATTGGTTGCTAATTAATGACAATTCTTGGAGATAAGTTTTGCTGATTAATTAACTCAGAGTTTGGATTGTTCTGTGTTTGCTGAGTTTGAATATTCAGAGTTTCAACTTTTGAATTTTCTGTAATTGGCTTTTGATAATTAAATTCTTGATCCTTTTTTTCCTCTTCTTCTGATGCCATTATCTCTCAAGGACTTGCAGTTCCGAAATTTGGTGAAGATGGTGGTGATTGGAATCCTAATGGCATTGGCAATTGCAATTTAAATTTTTCAAAGTAATTGCTGTAGGTTCTTAATAATTCTGCTTTCTTTTGTTTACTTTGAAATGGAAGTCATTCAAATGTTAATGTCACATTTAATATGGATATACCTATTAATGCAATGTTGATGGTACTTCTGGATGTATAATAATATAATGAATATAGTAGAGATTCAATTCTTTGTTTCTTCTACATTGGCAATTGTATTTTTTTTGGTGTTGCTGCTGATATTTGTAATTTTTTTTTGCCTTTATTTGCATAAGTAATTGGGTATCTTTCTTCAATGTGATTTTCAATTTCTCTGTTGATTTTAGTAAAGATTGCTGTGAAATTATAATTTGCTAGTAGGCTGGTATTTTGGATTAATTTGTTGTAGAAATTTCTTCTGGCTAAGTTAGTTTTTACTGATACTCCTAGCAAATATGAAATTTTTTCATTGATGTAGAAATTAAAGACTGATTTTGCTGATAGGTGATTGCTGGTTAATTCCAAGTGTTGACAGTAGTGTTGAAATAAAAATTTGGCAAATTCTAAATGGTTTGTCCCTATTTTTTTTGGTTTTGCCACTTTTGGATTGTTGTTAGTGCTAGTTCTCTGTAAGATTATATCTCACAGAGAGCACCAAATATTACAAGTGATTATTTGGGATCTTAAATCAAATAACAAACTCATAACTTGGTGCTCAATTGATGACATTGGTAATATCTGTAAGTTGTTTGTATCTGAAGGTTTTGGTTGAGTTCTTTGTATAATAGACAGAAATTTAATTGATAGGTTTATCTATAGCTTCCCAAAACTGCAGTTTTGTTAATTTTTTTCTTAGCATGATGGCCAGTAATTCTCCTGATAAGATATCCTTAATTCCGAGTATCTACTCTTATTTCTGGGTCTTTTACCAGTGCTATATCCTGATGTCAATATCTCCATGTGTAAATTTTTTTAATCAAGTTAGCAAAATAACAACAAAAATAAAGCAAGAAAAAAAACAAGAAAATAAGAAAATAAGCCAAGGTAATTTGCATGTTAGTATCCTGTTAATAGCTATAATCAAGAGTTATTGTTTCAACATGGTTTTAAGTATCAATTACTATCAATATAAAGTGTTGATAGTAAGGAGTAGATTAAGATAGTGAATAATTATTTATTAATATTTGTGAATAGAAAGGTTGCTTAGATTAAATCTAAACTGAAAGGTCTGTTTTTTTCTACTTCTAATACTACTGTTATATATACATAATTGAGATTCCTCAATTCCTCGATTCTTCATATCAGAAATTCTGAAATTTCTGAAATTCTGCAATTCTTTTTGAGAAAAATCCTGGAATTTTAGAATCTTGTGATTCCTTGTATAAGAATTCTGAAATTTTTGGAATCTTGCAATTCTTCTTAAGAGAAATCCTGGAATTCTACATTTACTATGACTATTTTTGATTGGCTAATTTATATGCTAATATATTTTTTATATTTTATGAATAATACTGGTAAAATAATTGAGCCAATTTGGAGAAGTTTTAAATAGAAAAGTAATAGTATCTTATAAATCCTAAAAATACTCTTAATTTAGTTAAGTTTGTTAGTACTAAAAAGTTTTTAACTATTTCAATCTTGTCTGAATCTGTTTTTATGTTGTTTTACTCACAACATATCTCAAAAACTTAAGTTTTGTTTTTTCAAAGAAGCATTTAGTGGTATTCAACTTTAATTCTGTTTTTCTTAATCTTTTAAACATTTGTTGAAGATAATAGAAGTAATTATTAAATGTTTTGAAAAATATATTGGTATTGTTTAAGTAAAATACTATTGATTTCTATAGCAATTTAGTATAAACAATTTCTATTAGTCATTAAAAAGTAACTAAAATATTAATTAAGCCAAAAAACATAATATTGAATTTAAAATTTTTTCTCTAATGGTAAATACTATTTTTTTTTATCAATTAAACTTATGACTACTTGTTAATAACTACTATCTAAGTCTAGTATAAAAAACTATTTTTTTCTACTAAAAACATTGAATAATTTCTAAATTTGTGGAGTTGAATAGTTGTTTCTATGAATAATATTATTAAGTTTTCTGTAATCTACACAAAAGCAAATTTTTCTATTTTTTTTAAATAAATACTATTAATAATAATTAAAAATTTATTGATACTTAAATTATCTTATTTTTTAACATTTAATTAATTTTTTATTAGATTATTTTATGGCTAAAAGATAGTATTTAGTATGTTTTTTGTTTAATTAGTATAGTATTTCCAGTTTTAATTTGGTGTTAAATAATATCAGTTCTGCCAAATTTATTTTCACTTATAAAGATATTAATAAAATTGTTGAGTAACAACTTAATTTACATATGTTGTAGTAATTCTAAATTTCTTAAGTTTATTTGTTTTAACTATTTTGACTGTAATAAATAGCATTCTTTTTGTTTATAAATAACTAATAATATAATATCCACATATTTACAAAGTTGTGAAAAATCTGAAATAATAATTGGTGCTTAATTTTTAATTTTAATGCTTAAATACCTAATAATAGTTCTACTTAATAATTCTAATGAGTTTCTGTTGATATTGTATATTAAAATTCTAATATGTTTGTGGTTTTTAATTGGCAAATATAGATTGGTAATGACAATTTTTTTTGACTTACAAAAAGTAGATTCTATTTAAAAATCTGAATTTGACTCTTTATTTTTTTTTCTATTGTTAATATATATTAATCATATAATAGAATAAAAATTGATTAATAAGTGAAGATAAATTCTCTTTAATCAATTATTTTTCTCTCTGTTATATTAATTGATATCTCTATTTTTTTTGTTAATTCAAATCCATTTATTTTTTTTGTTATAATTTTTAACTTTTTTTTTGTTTTTATTAACACTAATTAAGTTATTTTGATCAGAGATAAAAATATTTTCTGTATTATTTTTTTGTATAAGTCTTTTTTGATTTATTTTGTAGTATTACAATAATATTTTCTACATATTCTGCATTAATTATTCTTTTTTTGATGTTGATTTTTTTCTTAGCTAAGTTAAATTTAAATCCTAATTAAATTATTATTGTTGTCAAAATTTCCAAGGCTATTTTTAGAACTATACAAGTATATATATTAGATTTTAAGATAATGACATCTTTTTTAAAATATTTGAGATTGAATCTTGCATTAATATTATGTATACATTCTAATATAATATTTTTATTATTATTATTAAATTATTTAAGTTTTTGTTCTTTAGAAAATATAATGTATTATTTAAAGTTTAAATCAAAATTTGAATTAAGATTAAATTTTAATTTCAATTTTGAAGCACAACTGCTAATTGGTTTTTTTTCTTTGAGAATTAAATATATTATGTGCAATAATAGATTGTAAATAAAATTACAATTATCACAGTATTTGAAGTTATTGGAAATTAAGCAATATTTACAAAGTTTAATGTTTAATTATTTTAAATACTGCTCTTGCTCTTTTTATGTAAATGCTAGATTTTGGTAATATTTATGGAATTGTTTTAGGTTATTTATAATATTAACAAAAATGTTTAATTGGAAATAAAAACAGTTTTAACAAGTTCTAGTAAGTTGTTCTTAATTATTAATATTTTATTAAATAAAGCATCTTTGACTTTAATACTTGTCATTTTCCAAATTTTGTCTTTGTTATGTAGATAATTATTCAAGCATAAAAGAACTTGGTTCCATATAGCATTAAAAGATGTTTCTTTGTTTATCTAGTTATTAATAAAAATTGTATATTAATATAATATATTGCATGTTTTTTCTTGACCAAAAATGTTATTCCATATTTTTTTGTTGAATAGAGTTTTTTTACAGACTAAACAAGATTTGTTGTTTTATTTTTCTTGTTATTTTGGTTATCTAAAGCATTCTCAGTAACATGGTTTACAATAGTAACAGGTATGTATTTTGTATTTTTTTTTAACAAAATACAAACTTTCATAAATAAAAGCTTTTTGTTATAATTTATGCATCTAAATGGAATATAGAGTGAGTGTTTTTTTAGTACTGGTGTTAAATATGGAATAAGCCAATTATTTGCTAGTTTTTTTGTAGAGTTAATGGCTTAAAATTCATTTTTCTCTTTTTTTTTCTTTTTTTGTTTCAAATAAGTATTGGTAACAATTTATTGTGTTTTTTATTAGTCCATAATACTTGGTATACTTTTCAGATAGATTTTTTCTTTTTTTTTTTCAATTTAACCAATAATTATTCTTTTAAAGAAATTTTAAAATAACTGCAAATAGCCAGTATTCAATTTTGCTGACTATTATAGTTGAGCTAAAGTTCTTGGGTATTTTAGTCAAGCATAATATTGGTTTTGAACAATCAATTATTACTAATTCGAGCTTGATATTACATGACTTCTATAATTAAAACTTTAATTGATATGATAATACTATTAATTTTGAAAAAAAAGTCATTAATTTTGTTAATAAAAGTCTTTATTACTCTATTGGCAGTAATAATTTTGGCATTAGCAGTTTAATCAATTTAACAACCTAATTAGTTCATAAGTTATTATGTAATAATGCTGTTTGCTAAATTATTATTAAGGATTAACTTGATAAATTAACCATTAACTTTGGCATCAATGTATATAACAATAATTAATTTAGTGTTTAAAATGACTTTACTAAATAATGAGATTTTAATTTGGTTTTTCAACTTAAATAGAAATATAATAGCTAAAGATTTGTCTTTTGTAATAATTGCTAATAAAATGTTGTTGATTAGTAGTTTTTGGTTAATTTTTAATAAGTTGAGTGTAGTAATTTCTGAGATTACTAGAAAACTTAAATAGTTCTAGAAATTTGGGTTTTAGGCATATATATTTCTTGAATTTTGTTAGTGTAATCTTGATAACTAGTTTGAAAAACTAAAGATTAATTGGTGTATAATCATTGTTAATTTCCAATTTTGTTGAATGTACATAACTCTTAGTCTTTGGTTTCCAGTTGGTATTTAAGTTGAAATTTAAAGTAGTGTTTGAATTTATTGAGATTAATAAATAACTAATAACTGTAGAACTTAATAAATTATTGATGTTAAAGTTTAATAAATTAAAAATATATATATTGGCTGTATTATTTAAGAATAATAAAGACTAATATTGATATTGTTTTGATAACAAATTACTGACATAATTCTGGGTTTGAAATTTGCAATCAAAATTTCTATTTTGATTTTTCAATCATAAGTTATTTATTTTTAAATAGTAATCTGTTTTAATATGTTTTTGTTTGTGATAATAATAACAGATATGCATTTTTTGCTGCTATAATTAATTTGTTGATATTGATAATAATATATATAACTAATTTATATTACAATTATAATTTTTTGAATTGTTATAAAATTGAAAAAACTGATAAATTGTTTGGTTGTTAACTAAGTATTCTTTAATCTTTTAATTAATTGCTTTTCCAAATTGCTTTAATTTGGTATTTAATTCAAATGATCTATTTATTACTAAATTTATGACTTGGATTTTGTGGCTTTAAACTTAGTTAATTTAAAATTTCTAGCATAGATAACTGTATTTTAAAATGGGTTTGAATATAATAGACATATTTATTATAACAAACTGCTGTATAATTTACAAATAAATTGGTTTAAAATATGTGATACTATAAAGTAGTTAGCATTAAATGCTTGAATTTGGTGCAGATTTCTGTGAAAGTGTTCCAAATAAATAGTAATTGCTTCTGTATTACCTTGTTTAATTGTAGTAAAGCCAGTTAATAGCTAATTAATGCTATTATAATCACTAAAATACTATAAAAATACAGATTTAAACATGTTAAAGTTATTAGATTTATTTATAAGACTTTAATACTATAAGTTAACAATATCTTGTAGAAAATATAAGATGGCTTAAAAAACTTTAGCATTGTCTTATCAATTGGCTGTAATAGCTTTTGTTATATTATTTAATTATAATTAG
The DNA here is from genome assembly GCA_016748015.1 of Geosiphon pyriformis. Classification (NCBI taxonomy): domain Eukaryota; kingdom Fungi; phylum Glomeromycota; class Glomeromycetes; order Archaeosporales; family Geosiphonaceae; genus Geosiphon; species Geosiphon pyriformis. The sequence goes on along the minus strand of JAAOMT010000128.1, from coordinate 2,428,757 downwards.
ATATTGTTCTTTTTGCCAGTAAATTATTTTAGTTTTATAATTAGTACATAAGCCATTGATACTAATAGTGATTGTTATTGGTATTGTTGTAATAAAAGGGCTATTAGTATAATTGGTAATAGATTGATTTGAATAATTAGAGATAGGTTTTGTTAGATAATAAAAACAAAATTTAAATTATTTGGGTTTTGCTGATTTCAAACAATTAGAATTTAATTTTTAAAGATATTTGGAATTAGATTTTAATTATTATTTTCCTAATCACTATTTTTTTTCCAATTTAGTATTTACTCAATTACTAATAAATTTGAAATTAGATTAAACTAGTAGTAATTAAAGTTCTAATGATATTATTAATTATAATTTAAATTTTTCAAAATAATTGTTATAAGTTCTTAACAATTTGGTTTTTTTTTGTTTATTTTGAAATAGTACTCATGTTAATAATGTTTTTATTATAAATATAACTTTTAATATTATCTGAATAGTACTTTTAGGCATGTAAAATAACTTTTGGTTTCTTTTAAATAAGTAGTTGTATTTTTGTTGAGGTTTCTACTGGGGTTTGTAATTTCTTTTTTTCTTTGTTAATAATAATAATAGAAAATTTTTGTTTGGTATAGTTTTTAATCTTGCAATTTATTTCTGTAATTATTGGAACAAAACTATGATTTTATAAAAGATTAGTGTATTGTAGTAATTTACTGTAGAAATTTTTACTAGTAGCTTCTAGATTTTTTTGGCCTTCCAAATAGTGTATAATTTTTTTATTAACATAGAACTTAAAAACTAATTCTGCTGGCCAATAATTATTTGTTAGTCCAAAATAAGTTTGATAATATTAAAATAAGAATTTTGCAAATCTTAAGTAATTTTTTTCTATGATTTTTTGGTTTGTTACTTTTTCAAATAGTTGTTGATACTGCTTGTTCTCTACTAAATTATATCTTACAAGAAGCACTAAATATTATAGGTAATTATTTAAAGTATTAATACAAATAACAAACCTGTAATTTGGTGTTCAATAGCTTATATAGTTGGTATTTTCTAAAAGTTTTCATAATTTAAAAATTTTGGTTGAGTTTTTTATATAATAAACAGAAATTCAATAATTGTTTTAGTACTCTTTTAAAAGCTTATTTTGTGAATTTTTTTCTTAGCTTAATGGCCAGTTTCTTTTGGTAAGCTATTTTTACTTTTCGAGTTTTTATCTTTGTTTCACAGATTTTTTACCTGTTTTTTTTGATATCAATAACTTAGTATTTAATTTTTTTAATTAATTAGTAAATAATAATAAAAAAAAATAAAAAATTAAGAAATTAGTATTTTATTAATAGCTATGATTAAGAACTATTGATCTAATATGGTTAAGTGTTGAATTTTATTAACATAGAGTGTTGATAAAGTAAAAGTGATTAATATTTCTTAATTAAGTAATGATAACATGAATTCAAATAATAATAAATATTTTATTAATATGTAATTTGATTCTGTTTCAAGTTGTAAAAAATTACTATTTAAAGAAAAGAGTATTGAATAATTAATTGATTGTTAGTATTGATTTTGTCTTTTTTGCTTCTAATACTCTTGCTATATATACATAATTTTTGTTATATAAGATCTCATATTTTCTTAAGCAATATGCTCTATTTTTTCTGACAATGTTCTCATTGCTGAGTAATGTGCTATGATTTTTTGACAATACTTTTATTGCTAAACAGTATGTCATAATTTATTCACAATATGCATATTGCTGAACAATATGTTATAATTTCTGATATTGTGCTTACTTGCTAAATACTATTCTCCTATTGGTCTATTTTTTCTAATTGTTTTTTCTACTTTTTTTTTGTATTTTTCTATGAGTAATATTATTCGTTTTTTTTAATATTGAGCTTTGTTAAAATTTTTATTTTGGATTAAGTTTATTACTTTTTTTCTAATATTGTTTGTTCAATTTTGTTTCTTATTTTTTCACATTGAGAGTTGTTCATTTTTTTCACTGGTTAACAGTTATTGTTTCAATTTTTTAGTATAGTAATATTTCTGAATAGTTTTAAAATATAGTGTGTAGTTGGTAAATTGTTTTGATGTATAGTCTGTTTTCTTTCCAATAAAATCTTCAATCTGTTGTATTATTTTTTGATTGAATATTTTTTTGGATTTGTTAATATATAATTTCTGAATATTCAGTTTTTGTTTCAATTAGTAATAACAGTATAATATTAGAAGTTGTTTCATTTATAGCTTTTAGTTTTCTTTGATTAACTTTTCTGTTGGGCTTATTTGTGGTATTTTTCCAAAAGTGTTTTTTACTTTTTTTATGACTTTGTCTAATCAGTACTTTGTTTGATTCTGTAGTCACTAATATGGAATGCTTCTTGCTTTTTTTTCTTTTTTGGTGTTTCAATAGCAAATTGTTTGATGATTAATAACAATTTCTATGTTTAATTATTGTTAATTTATGACCTAAAATAGTTTTAATATTTTTGTGTGTTTATCTTTTGTTATATTTTTGGGTTAAAATGTTTTTAGATTTGTTATATTCACAATAAACTGTCAGTATTTCTATTTTTTTTCTCTTTTTATAATGTATAGTATAATTAAATAGTGATAATTTTATTTTCTATCTTGCATGACAATTGTTTTTAAATTCTTGTTTCTGAATAAATATCAATTCTTTGTGATCAATATATACATCAAACTTTTGGTTAAAGTATTTTTTCTATTTGATAATAGTTTAATAAATAGCTAAATGTTTTAATGCTAGAGTTTTATAGTTTTTTTCAACTGGACTTAAACTTCTCTTGGCATATGCTACTGGATTTTTTTGTCTATTTGCTCTTTTTTGTGACAATACAGCTCTCAATACTTGACCAAATACATTGGTAGTAATGATAAATGGCTTGCTGTAATCTGAATAGATTAATACTGGTGCTTAAATAAGTTTTCTTCTTAAAATGTTGTTACAGATAATTATTTGGAGTCTTAAAGCAAATAACAAATCTGTAACTTGGTGCTCAATTAGTATATAGGTGTTGGTATCTGAAAATTTTATTGTAAAGTTCTTTGTATAATAGACAGAGATTCAATAATTGTTTTAGTAGCCTCTCAAAATTGCAATTCCATCAAATTTCTTTCTTAGCATTGTTATAGGTGACTATTTGGGGTGTTGAATCAAATAACAAATCTGTAACTTGGTGTTTAAAGCAATTGGCAATGTTACCAGAGGTTTTTGGTCTCTTTTTTGTAATGTTGTTGATACTTATTTGCTGTAAATTCACGTTTTCTGGATGTGGTTGAACCTCCAGTAACTGAATTTTTAACTTCAAATTATCTCCTATAATTTGAACTTGCTGGGCTTATAAGTGGAATGGCCAATTCCATGCCAGTTGCTTTATGTAGTTACATTGTAGTAAACGTCAACTCTTTTCCAGCAATTGCTTGTCTGGAAGCTCACTAAAAATGTGTAGTTACTTTTGCTGTGAAAGTCAACTCTTCTACAGGAATCTCATCTGTAGGCTACCCTAATGATTGTAATAAGAAAAAAAAAGAAAATAAAAGAAATGTAAAAGAAATAGGATTTTATCAAGGGAAACATTTTCTATCCAGGCCTGGAGTCACTAACAGTTTACTGAAATTGGTAGCTAATCAATTTCGAAATGTTAGTTGGGTTTTTGAAGATTTTTCAAGTGCAATAATTTAAAGAATTTGGTTTTTCGAATTATTTGATATTTATTTCTTTTTGTGTATATAGGAACAGTTTTTAAGAGATAAATCTAAAGTAAGATATATTTTCTCGAAGAGAGAAGCTCTTCTTTTATACAACTTGTTGTAACACTATTCTATGAACTTGAACTTTGCTATTTTCTACAATTTCGCTGAACTAAAGATACATTTCGGTGAACTACAAGTTATTTCAGCAAACTATTAGATATTTTGGTGAACTATCAATTATTTCGGCAAATTTCTACAAATTTCGGCGAACTCTGAATGTTATATAGTTTGGGGTATTGCATGATTGATCATTGCAATTAGGTTATATTTGTGTTGTGTACAATTTGGGTTATTAATTAAATGATAATTTCAGACATTTTTGCTAATGTAATAAGTGATCATTTGAAACGATAATATATGCTAATTAATGATAGGAATTATAAAATAATTTTATGCTAAATAATATCTCTAATTTCGTCTGGTAACATAACCTCCTCTTCAAGACTGAGCTCCGTCGAAGTCCAAGTACTGTCTGTTATTTCCAGATAATAATCCAAAATTATTGAAGAAATTTGGTCTGAAAATTGTTGAAATTTCAGTTCTGTAAGCTTTCCAATGTATTGAATCTTCAAAGGTTGAAAAATTGGGTTTTGTAGTATGTTTTCACAGGTGTGGAATAGGTCATAAAGTCTAAGAGCAGCTCTAAGCCTGTAATGACTGTTTGTTGATCCAGCTGTTGTCTTGAATTTGTTGTAGAGTTGTTTCTAAATAGCTTCTTTTGTAAGGTTTGCTGTTGTAAGTTCCAGTTTCCATTCGTAGAGTGTTTTTCCAATGTGAAAATATCTATAGATTGGAGAATATTCAGTGTTTTCCTCATTGAGACACAGTTGAAGTTTTTGTTGAATTGTAGCATTTGGTGGAATACTAATCGGAGTAAGCATTAGGTTTTCTCTTAAAGCAAGCTTTAAAAGTTCTGGCAGGTGAATTTCAGTATAACTTCTTGTGTTCTTTTTATACGGGTGATATTTTTGTGAATTTGGGGCTAATTTTGTAACTACTTTTGTTTGGGTATAATTTATGTGGTTTCCAGTAACAGTAATGAATAATTCAGGTATTGTTTTTAAAGCTAATATTAGTTTTTGGGATAATTGTTGAATGTTTTGAGGAATAGTCATTATAAGCAATTGAAAAAAAATAAAAAAATAATTTTTGGTGTATGGGTTTTTATGCTATTTTTGTTTTGTTTTTGTGAGATTGTTTCTAAATTATAAGAGAATAACTAGTAAAATTAAATTAAGTGTTCAGGTTGGAAGGTTGTTCAATGACAACTATTGGTTCTAAGTTTCGGGGAATATCTTCGGGACTGATCAAAGGGGAATGTGTACCAATTTGTGGAATTAATGGTTCAGGATTGTTTCTGGAATGATAGTGTTTCAAATGATCTCCATGTGCAATTTTTGCTAGAATTTTGTTATCAAGTCTTAGCTTGTATGATCTGTTGCCTAGGACTTCATGGATAAAGAATGATCCATCCCATTTATTTTCAAATTTTCCACTCTATTGTTTTTCAGCTTTAGTTCTGTGTAAAAGAACTTTGTTTCCAATTTTAAATTCATTGGTGACTGAAGGCAATTTGTTATCATGCTGTTTTTTTTGTTGAGCTTGGGAGTGTTCAATATGAGTGGCTGCTATTCGTCGTTTTCCTTCCAATGTGCTAAGCAGAGTATAGGCTCTTCGCTAAAGCATTTCTTGGAAATTGTTTTCATTGATCGGTTGTGCTGGGTATGTTTCTACTGTGAAACTAATTGGTAACGTTGCCATCCTTCCATAAGTTAAATCAAATAGTGTGTGTTTTGTGGTATCTTGTTTTAATGTTCTATATGCTAGTAACACTGATGGAATAAAGAGATCCCATTCTTGCTCAAAATTGGTTGAGACTTTGGTTAATGACTCACACAATGTTTTGTTAAAACGTTCCACAAGTCTATTTGTTTGTGGATGGTAGAACAAAGACAGAGGTCTTTTAACATTGAATCGTTCACAAATTTCTTGTATCAGGTTGTTCACAAAGTGTGTTCCCTGATCGGATAAAAGTTCAATTAGACATCCATGTCTACAAATGATGTCTTTGTAGATGAAATTTGCTACTGATTTTGCATCTGCTCATTAAATGGCTCTGGCTTTAGGCCATTTAGTAAGATAGTCTACAGCTACTGCAATATAACGGTTTCCTTGAGTGGTAATAGATAGTGGTCCGACTAAATTGATACCAACTCTGTCAAAAGGCTGTCCAACTTTGATTGGATTTAAAGGTTCTGTAGGGCGAGTTCCTCCTTTTCTTTGACAACTATCACAAGATTTGACATATTCATGAATGTCTTTTCTTATTCGAGGCCAAAAGTAGTATTCTAGTGTTCTTTGGGTGGTGCTATCTTTTCCGAAGTGTGCTGATGAAGGATCTGAGTGCATATTGTATAAAATAGTCTCTTTTTCCTGTTTTTGTATTAATCTGAGTGGTTTGGTTGGGTTTTTGAAATTTTGGTAATAGATAATGTTATTGTGTAGAAAATATTGTTTGGCTTGTTGTTGTAACTGATGTTTTTCATCTGGGAACCAATCTGTTGAGATTGTTAATGTCTCTAAATATTGTTTGAGATTGTTGTAGTTTTCGGGATTCATTGTTTGTTGTTTTAATGCTGTTAATTCAAATAGGTGTTGGTTTTGTTTTCTAATCTTGTCTCATTCTTGAGAGACAATCAACGTTGGTATAAAGTTTTCCTGGTTTGTGGTGTACGATGTATTGGTAATTAGCTAAAAATCTTGTCCATCGGGTTTGTTTTGCATTCAGCTGGGTGTTTTTGTTTTGAAGCCATTTAAGTCCAATATTATCAGTGATAATATCGAATTTTTTGGGTCTGAAGTAAAGATTGAAGTGATGTAGGGCCCAGATTACTGCTGCGGTTTCTAATTCTGTTGCGGAGTAGTTCTTTTTGGCTGGCTTTAATGTTCTACTAGCATAAGCAATTACTCGCTCATTTCCATTGTCATCTAACTGTAATAGGATGGCACCAAAGGCAGTATAAGAGGCGTCAGTTGCTAACCGGAATCAGTTGCTGAAATCTGGGTAGGCGAGGATTGGAGCTGTTGTGAGTTTTTCCTTAAGTATCTCGAAGACATTTTGGTGTTCTTCTGTCCAATTGTATTCGATATTTTTAGTAGTGAGCTGGTTGAGGGGTTTTGCAATTTCTAAGAATCCTTTGATGAATTTTCAGTAATAGGATGCTAATCCAATAAATCCTCTTAATTCTGTGGTATTTCATGGAGTCTTGAAGTTTTTGACAGTACTGATTTTTCCAGGGTCTGGTTTAATTCTATCTTTGCTAACAATGTGACCAAGAAAAGCTAAACTTGTTTTTCCGAAGTAGTATTTTTTAATGTTCAGTTTCAATTCTGCTTTCTGTAATCATTGAAAAACTTCTTGCAAGTGAATTAAATGTAGCTCGAAAGATGGTGAATAAACATCAGTGTCATCAAGATAAACTACTACTGATTTCCAAAAGAGGCCTTTGTAAACAACATCCATGAATCTTTGGAATGTTGCTGGTGCATTGCATAATCCAAAAGGCATTACATTGAACTCGTAATTTTCTCCTTGAGTGGTGAATACTGTTTTGGGGCAGTCTTTGGGATCCATAGCAACTTGCCAGTATTCACTCTCTAAATCTAATGTCAAAAAGTATTTGGACTTTCCAAGGGCATCCAACATGTCATCAATTCGGAGAAGAGGATAGGCATCCCCAATGGTGACACTGTTGAGTTGTCAGTAATCAACACAAAATTGTATCTTTCCATTTTTCTTTTTAACTAAAACCACAAGTGAGGCCCATGGGCTTATTGATGGTTGAATAAGCCCATTGTTAAGCATCTGTTGTACTTCTTTTCGGATAAATTGGTGACTTTCTGAAGCAACTTGGTAGGCTTGTTGTCACCTAAGTTTGGCATCTTCTGTATAGATTTGGTGTTGAACCAAATCAGTTCTTCCTAAGTCATTGTTGTTTTCAGCAAAGATATCAGCAAATTCTGCAATTAGTTCTTTGAGCTGGGTCTGTTGTTGTAGTTCAAGTTGTCCTATGTTGATTCGAGATAGTTTTTCCATGACAACATGATAGTTTTCAGAGCTAAGGTTTGGGTTGATTTTTGGTAGTGAATGTCCAATAATTTCAGGGAAATCGAGAACTGTTTGGGGTAATTCTTGTTGAAATATATTACTGTGAATAACTCCAATTTCTAAATTATTTAATAAAATTATGGGGTAATTATTGGGGTTGTAAAAAGTAACTCGGACTTTTTTTGTTCCTTTTGGAATATAAATGTTTGAGATTGAAATATTATGTTCCAAGCAGACTTGTTCATTGGACTCAAAAATTTGTTGTGTGGTTGTTGGCTTTGTGCAAGTGTAGATTTCCGGATGTTCTCCAAAGGGTAAGATGGTAATCGGTTGTAGAAGTCTGAGAATCTGGTGGGATTTGTTCTATGTGTTAAGAGCTATATTAACTGGAACTGTGAATCGTCCAGTTAAACTAAAACCTTGGGTTCTTTTATTGCTCTTTCCTAATTATTCTCTTTGATTGACTAGTTGCAAACCTGAAATGTTGATTAAGAGCATTGTTTTCTTGGTTCGGGTTTTGAGTAAGGTATATTCCATCCAGAGGTTTCGGGTTTAGTGTGTGAGATAAAATGTTCTTGTTCTGTTTCATTGGCCCAGTTGGACGTTGATCCAAGAGCCATGAATGTTTTGATTATTGGTTTTTCTTCTTCTGGTTCAAATTCAAAAGCTGGGGCTTTTTCAGAGCGTTTGTTGAATATACCACAAATGGCAGGTACTCAGGCGTGTTGTTCTTGGTAGGAGATTGTTAACTCTTGTGTTTCCCAATTCAAATTAGCATTGGCTTTTTGAAGCCAATCATTTCTGACAAGAGCTTGGTACTGGGGTGCGTCCATTACAAAAACTTTGACTGGAATGGTGATTTCATTAAGAGTGAATGGAAAATTGTCAATTTCTCCTACTGGGGTCTTTTTCATGCCATTGGCAGTGACGATTACTGTTTGAGCTGGTCGGTCGACATTTCTTTTCAACTGTTGCATTAACTGGTAAGTAATAATGCTTCCAGCAGATTCACTGTCTAGGATCAAGCAAATTGGCTTTCCTTCTACTTCAGCTTCTGTGTACATTGCAGTGATGGCTTTTTGCTCATTAGCTGCTACATTGCTAAGCAAGAATGGTGATTCATTTGCTTCAAATTCAAAAGGAAAGATATCAGAGAGATTGGTGTTTTCAGCAATTCGGGCTGGTGGAATAGTGGTGTGGTTATGAGAAGAGTTTCGTTGTTGTTGTGCTGCAGCTCTACCTTCCAAGAGTGCAGTATGGTGAAAATCCTGTTCTTCCAGCATTGTTAAATAACTGGGTTGAGTGTGGTAATGGTTAGGTCTTGGTTGAGTGGTATTTCGGGGAACCAATTGGTTGTTCGAACTGATTCTACTGTTGTTTACTTGGTATCGGTTTTGTGGTGTGAATTGATTTTGTGTAATCAGTCTTCGAGCAGGTACTTGATAATGTTGTGTGGGTGGTTGTTGGTATTGCTGTTGGATTGGTTGTGGGGCAGGCTGATAATAGTTATTTTGGTATTGGGGTCTTGGTGAATAGTAAGCTGGTGGTGATGGTTGATAATAAAATTGCTGTGGTAGAGAGTAACATTGATTACCCCTATTTTGTTGGTCTCGTTGCAGCTTTCTGCAATCTCTTTTCCAGTGGCCAGAGATTCCACAGTAATGGCAATTCTGGGGCTGGTTATTGGAAAGTGGTGCAAAGTTATTTTGATTTCGTCTTTGGGGTGGTTAATATCTTTGGGGTTGTTGTTGTTGTTGGTTGGTAAAATAGTTTTCGACCTTCTTTGTGAGTTGGTCAATTTTTTCTTCAGCTGCTGAGCTGGTTTCTCCAATTGCCAAATTTACAAGTTTTGTACGATTGGCTTTTTTCATGGCCATTTCGTATTTTTTCGCATGCTGTATGGCAGAGTTTAAATCTTCTGGCGCGTGTGAGCGAACCTTTTTAATTAGTTTATCTTTTAGACCAGTAATAAATTGATCCAAGATTTAAACATCGGAATAATAATTGTTTGTCTCGAGTTGGCGAATCCATCTGAGAAGTTTGTTGAATTTCCCAATATAAGTCATAACGGATTCGGAGGGTTCTTGTTTGATATTTCGAAAACGATTGCGAAGAGTGATGGAGGTATTATTGTCAGTGAACTGTTCAAGGAAGGCTGCTTTGAAAGCATTCCAATTATTAAATAGGGTGGTAAGGTTTTCAGACCATTCTCCTGCTGTTCCTTTAAGAAAGTAGGGAATTGTTTTTAACATTCTGGCAGTATTCCATCCATTTGCATCTCCAGCTTTAGTAACTTGGTCAAGCCATTCTTGGGGACTGGTCTCAATATCTTCTCCATTGAATTCAGGGATTTTTGCGATGTATGTTGTCATTTTGTCTTCTTTGTTTTCACTGTCTATTGATTCTTCTTCGGTTATTTCAGAGTTGTTTTCTTCATTTGCTGCTGTCTCAGAGTGTTCATTTTGATTTTCAGCTAGAAAATCAAGGAGATTGGAATTAGTTTAAAGGGGTTCTTGTTGTCTGGTGAGACTTCTGAGTGATGTAAAATCTTCTGGTCTTGCAAATTGATTTAAGGGTGAATTAGGTGTTTGTGCTTGTGCAAGTGAAGCTAAAAAAGGTGTAATAGTAAGTGGAAGTTTTGAGCTGGTTGTTCAGGTGTTTGTAAATGTTTGAATGATATTTTGGGAGTATTGGGTGTTGTGTGAACAGGTCGGTTATCTTTTTGTCTTTTGTTGCTACTGGTTTCAGGTTCAGATTCGAGTTCAAAAGCAAATTGTGCATTTGGAGGATATTTTTTTTCACAGAATCGAATGATATTATAATTGAGTTCCTCAAAATAAGTAGCACAAGCTTCAGCACTAATGTTTTCTGATTCAGTGTTGGAATAGTGTAGTATGTTCTCAAGAAGATCTTTTTTAACTGTTGTAATATTATAGTTCCTAAAAAGGTAGTTGTTGATTTGATTTTCAATGTATTGAAAAAGTGTTTTCTTGAAAGCTATGATTCCGTCACATATTTCAAATCGTTGTTTGCAGTGTGTGTAAATCGATTGATAGTACTCTAAGGCTGTGATGTCTGAGGTGGTCACCACTTTGAATTTGTTGCTGTGTTATTTCCATGGGAGAGCACCAAATATTACCGGAGGTTTTTGGTCTCTTTTTTGTAATGTTGTTGATACTTATTTGCTGTGAATTCACGTTTTTTGGATGTGGTTGAACCTCCAGTAACTGAATTTTTAACTTCAAATTATCTCCTATAATTTGAACTTGCTGGACTTATAAGTGGAATGGCCAATTCTGTGCCAGTTGCTTTATGTAGTTACATTGTAGTAAACATCAACTCTTTTCCAGGAATTGCTTGTCTGGAAGCTCACTAAAAATGTGTAGTTACTTTTGCTGTGAAAGTCAACTCTTCTACAGGAATCTTGTCTGTAGGCTACCCTAATGATTGTAATAAGAAAAGAAAAGAAAATAAAAAAAATGTAAAAGAAATAGGATTTTATCAAGAGAAACGTTTTCTATCCAGGCCTGGAGTCACTAACAGTTTACTGAAATTGGTAGCTA